>OZ012695.1:1867285-2004785 GCA_963942565.1 Maea johnstoni | reverse complement strand
CTGCACAAAAGGGCTCGTATTCCCTTTGACAACTCTCTCTTCGTCACTCAGGTTTTCCTAATCATAGATGCCAAAGGTTATTGATGTTAAGATGAATGGGAATATCACGTATCGAAATGAAATGGGAGTCGGTGAGGGTACGAAAAGCATGGTTTGGGCTGCAGGTAAGTGGACCATCACCCAGACTCAATGGCACAGTGGCAAGATTGCCGGCCTGAGTGCTGGGCGGCATGGGGTCCAGAGTTCAATCCTAGGCCGGGGCGAGCAGGGGTTCGATTCCTCTATAAACTGGGGCAACCACCGAAAACCTTCATTTCTTACTCTTTATTGTCTGTCGTCTAATCATTGGGAGAGATTACTTTGAAGAGTTACATATTCATTTCATATCATCGTTCATGCTATCTGTGTCGTCTGCATATACAAAAAAGCTCTCCTTCTTACATGTCTGAGCCACCCTTAAAAAAGGGTGTCGACACCTTTAAATTTTTTTTTTAAAAGTGGTCCACCTTCGCTAGTCAACAGAGAATAGTCACTGGTAGTAGTCCAGCGGTTAAGGGCCAAATGTTGGTCAAATCGTTCACTTTAAGATAGAAGCACCAAAATTGGTATATAGGTAGTTTTTACCATGGACCTTCATTTAAGGTTAAGACCCATCCTGCATCATGCCTATATTTCGAATAATTAGGTTGAAAACGTAAGTAACCAGCCAAACAGAAAAGTCAATTTCAGAATTCCTTGTAAGCATAGTATTTCCTCATGTTTACCAGTTATGTCTAGATTGATATGCCCTATCAATTATCAAGAAACCATAGAAAAATTCAGGTTACTCTAATGACCTCTAAATGTCATTTAGAGGTCAAATAGAGGTCCAACACCCTTAAAATTGAATATTGGTGATATAAAATACATTTATAAGATTCGAATGTCTCAACATGACTTCATGGTGGTGATAGGTGCTAAACATGCGAAATAGGTTCATACCATCATCATAATTTCTAGACAACCAGTATATTTCAAAAATAATATGATTTTAAAGATAGGATTCAGCTCTGGTTGGTCATTCATACAATAAGCATAGTATTTTCTCATGTTTCCTGTTTTGCATAATTATATATGCCCTATCAATTATCAAGGAACCATAAAAATGTTATGGGTCACTTACAACCTTTAGAGGACCTTTAGAGGACATTTAGAGGACAAATAGAGGTCATACACCCTTACACTTGAATATATATATATATATATATATATATATATATATATATATATATATATATATATATATATATATATATATACATATATATATGCATATATATATATATATATTTTATATATATATATATATATATATATATATATATATATATATACACACACACACACACACACATATATATATATATATATATATATATATATATATATATATATATATATATATATATATATATATATATATATATATATATATATATTTATATATATATATATATATATATATATATATATATATATATATATATATATATATATATATATATATATATATATATATATGTGTGTGTGTGTGTGTGTGTTAGTGATATAACAAATATTTATGAGATTTATATGACTCACCATGACCTTTTGATGGTGATAATTGCTTAATGTGTGATTTAGGGTCATACGATCATCATACAATCGGCATAAAACTTCAGTATATTCCAAAAACACTGTGACTTTACAGATAGGACTCACCTGAGGTTGGTCATTCATACCTGACAGACCATGTCATATGTGTCTCATTGGCTATTTCCAGTCAGAAGCGCTACACATAGCAACTCCGATTCAACGTGTAATACTTGTATTGTCCTCTGGCAGCTGTGTATGCTTGCAGTGAATCATTTCATTGACATGCCAAAAAGGGACCGACTGCCAACCCTATTCTGACAGGTTGCAGGGCTCAATATACTACCCGGCCAACTCAGGTAGTCAGGCAAGGCAAGCTGGACCCAAGACCAGATAGTCCCGCCAGGCGTTCATAAGGTTGCCCGGCCAATTTGATAGTAATTTTGCTTTTTAATCTCGACATAAAGACAATAAAATAAAATCTTAATTATTTAAACTTTAGGTTTGATGCTATTTCTGTATATTTTTCTTGCTCATTTTATTTCCGCCTTAACCCTTTATGACTTTTCAAGGTTGCAGTCAACTACATTGTTTTTCAAAGGATCGCGTTATGAATTTAATGAATGTACCTCTCAATTTCCATTCTAATGTTAGATAGTCAAGTAGGACAAGTTGAGGCCTTGCCCGAAATGCCGTGTGTGACCTTGATTTGACCTCTAAATGACATTTGAAAGTCATTTATGTGACACTATAGCTTTGGGCTTCTGTATAATTGCTAGGGCATATCACTTTTACAGGAAAACATGCGACAATACTTTGTTTACAAGGAACTCTGAAATCGAACCATCTGATTGGTTGGTTATATTTAGAACCCCAAAATCTAAAAAAGTATAGGCAAGATCAAAGATGGGTCTCATCTTCAAATGAAAGTCCATGGTAAAAACTAACTATATACCAATTTTGGTGCTTCTTTCAAAAAGTGAACCATTTTTCACCTTAACCGCTGGACTAATTTGTGTTTTCGCCACCTTTCCTGCCAAATTTAGGCTAGCCAGATGCAAATGGTGGAGGAATCACTGGCAACTTTCTCACATGCCCCGGTCGGGATTTGAAACCAGACAGGGGTGAGAGAGAGCTATCAGTCAATGACAACGCCTCAGACCACACGACCATCAGGGCATCAATGCGAGCTACCGCTCGACGATGGGGGTAGACCAAAAGTTTGCTAGATGCCCTGCCTCCCTTTACTACTTTATGTCATTGTGTTGTGGTGAAGTGAGTTGGGGAACCAATATACACTGAGAATAGAGCTAGAACCGAACCTGACATGTGTCGATTTGCTAGTTTTGATATATTCCCTGGTAGATCAACATTGACACTTGGACAATCATCCCAGATTCACCATCAGCAAACGCGTACTTATAGTACGTTTTTCAATTACTCGCTAGAGCATGCAATGGATTCACAAACGTGCCCTATCCCTGCCTCAGAATGCATTTATTGCAGGAGAGGTGCATACCTTAACCCATTCACACGTAGAACTCCACTAGAACCTAACGTCTGCTACTTTCATACTTTTGAAAATAACTTGAGAACAAAGCGAAAGTTCACAGAATATTTGAAGGAGAGTTGTAGTTTGGCTTCTGATAAACATTTCTCCCTCAAATGTTTTCCAGAAAATGCTTTTGAGAGTAATATATTTTCAAATTTGTCAGGCCTGTTTTGGCTGCTCTGAGTGTTAATGGGTTAAACCGATACGCCAATAAAAACTTGGTGTTTCTTAGTTTGACAGAGCGCTCCTTGCCTTTATGCCAAAAATGGTCTAAGGCGTTGCCACTGGCTGCTTGATGTCTCTCATCATTGCTCAGGTGCGAATCTGAACCAGGGCGTGCAAATTAAATTCTTTCCTTTCATGATCACTAAGTCTTCTGGCCTTAAATATGATACTTTAGTATTGCTCCTCTGATTTTAATCAAAAGAAAGACTATTTATACCATGTGATTACCTAATGATCTGTCATATCAGCCCCACGGCTCAGTCAGATCTCCTCAACAGGAAAATGACCCAGCATTGACGTGGGCTGATCAGACCACCTGGGATCTATATCACTGCTCAATGGGAAGGTTTCCGATGCTTGTGCCGTGTGCAAAAGAATTCTCAATGAAAGCCCCTCAGCTCGGCCGTGGCCTCGTAAAAAGCACCAACTTTCATTGGTATATTTTCGAGACTGAAACTTGGGCGTTCCCACACAAGGAAACTGCTCGTAGTATATGTTTAGGTCGTCTGCTGCACTGTGGGCAAATTGATCCCCGATGATCCCCATGCGCACTCGATAACATGCAATATTTTGCACACGGCACAAGCATCGGAAACCCCCCCTAATCACTGCTGATGATTAGAACTGTATAATTGAAGATGGTGATAGTGCTGCCACCAAGAGGGCCACTGATCAAGCACGGAAAGGTTTGGGCACTTAATATATATCATTTATTGATTGCATCAGAGATACAAAAGTAGGATATACAACAATCAAAATATGACTAGAAAATATACTACAAAATTTAAACATAAATATACTATAAAATTTAAACATATAGTGATAAATATAAATATAATAAGTTGGAAGAACAAGTGCCTGATACGATTCAGACAGGACCACTCTGCATGAGATGATTATGTACTTTTGATATACCTTTATAACAAACTCTGTATCACACGTACCAGGTGCATGATACTATTTCATATTACATGCCAGATGCATGATATGATTTAGTATCACATGCCAGGTGCGTGATACAGTTCGTGGTGGGAAAATGGCTGCTGGTGATTTTTTTATTTATGATTATTTGTTCATTAAATGTAAATGTTATTTGTAGAGCCATAATACATTCCTTATAGACTTACTGAGGGCAATACTAGTATGATATTTGTCATAGGACTTCAGTCTTGCATACTGGCCTTCAGGTCTCCACTACGCTACAGCCCCCTGAGCCAGTCTGTCAGCCTTCAGGCCTATGATAAATATCATATTGTCCTCAACAACAGTCACTAAGATGTTAACCCATTTACACTCAGAGAGGCCAAAAGAGGCCTAATGATTTTGGAAATATTTTGCTTACAACAGAATTTCTAACAACACGTTAGACGGATTAATGTCGATCTGAAGCCAAAGATGCAACTTTCCTTCAAATGTTTTGTGAACTTACGCTTTATTCCAAAGTTATTTTCAACAAAGTATGTGAGTAACAGACGATACCTTCTAGAGGAACTCTGTGTGCTGATGGGTTAATAATATATCATCGCTTCATAGAATGCCTGTCTCTCTTAAATCTCGTGGGATGTATGTGAGGTACCAGTGTGTATAAAACCTTTGTGTATACCTTGCGGTGAAACATTCTTATCAAATTATCATGCACGTGATAGCCAATAGCTGAGGTACATGTAAGTTTACTGCTCTGGCAATTGATTTATGTAATGCGGGTGTGCACGACCATAAAAATATTTTTTGTTTGTTTATTGGGACAGTTGAACTCCTCTAAAGTGACCACCTGTTGTACGCGATACAACTAGTTAACATAGAGAGGGGTAGTCAAAGTCAAAAGAATGAATGAATGAATGATTGCTTAAAGGCACATCGGCACACAAAGGCCATTTAGTGCCATAAAATCTTGGTAAAATAATGGTCCAAAGCAATGGATGAATAAAAATGATCACAAAACAAACAATTTCAAAATATAATTTCTATATAACAGGTTGTTTCAAAAGAAACTATAAATTCTTAAAAGGTTTTACAATTGGTAAAACAGACCAATCTCATGTAAATAAGATAAAATGC
The DNA here is from genome assembly GCA_963942565.1 of Maea johnstoni. Lineage (NCBI taxonomy): Eukaryota > Metazoa > Annelida > Polychaeta > Spionida > Magelonidae > Maea > Maea johnstoni. Next base: position 1,999,339 of record OZ012695.1, on the reverse strand, counting down.
TGTCTGGAGGAACCTTTTCAAAGAGTTCCTTAAAGGTATCTACATTAAAATGTCTATTTCTGGACTCAATAAAATCGACACACTCAAATAAAATATGTTTGACAGTCAATTGACAATCACAGGCTAAACATTGTGGAGGATCTTCCCCTTTCGAGGGGTAGTCAATTTAGAGGGGTTCCCTTTACTACATGTATACAATTTATAGGAAAGAAGTGTATCTGGGACAGGCAAATGTGGTCACTCTAGAGGTGTGGTCAATCTAGGGGGGTTCCCTTTATCATAGAACTAATGCTAAAACGTTTATTTAAGACTCAAAATGTGGTCGCTTTAGAGGGGTGGTCAACTTAGAGGGGTATTGCTGTACTAATAAAGAGAGAAATACGGATTCATGGTGATATTTCTCAAAAGGGCACTTGCGACAGAGCACGAATCTTGCTTATTGAAGGTAAAGTAGGATATTCGACAAGGTGATGGTAAAATGTTAAACTTTAAGGCAATTAGAAATACCCCACAGCTAGAATTACATTAAACTTTGCATATCAACATATCATTGTCAAATCCCTTTGGAAAATCCAAAATGAAAAAGGGGGGTCACCAGTCATGCCCTTCATACAGGTGGCGCCAAAGTGGCACTAAATTTACAAATTTCTCACCTAAAATTGAAAGTCCATTTTAAAAATATCACACAGTTAGAATTTCATCAAACCTTGAATAGGCTTTAAGTATCAAGTCTCTTTTGAACATTCAAAATAAAATATTGGTTTCACCAATCATGCTGCCACTTAATGTGACGCCAAAGTAACAAACAATGCAATTCGCAAATGAAGTAACACTTTGGCACCACCTATTTGGCGAGCATGATTGGTGACCAAACATTTTGGGGATATTCAAAATGGACTTGACAATGAAAATCTATGCAAGATTTGATAGAATTCCATAGCAAATTGGTAAAAAATCGGCAACTTCAAAAGGTAATGTTAATGGCTTTCACACCAGGAATGCACCAACAGTCTGACACATATAGAACATCTTCATCCATGTGTAACAGCCTGCAATTTGGACAATCTGCTAAGTGCTGCCTTCTATTGACAGTAAAATTCCTGCTGATGCAGCATTGCAGATTTTTTTGTGAACAGAGGGTCTTATGGTTGTTCGTTTGTCATATGTTGCCTCTTTCTGATTCTGAGCAATATAAAAGGGCTGATTTTCGAGGTTCTGCTCATTCCAGCTCAAAATAGCGCAAACAGAGGGAGGGGAGATGAGTTCATGTTCCTCAACTATAAGTAGAACTATCCTCTCATACATCGTGAGAAAAATAATTTTTCACTACATACATACAATTGAACAATAATGTATTCATAGAAATAGGTATTCCACTTTCCAGGCACAGAAATATAACACATGCACCCAGGTACAATTTACATCAGGAGTGTGTATATTCAACCCATTCATGCCTGAAAATCCCTAGGACAAGTGTCATCTGGATCTATGATACTTTTAAAATACTATGGAATCAATTATAATTTCACAATAATATTTGGAATGGTAGAGGTTTTTATTGTAATCATCATTTTTCCTTCGCATATTTTTCAAAATATGCTCTAGTCAATGGATATACTATGGGCATTTTGGAGCACTACCAGTAATATGAAATTGAGTATCATTGTAAGATTGCCAGGTGCTCACTGGTTCTCGACTGAATTGACAAAAGCATTAACCAGAAGCAAACTTCCTAGATTGTCAATATATGCTATATACATAGTTTGTCTATGATATTGATTTAAAAAAAAATATTTATGAAATTATTGAAAAGGGATTCTATACACCAATCAGCAGTTGTTGAATGAAATGATTGAAGATTTGAAATCTATATTGCTTTGTCTAAAATCTAAAATGCTTTGTAACCACAATAGTTCAATGGGTCAGATCACATGTATGCTTCAGATGTAAGATGGTAAAGATTTATTTACCCTCCCTCTGGAGTGGGTGGGTAGAAATGAACTCTGGAATGGTCGGGTAAAAATAAAAGTTTATTTACCCTCCCTCTGGAGTGGTTGGGTGAAAATAAAGTATCATTTACCCTTCCTATGTCGCATTTGCGGCATTGTGGAGGGCTGACTATGGCCCTTCTGCCACTGAAGGACTCCTTGGAACTAATCATAAAGAGAAGGGAATTTCTTCCAGGTTCCGGGTTTCTATCTCATCGCGATATGACCTTAACTGTTGAAAGTGACATAAAATCTTACGCCTTCCTTCCTTTGCAACCGCGGGAGTTTTGTAGGCTGAGGAATATTGTGTCTTGTCCCTTTTAGTGGATACATCCAAGGTGAGTAGGATGCAGTCAGGTGTAAGTGTGTCTATAGACTGTAAAATGTTGAAGTAGACGGTAGTGGAGGAACGGATGGTTTTAACATTTGACTGAAGGAAAAAGTCAATAAATTGAGAGATGCGCTTACAGGGTATCTGTTTCCCGAGACAATAGGTCAACTGGGGTATGCATGGTGTTTTATGTATGTTGAGCAGCATGTAAAACTGACAAGTACGTACGTATTCTGTTATCTGTCTAGTATAGCACACAGGATCTATTGATATGTTTTGTACTTATATCTCAACAAGAATATCAGTGATGACTTTGTTAAAGTGGCTAAAGAGGTCCTTTCTCTGTGTGTGTGTGTGTGTGTGTGTGTGTGTGTGTGTGTGTGAATGTATGTATGTATGTATGTATGTATGTTAGAAAAATGCAGGTCTTGATATATGTGCTTAAACATCTGTCAGAAGTAAAATATTACACTTCAGCTGGTAGGCAAAAGTATCAATAAAAATCATATACTTCATTGATTTCATTAAAGCCCCATACAATGGACCTTTTATTTCGTTATTGGTGATTTGATTGATTATAAGCATATGTTGTAAACAATTTTGCTGCATTTGATATATAAATATATGTTTGTCCTTTTTCACTCAGGTTGGACAAAGAGAGCCAGAGAGTGAGGTGTGAAAGAAGGAAAAGATTTCGTACTGCGTAAGTACTCATATTCACAGTTCATTGTAAGGAAATACTGCACTCGTCTAATAGGAAAGCTTCACATAAACCAGACTGCCCATGTGGCCACTAGCTGCTGGCTACCAGTCCCATTACTGGTTGTATTGGAGTGAGCAGGCATTTCTCTGGCATACAAGTATTTTACTCATCCATGGTGACAGATCGTTTAGAGCCTGTGCCCCCACACTATGGAATCAGCTCCCAAATAATATTCCGGCAGCTGGGAGTGTGACAATCTTCAAATGACAACTGATAACACATCTATTCAAAGATGTATATATCAATTGATTATGTGGATATCAACATCTATCCTTTGACAATGGAATGTAATGCATCCCTGGCTCTAACGTGACTGCTGCAACTTCCTCAAACTGTTCCTGAAGTCCATCAGGCTCTACCTCAGTACCAGTGGCAACTGCAGCATTGCACAGAGATACAAAGGTTAGCTTCCTCAGACCATTGGTTATAATTCCACACTTTTTCACAAATTGCTATAGCTAAGACAAGGTATGTCATTGAATGTGATCCGTCTCTCAACAGAAAATGAAGAAAAAAATAAAGCAAAATCTTGATCAACCATGTGGTACTAGTATATGGATGGCAGGAAATGGTTAAACTCTTGAACTTGTATGCTTCCTATTAAAGCATGACAAAATGTTTCTATGGGAGCATGAATTGTAAAATTGCATTAAGTTTAAACTTGCATAACAAAATGAAGAGCAGTATGTGTGTGTGTACATATATATATATATATATATATATATATATATATATATATATATATATATATATATATATATATATATATATATATATATATATATATATATACACACATATATATATATATTTATATATATATATATATATATATATATATACATATGTATGAATATATATATATATATATGTATACATATGTATATATATATATATATATATATATATATATATATATATATATATATATATATATATATATATATATATATATATATATATGTATGTATATATATATATATATATACACATATATATATATATATATATATATATATATATATATATATATGTATATATGTATATATATATATATTTATATATATATATATATATATATATATATATATATATATATATATATTTGTACAAATACAACCATTGGGGGACAAATTGGTTAGGGTTGGGGGACAATGTCCCCTAATGTTACAAAGCTGATGTCCCCCATTGTTCAATGTCAATTTTCTCTCAGATAGGTGGCTAAATTGTAATTATTAACGATTATTTATAGAGAGTATTTGTAATAAAGGTACAGGTTTGTTTATAATTTAATTGTTTTTACTCTAAAGCGTTTAAAAAGTGAGTTATAGTTTTTGTTTTTTTATACGAAGTTACCATTGGGGGACCTAACAAAATATTCGTTTTTATCACTGTTACCTCAAATATATTTGACACAAATTTCGGGGTTCATATTATTTATGTATGTTACACTTTTTTCAGCAATAAAAATGCAAACATATTCCAATTAAATATAAATAAATATATATACTTTTGCCAACTATTCATCGGCCGGCCGGTTCATTATCAAAATCCAGGTGTCGCCACTGATGCATACTCAATAAAAACTAAAATAAAGAAAGGGTGTTTTTATGTTTTAGGCCCCACACGTCTTAGAAAATAACAATTTAGATATAAATCTTTAATAACACACAAAAATTTGCTGTTGGGATCTCTACACTGCAGGCCTCTGACAACGTCACGAGGCCTCCGTGCAGACATGATTTTTGGAGCTGGACGGTATGCTGCTTCAACGTCCGGAATACCAACAGCTATGGTGTGACACGGGAGGAATCATTCAACAATATGTTCCTTTACCTCGAAGGTAAGTTTTTGCCTAGTTTTATTTTGAATTATGTAAACTTTTTGGTGTGTTTGTGTATGCTGGTCTTGGCCGGCGACTTATGTCACCTATTATCGCCCATCAGCCTGTGGAGTTCCCAATGTGGGAGGGATTTCCCAACTTCAAGCGGCCCCAGTACCATTGCAACCTCACTAGATATAGGGATTAAGATCTAGCCAGACTGCATGGCCAAGGACAAGGGGAGTTTGATGCATCTCAGCCAAGGGCTGTGAGATGCATCAGACCTCCCGGGGCCGTGGCTTTTCCAACACAGCTGTATGGCGATGTCTTAATGGCTATATTAATATTATTTCATGAAAAGAATTAGGAAGTGGCTATGTAGCCGGACAGCTAGCTACACAGCTTATGCACTGGTCAGTCAATTGAATCCTGGGGGGGGGGGGCGGAAATGGCCGGGCGATGTCGGGCTTATCCGGTTTAGTACACCAAAATGTTGCCCCGCAGGGTGGGGACATAGCCAATTAGTAGAGCGACGATGTAGGCCGGGGCACGGGGCGGGGATAGTGAATACCACCCAAATCCTCCTGAAAATGCCAAAATCCTATTTACTTTATGATTAGCCCAATCTGCTGCCTAGCAGTGGATAGACACATGGTATGAGACATTGTCATGATGATACGACCGGCACTGAATGTGGCTAGTATGAAATTATCTTTTTTATATAAATACAAGGAAAAAAACAAGAATTTTAACAAAAACAAACACATTGATGATTACTGAATCTCGTTAAATTTGGAGGATAACACTTTAATTATAATAAGACTACAAAGCAAAGCTTTAAATACTCGCGAATCTCGAAAATGTTTGTGAAATAACCACACAGTATGAGTAGTGATTGACCAAAAATTAATGGCATAACAATTGCTACGATTTCAACCTGTCTAGCGTGCAACATAACCACTTGTCCCGTTGCAAGTGAATTCGGCAAAAAAACAGCAATTTGGCAAGCAGAACAAGACCCTTACTTGCCCCGCTCGGCAAGAAATGTCTTTTGGCAGAGTCCTCGCAATGTAACTCACCTTAGTTAAACAAGGTTGTGGGACAAGTGGAAGTGCCAGCGTGGGCAAGTAAACTTTAGGGGCAGCTTGCCATGCTCGGCAAGTAATGTTTTGGAACCTATGTTGCAACCTGCTATCGCAACATCGCCATTTCACAACAACTTTAAAAGAATTAAATGGCAAGTAGAATGAGTTGTGGCAGTTATAACATTCGAAACTGCATTAAAGTTGACCCACAGAAGTGCAAATAATTTATCTTTTTTGTGAACATAAGGTACACTGCTGTGGCAACTTTTTGGGCTACTATAATCATGACGTCGCGTGAGCATTTGTTGCACTGAGGATTTGGTGCGTATTTGCGCATGTTGCGTGGTCAGTGGCTGTCAAAAGTGCGTGCAACGCACTAGTGCGTTCCCTAATCATTCTGCATTAACCTTTAAAGCAGTTACAAAGTTATGACAGGATTCTGTCTCACCGTGACGTCATTCTTTCCCAAATTCCGCCGATAGAGGTCGCCGCTTTTGTGTGTACTTTGCAGAAACAAGTTGCGCACAAAACTTGCACACATCGCAAAATTTGTCCAAATGAACTTCGAAACTGACCAATCCAGTGGAACTTATGTCAAGGTATCAGTACATATGCTTATGCGGGGAGTTATGCCAATCATAAACACTTCCTTGCAGAAGGGCTGCACAAGCTATTATATGCCAGAAATATCTAAAAATGAAATAGCCATTTTAAAATCCAATCGTGGTAGTCTGACCAGTTTGCATGAGGATGTACAGTGGCTGGAATTTCTCACAGTACTACAGACCAAGCTGCTATGGACTCTTCAACAAAGACAATCTTCATGAGGTGCATGAAGGCCCTCAATATGATAGTTTTTTTCTAGGATGTTCCTGCATTTGTACAAATCAACACAATAAAAGTTTATTTTCAAATTCATTTATCATATTTTTGATGCCCACATGGATAGAAAATATGGTTTAAATGGGAACTTGAGGAAGAAGAAATCATAGGTTCATATGAAAGTTCATGAACATAGCTCAACATCTGTCATAAACAGGGAAGCCCTAGAGCTCAACACAAAGAGAAATCTAAAATTGCAATTAGTGAATAGCACCTCCTCTGAGCCAAGGCCGCCGCCATTGTGAATCCGGGTCATCACCCCCTTCTGTGGTCAGTGTTATTGGGTAGCAAAGGAGCTTAGTGGTGCATGAGATAAGCAAAAAGCTAGGGGCAGGAAGTGATCTCTGCAACCCAATAAAAAAACATGGCCGCAGCCAGTGGCTGCTAGGGGCTGGGCAGGATGATGGCAATATGCAAAAATCTCCCCTCATGGGATCACTGAGAGAATAAAAGGCCAGCATCCTGTTCTTGAAGTGTATTACTTTCATATAAGCTGATATGTATCATACAGTATATGAGCATTTAGGGCCCTTAAAAAAATGTGCCCCAGGGGCGGGGATTAGTGACAAAAAAATGTGCCGCGGGGGTGGGGATTTTGCAAAATAGTGCAGAAGGTCGATGCACTATCCCCGCCCCACCCCCCCCCCCCCCCTCTCGGGGATTCAATTGACTGGTGCATTATACTGCAGCATTTGGCTGCATAGCCGGAATATTACCAAATTGTGTATAGTGCATGTTATATTGTAATATTAAGAAAATGTATTTTTTCATTGGTAAGTACAATAAACTTTCTAATATTACCAATAAACAAAATACATTTTCTTTATATATATGTACTATAAAGAAAATGTATTTTTTTCACCCTGCTTTCTAAAACCCTGTGGGCAAGGCATCTAGATACTCATCTTATGGAAGGAATTGAGAATAAGGATGGGCAGCTATTTATCAGTGTGCCTTCTTATTCTCATTCTTCCTGCACTTTAGTTACAGTGTACACCTGATGTCAGTTATGGTAATATTTACCAAATTGCAATTAAACAAAACAATCTGCTTCTTTCAGATGATTCACAAAACCTTTTCGCTGACTTATTACTGAAATCATTTATCAATCCTTCAAATTCAAGCCATTTGAGACAAGGAGTGACAAAAATTTACTATTAGTCATAAAAAGTCATATGGAAAAATGTTTTTTTTACAGGTGATTTTTTGGTCATAAATTGGATAATTAATAGAAATGCCATTTGAGACAAGGAGTGACAAAAATTAGTCATAAAAAGTCATGGAAAAATGATTTTTTTACAGATGATTTTTTGGTCATAAATTAGCTAATTAATAGAAATGTAATAGAAAATTACTTATATATATATAAATTTCTTTTGGGGTCACTTGCTTGAGTGGTGTAATGAAGTTTCCAGAATCTGTTCAGCATAAGGTTGTCACTTTCTGTATATATATAGGGATCGACCTTAAGATTTTTTGAAAGGTGCTCTTCGGGCGCCCAGCGAAAAAAATTCTAGGTGCCCACAAGAAATATCAGGAGCCCGTGTTTTACAATCAGCTCTCTTGCAATCAGCTGTCCTGACTGACATCCTCCTCAAAACCATGCATATAATATAACTCAGACTTCAGGGTTCGACTTAAGTACTAGTCCGCTTGCCCCGGCAAGTGAATTTAAAAAAAAAGGGCTTTCGCCTTTCGGGCAAGTACATTTTAATTTTCACTTGCCCGAATGGGCAAGCTGATTTTCTGAGCACTACACATTTTTTCTATGTAGAAAAATGGCACAAATACCCAGAAATATGCTAACAATGCAACTCAATTTAAAAGAAAATGATTTTACAATCGTTAAATCCATGAGAAATAATGCATGACATTCTGGCATATGTTATAACTTATTTCGGGCAATTCAGAATTTATGTCGGGCAAGTTGAAATCATGAACTACTTGCCCGGCATGGTAAGTTAGTTCTGAAACTTATGTTGTTGCCTGGACTTAATTTCAAGGCTCTTAATCTAGCTGACATCACTCTTGAATATGGTTGGAAGTGTGGGAAGTCTGGGTGCAATTTGGGCACCTAGGCTCACATATTCTAGGTGCAAATTAAAAAATCTAGGCGCAAATGCACCTATTGCGCCTGTTAAGGGTGAACCCTGATATTATATACTAATGTATGAAATGATACATTAGTTTATTCGATTTTTTTTCGCACTTCCTCATATGTTGCTTATTAATTAACATGGAAGCTTGTAATTAACTTTGCAAGACAGATCTTTTTGCCTTTACCAGTTTGTTGATTACTGCCCATTTAATTCTAATATCACTTGGGAGTTGTTAATTGTTATAAGAATCAAAGCATAAACCAATGTATGTGCAGATAAATGAAAAAAATAATATTTAGATTTCTTGTAATAAATATTAATTAGTCTGTTAATGAAATTAATGAAATATGTTATGCTTTTTGGGGCCTCCTTTCACTATTTGTATTTTCACTATGCTCTTCTTTTTGTCTTTCAGTGCATGAGGGTTCACCCATCACAGAATGGGAAGGTCGAAAACTGCTGACAACATATGACCCTAAATGTGGCCTCATCTTCATGGAAACTAAAGGTATTTACAAGAAAAGGCAATATTTATAATTGAGAAATAATCAAAAGTATAAAATGTATATTCTAAGTAGTTTTAAAGGCAAAGAATAAACTATTCAACAGGTCAAGTGATGGTGGTCTAAGAGAGTGTATTTGACAAAATATATAGCCTAACTGAAGCATCATGGACCCATCCCATATATGAAGAAAACAATGAAATATATGAATACAATTCACAGGATAGATCTGGGATACTTCATTTAGGCCAAAGGAACTATTTGAAAAAGTATATATTTCACAACATTGAAGTTGAGCATCAAAATGCACTGCCAAACAATACAGAAATGCTTATAGTAATAGCTAATTATGTTTGAATCTCTTGCTAGATTTTGTCATGTATGTTGTTGGTGATGTATTTCTGAGTCTCCAATTCCTTTCCTGCAGGATGCTGGTGGTGTGGATTGGCGTAGCAAGCTGGACACTCAGTGCGGTGCAGTCTTAGCCACATAGCTTAAAAAAATAGCCCTAAGCTGGACACATGGACTGCATGCTCCCTGCTGGCTGGATCTACCCAGCTGAAGTTTGGGTAGGTAATCTAATCCTTGAGCAGTAGTAGTAGTGATAGTGGTGGTGCTAGTTATTTCTTGAATGTTCATTTCAAGCATAATTTTTTTTTCACCTCAATATAATTAGCATAACAATATATAAGGATATTATGCCTCATTTTAATAAGTAAATACATAACCATGGTTGTAATCTCAGTATATTTTGGTCAACATTGAACAATGGGATACAGAAATAATTTAGAGTTGCCAGTTTTGGGCACCCAGTTTCTAAATCCTGGCTTAGACCCTGTTTAATGAGCCCTATTTCGTGTTTGTTCTGCTAGTTCTGTTTCAAATTTAATTTATGTACACAATTTGAAGGCGTCGTTAATGAGTCTTATTTTGTGTTTGTGTAAAGTGAGCACTCTTTGATTTGCAAAATTTGAACTGTATTGTTTGGATAAAAGTTTAAATTGGATGATATTGTTAACATGCAAGATATCAAAACCACCACATACCTTTTTGAGTATAAAGTAAGCACAAACCTCTTTCATTTGTGAAATATTTTGACAAAATTTTGAATTGTATAATGGTGAAAGTCACTGCAACCACAAGTTCTTCTATTTTAAAGAAGCAACTATTTCTATTTCTATCAGTTGGGTCATGAGTTTCTGTTCTGACAGTCATCTAAAAAATCCATTTGGAAAGAGAAAATCAATATCTATGAAATAAAGTTTCAAACCATTTTATAAAATCAATATCTATGAAATAAAGTTTCAAACCATTTTATTTTATTTTAATCTTTCACTACAAGATGCACCTTGATACTGTATTGATGTATTTTCTAAAGTAGTACTTGGTTCGATGCATTAAATCATTGAGTCATAAGATTGCAGTTACTCTGCAATCTTTGTGATTGCAGTGAAGCCCCTTCAATCGAGTGAGTTATGTTTCTTTGAGTTATTTTTGGGCCAGCCTTGATGTCATCGTCAATGACTGCTAGCTGTCCCTCAACACTGCTCGGGTTTAAATACTGGCCAAGGCATGTGAGGCTGCCAGTGACTTGAAATTAAGTGGTGGTTTTCACCAGGCTCCTCCACCATTTATAACTGATTAGGCCTAAAAAAGATGTTTGGTTCCTATTACCCTACCGTACCTAGTTTTTGTCCTGTACCCTAAAGTTTTTTTTTCCAATCCTACTGAAAAATGAACTGTTCCTACCCAAACATTTGCCTCGCCGTCCTAAATATCAATTCTCCAACCATAAAATTATAAATTTCTGGATGAACAGACGCAGGGGCCTACAATTAATGCATATAAAGACAATTACAACAAGGCAAACCTTTATCGAAGCCATCCAACTCCAGGGAATCGTGCAAGTTAAAGAATATAAAAAAAAAATTAAAAAATATATATTTTTTTAGGACGTAATAGGAACCAAACACTTTTTTTTTGGCCTTAATAACTTCCTGTCATCTCATACTAACTTTGACTGAACTCGACCAATGACTTCCTGTCATCTCATACTTACTTTGGCTGAACTCGACCAATGACTTCCTGTTATCTCATACTTACTTTGACTGAACTCGACCAATGACTTCCTGTTATCTCATACTTACTTTGACTGAACTCGACCAATGACTTCCTGTTATCTCATACTTACTTTGACTGTACTTGACCAATGACTTCCTGTCATCTCATACTTACTTTGACTGAACTCGACCAATGACTTCCTGTTATCTCATACTTACTTTGACTGAACTTGACCAATGACTTCCTGTCATCTCATACTTACTTTGACTGAACTCGACCAATGACTTCCTGTTATCTCATACTTACTTTGACTGTAATTGACCAATAACTTCCTGTCATCTCATACTAACTTTGACTGAACTCGACCAATGACTTCCTGTCATCTCATACTTACTTTGACTGAACTCGACCAATGACTTCCTGTTATCTCATACTTACTTTGACTGAACTTGACCAATGACTTCCTGTCATCTCATACTTACTTTGACTGAACTTGACCAATGACTTCCTGTCATCTCATACTTACTTTGACTGAACTTGACCAATGACTTCCTGTTATCTCATACTTACTTTGACTGAACTTGACCAATGACTTCCTGTCATCTCATACTAACTTTGACTGAACTTGACCAATGACTTCCTGTTATCTCATACTTACTTTGACTGAACTTGACCAATGACTTCCTGTCATCTCATACTTACTTTGACTGTACTTGACCAATGACTTCCTGTCATCTCATACTTACTTTGACTGTACTTGACCAATGACTTCCTGTTATCTCATACTTACTTTGACTGAATTTGATCACTAACTTCCTTTCATCTAATACAGCTAGCAGTTAGTGGCACGCCTTAGGCCACACGGCCATCAGGGCAGGGTCCTGGCCATTATTCAGAAACTGGGTGCCCAAAATTGCCTTTTGCAAAACATTTGGGTGTGCTTTTTTTCAAGGGAGACCACAATATACTCAGATTAGAGTCATAAACATGTATTTATCAATTTGAAATGAGGCAAAATATCCTTATACCATACCATTGGATTAAATATGTAAAAAAGTGGTTGTGCTGATAGGTGACCTTTGAGGATTTGGGTGTCCAAATGACGATAGATGACCTATTGGCTAAGCATTTGTATGTCTCATTGAAATTTAGGTTTCAGTTGTTTTTCTCTTGTCAGCTGACATTAATTATTACTATATTTTGATTTTCCAGGTGCGTCGTGCTCACAGTGCAACCACAGTGCAGGCAGCCAACCACCCACAATGAAGAAACAGCACCTGGATTCTAACTTAAAAACAACTAAGATATTTGTACATAAAATTGTAATATATGAATTTTTGAAATCCTGCTTTTTGGGTTTATAACATGTTAGAATTATAAATGAAATTTCAAAAAATAAACTAATTCTATGGCAAATCATGACAATCTATTTTTGGTATGGTCTTAAACCCTAGATACATCAACAAAATGGCTTTGGAAGCATAAGCTAATAATCAGTGTCTAATTTGGAAGGTATTTTTGGTATTTGATTTATTTTGTATTTTCGTGTAAATCGGTATGTTTACCAGATCTGTAGATTTGTAAAGATTAATTAAATGCCTTTTGAGTATTGTACAAATGATGGTGTTCATTAATAATAAATATGTAATAAAGTATCAATAGAAATGAATTTTTGTTTGTATTCATTATTTATTTTGGTTTCTGCAAAGGGATCCTGTCTGAACACCAACCACTTCTCAATTTCACCCTTATTGTCATAGAGGTGTGGTTTCATATCTAATTTTCTATAATTCTATGGAATGCTAATTGAGTAGTCAATTGAATTACCCGGAAGGAAGGGGATAGGTAAGAGGTAGTGTACTGGCCTTCTGCCCTATTTTGTACAGTCCCAAACCCCCAGGGCACATTTCTTTTGTCACTAGTCCCCACTCCTGGGGCACCTTTTGTGAGGCATATTTTCGAGCAATGTGGGGATCACAAAATATGAAAAGAAAACACTTATTTTGTAGATTTGAACAGATGCAAGTTCATCCTAAAATAAAAATCAATACTGCTTTCTCCATTCTCTCTCAGTTTATCCTCAATGTGTTTGTTTTTGTTGAAATTTCTGGAAGGCCAAAGTGGACAAAAAGTGCATTTTCTAATATTAATAAATGATTTCTTAATATTAATAAATGATTTCTTTATATTAATAAATGATTTATTATTATTAAGAAATCATTTCTTAATATTAAGAAATCATGTCATTTATAAATATTAATAAATGATTTATTAATATTAGAAAATGATTTATTTATATTAGAAAATCATTTCTTAATATTAAGAAATGCTAAGCATTTATTAATATTAAGAAATCATTTATCAATATTTAGAAATCATTATTTATATTAATAAATGCTCTTTTTTATGGAAGCCCAAAGTGGACAAAAAGAGCATTTTCTAATATTAATTAATGATTTATTAATATTAATAAATCATTTATTAATATTGATAAATATTTATTAATATCAAGAAATATTATTATTAAGAAATATTTATTGATATCAATAGATTATTTATTAATATTAATAAATGATTTATTAATAATATAAAATCATTTATTAAAATTAATGATTTTTTGATATTAATAAATGCTAAGGATTTATCAATATTAATAATTGAATTATTAATATCAAGAATTTGATTTTATAATAATAAATGATTTATTAATATTCATAAATCATGCCATTTATCAACATTAAAAGATGATTTATTAAGATTAATGAATGATTTATTAAAATTAATAAATCATTTATTAGTATTATTAAATGCCCTTTTTGTCCGCTTTGGCCTTCCTACATGTACTTGTTTTCAAATCGAAAACAAGTAAATGTAGGATAGTTTCAAGGAAGATTTTGGGGGTATTCCCCAACTATCCCCGCCCTGTGCCCCCGCCTATTAGCCTCGTTCTACTAAGTATTGATATCCTCACCCAGCATTTATGGTGTACTATACTGGATAAACCCTCGCCCCCCTCCCCCCCTCCAGGGGATTTAATTGACACTGGTGCATAAAGAACCAGTAAATAAATCATTTATAAATCAGTAAATAAATCATTTATTAATATTAGAAAATGCTCTTTTTGTCCACTTTGGCCTTCCATAAAAAAGAGCATTTATTAATATAAATAAATGATTTCTAAATATTGATAAATGATTTCTTAATATTAATAAATGCTTAGCATTTCTTTATATTAAGAAATGATTTTCTAATATAAATAAATCATTTTCTAATATTAATAAATGATTTCTTAGTATTAATGAATGATTTCTTTATATAAATAAATGATTTATTATTATTAAGAAATCATTTCTTAATATTAAGAAATCATGTCATTTATAAATATTAATAAATGATTTATTAATATTAGAAAATGATTTATTTATATTAGAAAATCATTTCTTAATATTAAGAAATCATTTATCAATATTTAGAAATCATTTATTTATATTAATAAATGCTCTTTTTTTATGGAAGGCCAAAGTGGACAAAAAGAGCATTTTCTAATAATAATAAATGATTTATTAATATTTATAAATTATTTATTAATATTGATAAATATTTATTAATATCAAGAAATATTATTATTAAGAAATATTTATTGATATCAATAAATGATTTATTAATATTAATAAATGATTTATTAATATTATAAAATCATTTATTAAAATTAATGATTTTTTATTATTAATAAATGCTGAGGATTTATCAATATTAATGAATTATTGATATCAAGAATTTGATTTTATAATAATAATATTTCCTAATATTAATATTAATAAATCATGCCATTTATCAACATTAAAAAATGATTTATTAAGATTAATGAATGATTTATTAAAATTAATAAATCATATATTAGTATTATTAAATGCCCTTTTTGTCCGCTTTGGCCTTCCTACATGTACTTGTTTTCAAATCGAAAACAAGTAAATGTAGGATAGTTTCAAGGAAGATTTTGCGGGTATTCCCCAACTATCCCCGCCCTGTGCTCCCGCCTATTACGGTAGCCTCGTTCTACTAAATATTGATATCCTCACCCAGCATTTATGGTGTACTATACTGGATAAACCCTCCCCCCCTCCAGGGGATTTATTTGACACTGGTGCATAAAGAACCAGTAAATATTCGCCAGCCCAGTCTGGCACCTCAGTACATCGCTCTTGTGGTGCGGTGACCTACATTCAACACGTCACCAACAGAGGTAACAAATGGCAACATTGTATCACGTCCGACGTACAATGTATATGCTATGTCCCCCAATGGTAATGATTATGCTAAATGTCCCCTAATGGTGAATTATATACTATGTCCCCCAATGGTAATGATTTTACATATCCCGCACATGGTTTACTTTAGGGGACATACATTGGGGGACTTAAAAGTATACTTTGAATAACTTCATTAGTTGGCATCAAATCTTAATCAGAACCGATTTGTGAATGTTTTGGATGCATATCCACATATCCACACGTAATGACAAAAAGTCTCTTTTGAAAATGTCCCCTAATGGTTGGAATTTTGGGTATGTCCCCCAATGGTACTATTTGTAGGTATATATATATATATATATGTACATATATATATATATATGTATATATATATATATATATGTTTATATATATATATATATATATATATATATATATATATATATATATATATATATATATATATATATATATATATATATATATATGTATATATATATATATATATACATATATATATATATGTATATACGTGTGCAGCCAGTCAAGTGAGTACCCGTGCGTAAATAAGTCACAAAGTGCATTTTGTGAACGTATGGTTCATTAGATTTAGGCCTTAGTTTACAGGCAACCATGCAAATTTCCGCTTTTAATCGATGTTGAACAAATGGCTCTTGACGTACTGCCTTACCAATGTTAGTCGTGGGTCTGTATTTGTAGGTGCTGACTGCAACAGGTGCTTTCATATATGCCACGCAATCATCAACGCCAATGGTAAAGTGCTTTGCTAGCACTTGCTGAACATCGTTGTGGCTATCAATATCTCCTTATTGGAACATTTATTATATATTGTAAAAGCAACAAATACAAGATTTATTGTAAACAGTTGGAATACAGAGCCAGAAAAAATGACATTGGCCAATACTATGTGCGATTTGAATTTGGTCATCCTTGCACCATGCACATCGCCCATCTAGCGTAGACCTAGTTCAATAATATTGAACCTTCCTATATGCAACGATATCTTATTGTGGATGTTCTATGTTGCAGATGTAAGGTTCAATGCCATCCTCTAATGTTATGCTAGCAGAGGTGGCTTAGCATAAAACCCATAAACGGAAGCAATACTACGCTTCTTCGTCCTGAAAGTGTCATTAACTAACTACCATATTATAGGCAGCAAAGTATTATTTCCAGCAAATATTCTGGATATTTCGTAATAGAAACAATACATACTATTTAGGTTAATAATATACTTGTTGCATTTGCGCTAATCCAAATTTCAAATTAAATCCGTTCTGTAAATAATTTGTGGTTTTACAAAACCAATATGGCAGACATTTACAACCTGTCCAACTCGATTGCCGGCTGGAGCAGAAAAGAGTTTGATATAGTCCAATTAAACGGCGCTGACTTTTATTTATGACGGCATTACATAGAACTAGCCGTTGGTGATTGAAAAGAGGAAAAATACGTTTCCCAGCTGTTTGTATGTGCCCAGATTATAGCAAAATGCTTCCGCTCAAAATCTCGGCGGAACTGTGCTAACATGATTTATAAGAGATAAAACTAAACCCTACCGTCCAATAGGAAAACATAAACGGGAAAATAGGTAGGGTTTATGTCTGAACTAGCATAGACCTTGACCTGCTACAAGTCTGTGTTAACCCACTAACACTCAGAGCAGTCAAAAGAGGCCTGACAAATTTGGAAATACTTTACTTACAAAAGTATTTTCTTGAAAACAATCAAAGGAGGAATGTTGATCAGAACGTGAACAAGAACTCTCCTTCAAATATTTTATGAAATTTTGCTTAATTCACAAGTTATTTTCAAAAATATGAAACTAGCAGACGATACCTTCTAGAGAAACTCTGAGTGTCAATGGGTTAACTGCCTCCTCCCGTAGTCTCATTGATCTAGAATTCAAACTGCAACGTCTGTAACCACGCATTGGGCACACCTTGTGAATTGCAATAGGAGCTGGCACCTCCCGGGGAACCCTTAGCTGGCGTGGCACCCTGCTCGCCTTATAAAAGAATGGGGATGTGTGGATCTGTCTATGGATACCCTGTATCTAAAATATCCTTTGGTCCTCTTTGGATCTGAAGGCTCTGCTCTAACTCTCCCTCTTTTTCTGCTTTCACCTAGAATAATTATGCTTTGTCATTGTTCTTCAACAATGACAATGGACCACTTTGCGCTAACATCTTATGGCACTAAATGACCTCTGTGTGTCGATCTGCCTTTAAACACTTATTCATTAATTCATTCATCCATTGCAACGTCTGAAAACTGTGCTGCCATCTATAGATTGAGAGAGACATCACACCCATCCAGGAGTGGTGGCCTTACTCCGCATGACAACCAGGTTACAGTAGAGGCATTTAGTTCCTGCACCAGTTGACCGAACGTCTGCTAGTGCCTGGTTGTACAAACACGGATACCATTTCAAAAAATAAGCCAAGCACATCAATGACACTCGTAGCTTTTGAATCAAAGCTACGCTCAGTTTTGAGGGCATCCATGCATCCATGCCCAGTAAACTAGGCGGCAATCGGGCGTCCAGTCGAGTATTATGCCTGGGCTGCCCACGCATTTAGTGCTGATTTAAATTTCGGCACAAGAGCGTCGACGCTAAAGCGTTAGAAGCTGTCGACCAATAAGATCAAGAATTAGCCATGCAATCACATCTTTAACCAGTCAACCGGGCGACTACCGTGTGACCGGTCGTGTATGATCTTCAGTCGATCCGCACTTTAGTGCAGGAATTATGTGCAGACATCAAGAAGTTGTATAGATTGCAATGTCTGACATTTGTGGTTGGATATGTGGCAAGAGGAAAGATTTGGGTAAATGAGCAATGTAAATGGTTAAATAAACGAGCGCTAGATATTGAGCCAGACAACTCTGTTGTATACTGTATAACTGGTTAATTTGGCGTGTATTTAAGTTGGCGTTTTTTTCCAAAAAGTATTTTCCCTTTATTCATTTTGGCGTCTGGAGCAGTCAGAACAACGCCATCTTTATGTAGACATATGTTTATGCGATCTTTAATTTGGCGTTGATAGGCATTCGCCAAAAAACGCCAAATTAAAAACCACGCCAAATTAACCAGTTATACAGTATTCGTTATGTCAACTGTATTTCGTTTATCGCGATCGACAAAAGAAGACGTTCAAGGCAATAATGCATCTGAGGGTGGAAAAATGAAGACAATAAAAAGGAAAGAGGAAAAATAAAATAAAATGAATACATTGACCTTTAACGCACAATATGACATCACCATAGTACCTAGTTTGCCAGCTTGAATTTGCAATTTCATCTACCATTCCATATGAACTACTAATGTAACTCGTGTACCTGACTCATGGTTTTGCATACGATCAATTTCGAAAATCAGACATACAGTGCAGCCATTTAATTCCTGCACAAAATGACTGGGCATAATGCACGGCCGCACGCCTGATTGCCACGCAGTTTCCTGGGCATGAATGCACGGATTACCTCGCAACTGAACGTAGCTTTGATTTGCAAGTTACGTGGGTCATTTATGTGCTTGGCTTTTTTTTGACATGTTACTAATTGGTGTTTGAACAACCGGGCACTGGCAGACGTCCGGTCGAGTGGTACAGGAATTAAATGGCTGTACTGTAGGCTAAATATCTTTTCCCTAAATACCTAAAAAGGATTTAAGTTATGCAAAAACTAAATGTCAAATACAATTATGTACTGCATCCAGTTTAACAGCAGCTCACATTTCCATCAAAACAACATCCAACACTGAGTTTGCATAGTCTGAAATCAATTCCAGGCTATGAGTCTTTTATATTATACTATTGATGAATTGATTGAGTGCACATGTTGTGAGTACTACTACGTTTGATATGCATATATATATATATATATATATATATATATATATATATATATATATATATATATATATATATATATATATATATATATATATATATATATATATATATATATATATATATATATATATATATATATTTATATATATATATATATATATATATATATATATATATATATATACATATACGTGTATATATATATATATGTATATAAATATATATATATATATATGTATATGTATATATATATATATATATATATATATATATATATATATATATATATATATATATATATATATATAGATATATATATAGATATAGATATATATATGATTATGGCTTTAAGAAGTAGGAAAACGGGTGTGTAAACTATCAAAAGGTTGAGAGAGAGAGAGAGACAGACAGACAGACAGAGAGAGAGAGATTGCTGGCATTTAATTTGATTTCCTGATTGTTTGCTATTTTAGGTTACACCCAAGACCCAGCAATGAAAGGATTGGTGTTCTTCACTACAATGGCCATATTGGCTTGTCTGCTGCTGACTGATGTCAGTGAAAGTAAGCCTCGGGCAGATAGACGTACGTATACCCTGTTATGCCTAAACACTTCAAAGAGTGGCGTTTGTACCTATGATACTTGCGAAGATGAATTTGGAATAAAGCAAATATTCATAAAATATTCGGAATAGAACTGTGTGATCGTTCGGGATCATAACTATGTTTTTCAAATATTTTTCAAAGAGTGGTCTGGTTACCAAGATATAATTAAAACAGTCAAGATGATTTTGAGCAATATACAGTGCCGACATTTAATTCCAGCACTAAATGCGTGGGTAACCAGGGCATAATTCACGAATGGACGCCCGATTGCCACCCAGTTTACTGTGCATGGATGCATGGATGCCCTCAAAACTGATGGTAGCTTTGATTCAAACGCTACGAGTGTCATTGATGTGCTTGGCTTATTTTTTGAAATGGTATCCATGGATGTTTGTACAACCAGGCACTAGCAGACGTCCGGTCGACTGGTGCAGGAACTTAATGCCTCTACTGTAGGCGTGAATGGGCTTTAGACATTAGGGTGCATTGACTCCTCGCGATATCATTTCTTTTAACCCATTCACACTTAGAGCAACCAAAACAGGCCTGACAATTTTGATAATATTTTCCGAATAAAAGCATTATGGGGAAAATATTTCAAGGAGAAATGTTTATCAGAAGCCAGACAATAACTTTCCTTCAAATATTTCGTGAACTTCTGCTTTATTCCCAAGTTATTTTTAAAAATTTGAGAGTAGCAGGCGATACTTTTTAGCGGAACTCTGAGTGTTAATGGGTTAAGTTTGCCTAAAGGTAAACCTTGGACAAGGCCTTTTCTCAAAACTGTGGTAAAAAGGGGAGACTCCATGTTTTCAATATTGGCTAAAGTGGCGCCATCTACAAGATGTTTTGATAAACTGTGGTATAGACATAGATTATCAAAATCTGCCAAAGGCATTCTAATATATACACAAAGACCATGCATTTGTTTGTTGGATATTTGTACTTTCGTGATGTCAATTTTACCACTAATTTTTGTCAATAAAAAAAAGATTTTTCTTATGTTTTTTAGAAATACTATTGAAATTCTCAATTTCCCAAATTTATTCAAAATGTTTTATATGTTGTGTTGATCAAAATGATTCAATTAGCTGAGGGTCTCCACGCTTTTTTCCTGCATGTCGCGAGTCAGATTCCTATACCAGGGCAATGGGAGGATTTAGAGATTAAGATTAAGCTATCCTGTTTGCGACTGAGTTAAACATATATGTGCTTATTTACCCCATTAATTTGTATTTACTTTTCGACTATCGGTTGGTAGTTATGTTATCTAACATTTATTTCTATATAAGGTCGCTTGTATGTGTCCTATTATCATTATTTTCGTCTCATATTGAATATCTTGTTTTTTTCTTATGTATGATCTTTTACGGCGCGAGTCGCGATCGTAATCAATAAATATACATACATACAAACATATATACGTACATACATATATACAGTGAAACCTCGAAAGAGTGAACACCTTGGGACCGGGCCAAAACGTTCACTATAGGGGGTGTTCACACTTTCGGGGGTTTTGCAAGTTGGACCACTAGCGACATGACGTAAAGCTTATATTCGCCTTGTCATTCTACATTAGATACATAGGACCTGATTATTATAGAGAATCACAATTCATTAGCAGACATAGATAAGCACTTTAATACAAAAAAATTAACTCTCTGGCCACAAATGTCAATCACCTGAGCTGTAGTTAGTGACCTCTGGTTTTTCCCACTGCCATGGTGGTGGATCGGCTTTACCATTTTCTCTAAGGGCAGGTCAACTCTTGGCATCTTAGTGCCTAGGAAAGTAATCATATCTGCCTCGAGCATTGTCACCTTAAATTACTGTGTAAAATATTGATTATTCACAATAATACTACTGGGGTTAGGGTTAGCTTTTGATCACTAATTGATCCTTAGTTTCCTCATTCACTGTACAACATTACTCTCTCCTTTCCACACAATGGTGATAATCCCTTGTCTCAAGCTGACACAAATGTACATTGTAATTGCAATCACTGATGCTAAACGTAACCTGGCTTAAAGTGGAAGTATTTAGTGTGGACAGTAAAAACTCACACAAAATGCAATTGACTGTGGCCTACTTGTACACTGATGTTCACATATAGGAGGTTCTCAGGACCATTTTCTACCCATGTTCACATCCCGAGGTTTCACTGTACATACTTATAATGGCAGTGATAGGAGACAGCGAGCAGTTAAAGTTGAAATAGATATCATTTAGTGCTATATACTGTAAATCACTTAAATATGGCGTGAACATTATATAGCGTGAACATTATATAGCGCAATTACGGTACTGCCATGGATAGCGTGATCTAAGTATAGCGTTGAACGGGAACAGCAGCAGCAAGTTCAATTAAGAATTTAATGAAGACGGGGATTTTATAATAGCGCATATGGGCAAAGCGCTATTACATGTATCGCTATCTTATTGTTCCCGCTATACTAAAGTGATTTACAGTAGTATAATTCAGATTTCTTTTCCAGGTAATGATCCATGTAGACCAAACCCTTGCCAAGCAGGCGCAACCTGCATGGCCCGTGGACGAAGATATTATTGCATGGCGGGTAAGTAAACAGGCAACGAAATGGGGGAGGGCGTTATGCCCCAGTCACACCTGAGTCCGACTATCGCACGATCACAAAATCAGACGGTTAGACTGGATAATTTTACTCATTGTGTGACAGGATCCGATTTCAAGTCTAAAAACGAGATCGGAGCCTTCTGAAAAAGCTGGTAAATTTCACAAAAGCATATAAAGCATATCAAGTTTTTCCGATTTCCAGGAAATTTACTATTTAGTGAAAAGAGAATTACATCTTAGGCTTTTCATTTCATTTTGAATATCTCAGCAACATTGTTCAATTATTCGGAAGTTTTATATGGGGTAGTCAACAAAGTAAATTCAAAGCTGAAATCTTTGAAGTTCGACTATAGTAACAACTAAAGGTAATATAGTTACAACTACATGAAAAGTGAATGAGAGGTTTATTTTTGGAGATAGGATTAATTGTAAGTTCTCTAATATAAATCGCTTGCCTTATCAATTTTGTTATACCCCCTTATTTTATCTAAATATCTAAATATCCAAATATCACTTTTTTATTTATTTGTTTGTACACTTTTGCGAGGAAATGTATATTGTATAAATCCATGATTCCAACGTTAACATGATTCCTTTAAACTAAGAGTAGGTTCCAGAAGGTAGTCATTTGTAGGATGAAGTAGTTCAGTTTTAATCACCGATGTT
The DNA here is from genome assembly GCA_963942565.1 of Maea johnstoni. Classification (NCBI taxonomy): domain Eukaryota; kingdom Metazoa; phylum Annelida; class Polychaeta; order Spionida; family Magelonidae; genus Maea; species Maea johnstoni. The sequence continues at coordinate 1,975,810 of OZ012695.1, read as the reverse complement.
CGACAAATATAAAGCAATTTCTTTAAGACCTAATTAGACGTACTGCTATGTAAACATGAATACTAGCTGTACTGGACAAGCAATTTCGTGAGAAGAAAATAAGATTAAAAAATCCGTTTTTACCAAAAGAAACAGTTTCCCTTATAAAATAAACAAACTTTAGGAAATGTTCAAAATAGTTTAAGTACCCTATGCATTATACGAGTATCACCCAGGATATGTGTAGAATAAAAAATGATTTGCTAAAAATATCCGTTATGTTACAGATGATATAATGGAAGACGGACTTCGCTTTACCAAGTGACAGGCGTTCAATTTAAACTCCTGATGAAATAAGAGAAAACAGGCAATCTGCACATACACACTACTAAGGAGTGGTTCACTTAATAATGTGGGTTGGTACAGTTTCTATCAGAATCTTAATAGATAGCTCTGTATTAAGAAATAATCTGATTCTCGGACAGAATTTGAGAAAAGAAGGAATAAGCAGGTCACCATAATAGTAAGAGGCCCCATGTAATTAAGTGGACCACATCATATACATAAAGTATAGTACAATATAATCAAGCACAACCACCCAACTTTCAACACTCAAGACGGCATCGACAGGATCGGAAACTATGGAATACGAGAAATGTTGCATAGGAATGCACTGAATAATTTTATTATCCTATATTTATTTTGATCATTTGCACCTGATGCCCCTTTAAGATTATTGATGAGGATATGCACTTGAAACGCCAAGGATACAGCCAGTAATGAGTGAGATATTAGAATTGACCATCAGAACATCATCCTCAAATTAACTCTTTCTTAATCCATCAATGGTAGGAGGCACTTGGTAAACTAGTGAACATCTAGGGTTTTATGGAGGAAACCTATATTGCATATGTAATCAGATCATTGTTCCTTTATTAAACATGCAAACCTGAACAATGTGATTCTGTTTTGTTCTCGAGTGGCAAACCAATTGACACTGCAATACACTCACACACAGACACACGTATATATATATATATATATATATATATATATATATATATATATATATATATATATATATATATATATATATATATATATATATATACATGTGACGTTGCCAGCCGGGTAAGATTTGCTGTATGTAAATAACTTGCTTGACTGGTAACCACTCAGCTATTACCAAGGGCATCATACAGAACAGAAGAACAAAAAGTGCTTGGTTTAGACCTTTACTAACGGGGGTCTCTTGCATGTTTACTTAATGTTCGTGTCCGTGAAAACTGAGTATTTATACAGCAGTATGACATGCACAAATAATAATTGTTACTATACTTGGTTGCATCAATCCTTAATAAAAGGAAATGAATTACTACTGTCATACATCTTATACTAAGCCAATTATATCTATTATCTTAATAGAGCCTACTGTCAATTTCATAATTAACCTTAAAAAATGTTTTCTAAAATAGAATTAAGTCAATAAATGTAATTCACTAACCTCCTTGGGGCTTCTATAAATCCATGTTCATAAACAAGGCATACTGGGTCCGTTGGCATTGCCTTGTTCTTTCTCAGACTCCAAAGTCCTGTTGCTATCCAAGACATTCGGTTTAGCATCAGGGGTTGAAATATCCAATTACTCTCAATATCCTTTCGACAGCTACATGGCTCCCTAAATTAGTTCCCACTAATTTCTCATGATATTACATGTTGATTATACCATTAAAAAATATTTTACTGTAAACCCTATAAACTGGGTTGCCAGTTTCTTGTTATTACAAAGAAATCTACCTTAACATCATAAACAACAAGGGTTGTACAGCATACATTTCATCTATGATGTACATGTGCATTATTTTGGTTTAATTGAAGACATCCTTAACCCAAAGATATTTTACTATGGGGCATCACAATGCAACTTCGATTTAAGGCTCCTTGTCGGGAAATCCCTTGTCTTCTAGGCCTTCGACTAAGAAGACCAATTTCTGGATAGGCTAATCCAGATACGTTGTAGGGCATGTCTGTTTGCCATTTGCATTGAGAGATTTACTTGCTATTGCAAGCTTGACTTTCCTGACATGACCATCCTACCCTTACAAGTTGCCACTGATTGCGTGGCATGTTTTCATCCTTGACAATGACTATGTCACCTCCTTTAATGTCACAATGATACCTAGTCCACTTTGGACGGACCTGGAGATTACTCATAGTCTTCCTTTTCCCACCAGAGAAATCTTAGGTAATCACGGTGTTCCAGGTTTACCTTAAACAGGTGAAACATTTGCTCAACATCGCACATGAATGCGACTGGTTCTTGGCGGAATCTGGACAGTACACCAATCAACGTGTTAGTCAGATGCAGTCCTTTCAGATGGTGATCATTCATATCATGAGATTCACTCTTGAACTCTGCATAACAGTAAAAAAAACTATTCGTATATTGTCTGGTTTCTTTGGATGGTGCACACCATGATGTGGTATATACCATACTTTGCCATCTTTTCTTTCAAGCTCATATCAGATGGGGGCACTCGTTCTGCGTACCCCGCTTGAATTACATTACTCATGAAAGTAGAGTAGTCCTTTCTGTACTTGGTGTCCTTTTGCAGACAGTATTTCAGCTGCTTGAGACGCTTAAGTGCCATGGTCTTGATGCTAAGGAAAGCAGTATCCGGTCCCTTGAAGGAAAGTGACATTCTATAGTGGACATCTTCTCTGCTATGGATGCCTCCCTTTATCTTTGATATGAACATTTGGTCATCCTAAGAAAGTGTATCTTGATCAGCCTTTCTCTCTATGATATCTAACTCCATTATTTGTATGACTTCCTTTACCCTTGACTTAAAGGAAAAACAATACCTTTTCAGGGGTATCTTGTCTTTCATTATCCTCAGTTTTCATCCACATAATTGAGGGTATTTCATGGGCAATAACCCGATGGCTCACTCCAAATGGATCACACTCATTAAATTCAATCGCACTTGAGTCCACTATGCCCACAATGCTCCAACCAAAATCAGTTCTCTGTGCATACAGCTTATTTCTGGTTGGCAGAATAACATCCTTAGGAGCCAAAGCTTTTGGGCAGTTGTAGCCAATTAGCAGGCCAACCCTACAACTACCTAATGGCATCAGCTTGTTCACGATTGGTTTCAAGTGAGAACATTTATCTGCCATCTCTGGAGTTGGTATGTTAGAACGATTAGCAGGGATTATGTTACGAGTGATCGTTGTGGGGAGTGGGACGATTTCTTGACTTTCATGTCCCCGTACTTGAAGACTTGTCAAACATATGCACACAATAGCCTTATTTTCTGCAAACATAGTTGAAAGCAGAAGTTTCGTTTTAGAACCTTCTAGGCCTAATTCATCGCAAATGTCATCATGAATTAACGTGGTGTCGCACGGAGTGTCTAGCAGTGCTTATATAAGCACTTCTGACTCTGGCGTGTCTTGGCGAGATAGGTAAACTGGAACTATCATTGAGCTCTTGCCAGAGTTACCAGAACCATTGAAATGGGTAATGCGACTCTGATTGCAAGCGTCATTCACTGTTTTCAACTCAGTTTCGTCTTTGGCAACTGGTTTCGGCGCATTATTTTCTGCCATGTTGTTCCTTGTTCTTTGGCAAAGCTTACAGTTGTTGTCATGAAGAGAAGTTGGATGTTTTCTCTTACATGTTTTACATGTCTTCCTGTACTTGCAATCCCTAGATTGGTGGTCAGACTTCAGACATCCAAAGCAGGGTCTTAGCCAGCAGGGTGTCTGGGTGTCTTTTTGGCACCCTGGTCCACGAAAAATACCTATTTTGGGGGGAAAAGACACTCTTTTGGTCAGAGTTTTTTGAAAATATAAATTACAAGTATATATTTAAAAAAGTTTTATTCTTAAATGATAACTAGGACATTTGTTGAAGAAATAAAGCATATAATTACTTGATTTGTCAATATATATGGTCAGTATGATGACTTAATTTTTTTTGAGTGAGGCGGTTTGGACACCCTGTCATCTTGGAAACCCATTTTAGACACCCTGTAATGAAAATCCTGGCTAAGACCCTGATCCAAAGCATAGGTCATTTATCCATGCAAAGTTTTTCCTCTGTGCTAGAGGCTTGGCCAGGAATTTCTGTCAGTCATTTAAGTCATGAGGCATGTTGCAGGCAACATAATTTACTTGGCCTCTATTGTCTGATGCCTGTGGAGCTTATTTAACTTCAGTAGCAAGGGATGGAGCATTTATTTCCTTCTTTTGCCCATATTTGGCAGTGTCAGTGGGTTTGTCAGATCTGTTTCCCCTCAATGCTTGAAGTGAGGTGATTGGATCGCAGGCTATATCTGCCTCTTTCACCACAAAATTCATGAATTCCTTGAAAGGGGGGAACATCCTCATTTTATAATTTCACTCTACTACTATTCTATCTCTCGTAATGCAGATAACGTGCTTGTTCATATGCATCTGCAGTGGCACCCTTCCAGCGTGGGTATCTCATTGGATCACCAGTAAACACAGTTGGTTCGGAGCAGGAAGTCGAATCATGCTGCCTTGCTAAGCAAATGCCCTTGTCAATTCCAAAAAATGTTGAGATGTGTCATATATGTTGGATTCCATCCGCATTGGTGTGTTATGAGGCCTACACCCATCATGGGGTGTGTTATGGCTTTCAGGCATTCATTGACCAAAGGGGTATTCGCCCTCTAGACAGGATCCATTACCTGAAACGGTACTGCATTAGAAGCAGTGGAAGGGTATTGTCTCCTCCTCACCACTGCAGATGCATATGAACAAGCACATAATCTGCTTGACGAGATATTTGGCGACCCCTTTATAGTAGCCAATGCATTCCGAGATAAAACAGCTATGCTACATAAATTACAATATATATATATATATATATATATATATATACACATAGGAGCAAGTCACATACTCAGTCTCAAGTTGGCAACCCTGGGTTTCATGCTTGTGCAATCCTCAGGCCACTATAGAGACCATTTAGGGCAAAAGGTCCTTCCTCATGCTACATGTTGATACTTGAGTGTCCTTGACCCTGACCCTTCAACTCTGGATATGTCACTTCCTATGTAATCAGGTCAGGTCAAAGGTCACTTCCTGAGCAAAGGTGTCAAACAAAGCAGTTCATTACAAATAGAGGGCAGCACGGTAGGAATAAAAAATATAGCACAGGTGCTAAAGGCTGGAGGCGGCGTCCGATTTCAGTTTGGGTGGGGGCGTCCATAACATTCTTGTATCATAACTTGGCACGGTGGCGGTATGTAGACACAATTTCTGCCCTCTTGTTTAGCATGGTGGCTGGATTTGCTGTGGCTATCACCATTTTCTCTATGAGGCAGACATCACATCGTCCTGTACCGCATTTGTAGGGTGCTGCATGATGTACAATGTCCCATTTGATTTGATATTGTTGGTTGCTGTCCTGAAGATCCCATACGTATTTGGATAGCTCGATGTCCTTCTTGCAGCTCTTTGTTTGGAATGAGTGGGTGTGGCCATTGTAGCGGTCTTGAAGGGGCCCTCAGTTAGTCCATAATAATGCCGAACAGATTTTGGAGGGGCTGTGACAGTTGCTTTGTACACGACACACTTGGTTAGGCATTTTCCGATTAGTGGGCAAGTGTCGGGCCTCCTGCAGTTGCATCTTCTGCAGAGGCAGGGTTGAGGATCTTAGCATTATGGACGCTGATGATGGTGGCCATGGTGCCCATACAGCTGAAGCTGGTTTTTACATTGTTTCTATTGAACAGCTTGTGGTATCAGTGGTGGTGTGGGAAATGCTTATCCACAAGATCCAAGAAGTTTCTAGCAACGTTGGTTGTCACATTTTGGTTGAATGGGGGGTTGAACCATATAACGTTGCGTTATATATATATATATATATATATATATATATATATATATATATATAAAAATTCAATATATATATATATATATATATATATATATATATATATATATATATATATATATATATATATATATATATATATATATATATATATATATACATATATTCAAAGACAGTATTATGTCCAGTTACTGTTAGGGTCATCCTAAATAATCGGATGATGCTCTTAAAGCACCGGTGGGTGCTTGTGTTAGCCTTTAATCAGTGTTAGCGATAGGGTCAAAAGAAGTTGCATCCACACTCAAGGTCTAGAAATTCTTCCGTCCTGAACATGGGCCACAAATGAGTGTTGACTACATATGCCAACAAATGTGGTCACTTATGGGGGGTAAGGTGGTAAATGGGTAGATTTCTTTATCCAGCTTGTGAAGTTGAGTTACTGCTTACATGATAACCAGCTCAAAGAACTGTTGTGAAGGGGAAATCTATGGGAATCGTATGCGTCCTCTCTGGTCGCCGACACTTCACACCTTTGCATCCATACCACTCGACTTAGCTGGTGATATTGAGGTAAAACCCATTCCTTCCTTCGGCATACAATGCTAACACCAAGTCACTGGCAATTTTTTCACATGTCCTGGTCGGGATTCAAACCCAGGCAGTGGTGAGAGACAGCAAGCAGTCAGTGGCAACGCCTTAAACCACTAGGCCATCAGGGCAGGTCCTCAGTGGCGAGAGACAGCTGGCAGTCTGTGGCAACACCTTAGACCACTCAGCCATCAGTGATGAGACACAGCTAGTAGTCAGTGGCAATGCCTTATACCACTAGGCCATCAAGGCAGGCCGTCAGTGGTTAGAGACAGCTAGCAGTGAGTGGCAACGCCTTAGACCACATAGCCATCAGGGCAGGTCCTCAGTGCTGAGAGACAGCTAGAAGTCAGTGGCAACGCCTTAAACCACATAGCCATCAGGGCAGGTCCTCAGTGGTGAGAGACAGCTAGAAGTCAGTGGCAACACCTTATACCACTAGGCCATCAGTGATGAGACACAGCTAGTAGTCAGTGGCAATGCCTTATACCACTAGGCCATCAAGGCAGGCCGTCAGTGGTTAGAGACAGCTAGCAGTGAGTGGCAATGCCTTAGACCACATAGCCATCAGGGCAGGTCGTCAGTGGTGAGAGACAGCTAGAAGTCAGTGGCAACACCTTAGACCACTCAGCCATCAGTGATGAGACACAGCTAGTAGTCAGTGGCAATGCCTTATACCACTAGGCCATCAAGGCAGGCCGTCAGTGGTGAGAGACAGCTAGCAGTGAGTGGCAACGCCTTAGACCACATAGCCATCAGGGCAGGTCCTCAGTGGTGAGAGACAGCTAGAAGTCAGTGGCAACGCCTTAGACCACTCGGCCATCAGTGATGAGAGACAGCTAGTAGTCAGTGGCAATGCCTTATACCACTAGGCCATCAAGGCAGACTGTCAGTGGTTAGAGACAGCTAGCAGTGAGTGGCAACGCCTTAGACCACATAGCCATCAGGGCAGGTCCTCAGTGGTGAGAGACAGCTAGAAGTCAGTGGCAACACCTTAGACCACTCGGCCATCAGGGTTGACCCTTGCACAATAGACGGTAGGTAATAACATTAAATAATTAATCCCATAAAACAGATTTAACAAACATGAACTCATAAATGACCTAAACAGCCAAAAACAGTCTGACAATTCTAATGAAATTGTGCAGGCACAAGCTCAATAGGAAAAATATTTGAAGGAAAAATTATAATCAGAACATTACCAACAATGCTCCTTCAAATATTTCTTAAATTCATTCTTAATTCCAAAGTTATTATCAAAAGTATCATAGACCCAGACGACCATTTCAAGAGTAACTAAAGCATCATTGCTGGGTTAAGGTTAACATTAATCGTCTTAAGAAAAACTGCAAGATATATATTTAACCCTTATGCTGCTGGTGGCTAATTTGGCCAATACCAAATAATGCCAAAAACCTGAAAAATGATCAAAATCCTGGCACATGGGTACTTATTTGAGAGTACTCTACAAGAGCTTTCAAATAAATACCAACATGACAGTGATTTGATCATTTTCATTATCTTTAGCCTTCTTGTGCATTGGGCGAAAGTAGCCCCCGCATCAGAATGGTTAAATAACTATGGTAGAGTACAACAAAACAAGACTAAAATGCACATATTTTTTTATTGAAAACATTCTGTACACTTGACAAACACTTAATAAAAGTCCATTGGAAGCCCCCGTCAGAGCGTTTCATTCTCTGCTTCGTGTTCTATCGTTATAAAAACCCAATTTAACAACTTTCATCAATCATAACTCACAGTTACGGCCGCATTTTTGACCACCTTTCTTTTTCTCCATCGCTCAAAATATGGCCTACACTCAAACCAAGTATACATCATCTTAAAAGATAATAAAAATTAATGAAAGTGACTTAAAATAACATTTATCTCAAAGCCACAGCCAGGACTTTTAAAACACAGAGTGATCATGAAGGGAAAATCAATTAATTTTGCACATCATGCTTTCTAACCTAAGATATTCACAAAACCATAATCGTCTATATGTCTTAACCCTTACGCTGCTGGTGGCTAATTTGGCCAATACAAAATGATGCAAAAAAACTCAAAAATGATTGAAACCCTGGCACATAAGGTTCTCATCTGAGAGTTCTCTGCGAGAGCTTTCTAACGAGCACCAACATGACAGGGTTTAGATGTTTTTCAAAATTTTTTTGCATCCTTGTGCTTTTGTCGACAGTGGCCTCAGCATTGCAAGAGTCAAGAGGAGTTGAGAGATTTACTTTCAATTTTTTTTTCTTACCAATCCGACGGACTGGCTGCTTCCAGATTCTGCAGGTCTTATCACTTTTTTTGGCATTCCCACCACTTAATGACCACTTGATGGCCCCAAGAAGAGGGTGTGAAGTACTTGAATCCCTGCCAGCCCCATGGAAGGGCTTTAATTAGGATATGTCCTTCTGGGGCAAAATTTGTGTTAAAGGAAGCCTAAACCTCTGGGAGCTCTTTGAGAATGTTCAAAAATGCACATTGAAATGAGCAAATGAATTATTTCTTCAAATAGACTACTAGGAATTTTAAAATGGCGGAACAGAATATGTGGTCACCATGAATGTTTTGGTCAGTGGTTGAGGTGTCCAGATGACGCTCAGACCAACTGATCGCTAAGACCCTGCATCAAAATTATCATCCTTGTTGGTAACACTTTAAGTTAGCTAATATAATCAGCTGATTTCTTCCCCACACCCACCATAAGGGTTATTAAAAGTATCAATTTCTAAACAGAAATATGCAAACATGTATTTTTTTCTCAAATTACCATTATGCAATTATCTGTGTTGCTCTGGGAATAATGAGTTCATGATTTACGTAGAAAATATCAAAAATATATACTTTATTTCACTATTATTTGCAACTTAACTAATGATTGGTAACAGACAACCAAAAGGAGAAATGGGTGAAAAATAATCAATTTAACTCTTATGCTGCTGGTGACTAATTTGGCCAATATGACAGAAACCCTGGCAAATGGGTACTCATCTGAGAGTACTCAGCGATAGCTTTCCAATGAATACCAACATGACAGGGTGTCGATGGTTTTCAAAAATCTTTGTGTCCTTGTGTTTTGGGTGAAAGTAGCCTAAGCATTGGAAGGGTTAAATTTATACATCAAAATCTGCACATTTTTTCCTGGTAATGACACTTCAACAGTCAGCATCAGTCACCATTCAGTCATGACACATGATTGTTCTCTTCAAATGAAAGACTATCCTTAACCCTTCCAATGCTGAGGTTACTTTTGTCCAACGCACAAGAAGGCAAAGATTTTTGAAAATCATCTAAACCCTATCATGTTGGATTCATTAGATAGTTCACACTGGGTACTCTCAGATGAATACCTATGTGCCAGGGTTCCAGTCATTTTTCAGGGTTTTCTTTGCATCATTTTACATTGGCCAAATTAGCCACCAGCAGTATAAGGGTTGAAAACTGGGGATTTGGGTCTGGGTTTCCAAATTGTATCCATCTTATTTTTTCTACCATATTAAGTGGAAATTACCACTATCAATAATTCAATTGATTTTGATAGAAATAAATGAGGCACAAGGACCCACTGACAGTGACCTTAAAAAATTAAAATAGTGAATTTAGATTTTTTAGGTAATTTATGAAATAAAAGAAAAACATGTGAATTCAATTATTTCTCTTATATGCATTATTTTCCAGTAAGAGTGGTCATAAAACACATCTTCCTCAGGAATATCTTAAAAGAATTGAGGTAAATTTCGCACCTGATTTGCAATTCCTTACTTCAATTGTACACCCATCCATGCCTGTAGCATCCTAGTAAGCTTGCGTACTCTTTTCAAATATATTTTTGACCGAAGCATCATACAAAAATATTTGGAGAAGTGTTAAGTAACCAATTACTCTCCTTTAACCCTCCAATGCTGAGGCTAGCTTCGTCCAAAACGCAAGCACGCAAAGATTTTTTTTGAAAACAATTTCAACCCTATCATGTTGGTATTCATTGGAGCATATTAACACAATATTCAGTTATTTTCTTATCCATAAAAAGTCCCTTTTAGACCAGTCTTTAGGCAAAGAATGCCCCTTACATCTTAGCCCTAATTCAAGCAACTGTTGTCAGGAACAAGTCCTTAATGTTTATAAAATGAAGCAATTAGATGTGCACCCTCTCTTCCTTCAAGTCTCAATACCTAAAAGCAATGCACTCTACTACTTTGTAACCAAGGGCTACTTGTATACATGCCAGAGGGCTTTAGAGAAGATCCTTACCATTGGACTCAGATAACCTCTCAAAATAAAGATCATTATTATTATAATCATTATCAGTATCACTATTATTATAATTGAATATTTTAATTCATTTAATTCAATACTGCAGCATTCATCAGAGATTTTCAGTTCTTTCCATCATTTTAAAATCACAAGTTCATTTAAAATCATTCACAAGTCTGGGTGTCCTTAAGGGTGATTTTTGAGGTTTGCGTATCCAAATGACGCCCATATCCCTGTTTCAGTCACACCCCACTTGGCACTTGGAGCTAGACATTCCAACACCCATCACTTAATATGTACAATTTTTTTACCCACCCATCTCCATTGCACCCCAATATCAATCACATATTCAACCAAATTACTGCGAGGAAAAAAATACAAAATTCCCTACACTGGGAACTAGTCAGCCCTAACCTCATGCGCGGCTGAATTATTATGATAGAATGACTTCATTGCAACCTTATACGAATCATATTCAACCAAATCACTGGCAGGAAAAATTACAAAATTCTCCGCATTGGAAACTATCCAGTCCTAACCTCATAGACGGCTGAATTAGACGATAGAATGACTTAATTGCACCCTTATATCAATCATATCTAACCAAATCACTGGCAGAAAGAATTACAAATCTAGCCTGCATTGGAATCTACCCAGCCCTATTCTTGTAGCCCGCTGGGTTACATGATAGAATGTCTTACCCCTTCCAATGCTGAGGCTACTTTCAACCAAAGTAAGTACAAAGATGCAAAGATTTCTGAAAATCATCTATACCTTGTCATGTTGGTATTCATTGGAGAGCTCTGGTTGAGAACTCTCTGATGAGGACCCATGTGCCAGGGTTTCAATCATTTTTCAGTTGTTGTTTTTTTTTGCATCATTTTGTATTGGCAACATTAGCCATCAGCAGCATAGAGGTTACACTATTACCATCTGAGGATGACAAGTAGAAATATGTAAAAAATCAAACCAGGGTTATGGCAAATATCTACACAAAAGCTGATGTGCCTGTTGAATTTCGCCATACCTTTTCAATGTTTTTCAAACATTACTCCTTTTCAGTTTTGGCCAGGATTTTTGAAATGCCCGTCATTGGCTTTCACACATTAAGCTAACCTTATGCTGCTGGCAAAATAATTGAAATCCTGGCACATTGGAACTCATCTGAGATTACTCAGCAAGAGCTTTCCCAATGAATATCAACATGACAAGATGATTTTCAAATCTTTTGCATTCTTGCCTTGTAAGAAAGTAGCATCAGAAGGGTTAACAATGGTGGAACCTGTATACGCTGACCACTTGAGGGGAAAGAAAAAGAGCTTTATGTTGTTGGGTGTTCTCATTTGAATGTATTGGCCAAATAAGCCACCAGCAGCCTAAGGGTTAAAGAGAGCAGATTGCAAGAAATCATGATTAAATATACATTCTTATTTGTTTTCTAGAAGCTGTTCTAGGCATGAGTAGACTTGAATATGAGTTGAATTGCGTACAAGTTGATTTGGGTAAAGCTTCCCTTTTAAACTGAATCTCAGCATTTTGCCATCACCACAGTAGCACACCTAGAATTGAGCAGTAAAGTCTACCAGACATTAGACTTGAGCATTGAGCGTTATTCCTTTTAATAAATCCTTAACCCTTCCAATGCTGAGGCATTTCGTCCAAAGCACAAGGACGCAAAATATTTTGAAAACCATCTAAAGCCTGTTGTGTTGGTATTCATTGGAAAGCTCTCGATGAGTACTCTCAGATGAGTACCCATTTACCATGGTTTCAGTAACTTTTTTAGGTGTTTTGCATCATTTTGTATTGGCCAAATTAGCCACCAGCAGTATAAGGGTTAAAAAATCCACCCTCCACCCCAAATTGGTAACATAATCAAGCAGTGATGCCCTCCCATTCCACGAGATACTGGACTTTTCCATCGGGCGTAACCCGTCGAGAGAGGACCTTGAATTTCTGTCCCTTGGCAAGCCGGTCCGCAGCGCCGAAATATTGCTTAACGGAAGATTGCAGGTGTTTTATGGACACCTTGTGGTTACTGAGACCATCAAGGGCCATCGGGTCCAGGACATTGTTATTGTTACGCGTAATAGTGCTGTATTTGGCCTTGGTATCTTTGGTTTGTCTGCGCATCAATTTCTCATACTCCTCAGCCGCGGCGAGTATTGCCAAGTCCGCTTTACTTTTCCGCCCGGGTTTACTGCGGACCCGTTTTGCTGCAGAAGGGCTATATTTAATATTCTCTATCGCTGATGACAGGACAGGGGATGCCGGTATACTGTTATCATTCTCGTCGGAAAACCCTAGTCCGTTCTGATAGGAGTTCAGAATTTGTTTACGAATCTTCGTGTGCTGTATCTCTATATTTCTCTCCAGGTCTGTTTTAAACGGGTGATTCAGTCCCTCGTAACTATTTGGCCAAGGGATTATGCTGTCCAGGGTACCTTGTGAGGCGGTTTCGAGATCCCCGCTGTCGCTGGAGCTATCCCCGCTTATACTGCATGGACTGGAGTGTCTGCCGAAACCGCAGCAGCTCTGGCTGTCGCTACTTACGTCCTCATTCTACCAGGGGGCAGCACATGAAAAACAGAATATACAGAAATTATAGGGCTGTTATTGCAAATATTATTTGGGATTTGAGTCTGACATAAAATTTCAATGATTCTGATACTGTAGATCTGGTTGATTTACCATGTTCAAAATTTGCCAATCTGAAGCTTTAAGAATTTTCTGATTCTTATTTTACCAATCAAGTCCGATCGGCAAATATTTGCAAATCAAAAACAATGGTTAATTCACAGGATTAGCAGTACTGAATACGATTATTTATTTATTTTTTTGGACTGAAGAGGCTACAACTAAGTTCATGTACATCATATTTCATTTTGGTGTTAACCAGGAAATTAGAAGTAATTTCTTTTTTATAATAAATACTTACCTGCGATCATTGGAAGCTATCTCCAGGGCTTGCTCTGGTCACCCAAAAGGTAGGCTCTCATTTGGCAGTCTCTCCCTATGGAAGATCCTTGCGATGATCATAGCGGAGGGTCTACTAAATGTAGCCTCCAGAATTAAAAATAGACCGTGATTTGTGTGATCCCCGCTAGGGGCCGCACTGATACCGGTCGTGACGTCACGGTTGGCGCATGCGCCTTCATCCTCTTCTCATTTTTGGCGTTAAATACCATCATGGAAGAACGGATTCTAGGGGAGGATACAGAAGGGTGGGCAATGATCGCAGGTAAGTATTTATTATAAAAAAGAAATTACTTCTAATTTCCTGTTTTATATCTAAATTCTTACCTGCTCACATTGGAAGCAGAGTACCACCGCCAAGAAAAGCTGTGGAAGGATCAGTTCTATTTCCTAGAAGCTGTGCCAGCCGTGACCAGCACTGCTCTACTAAACCTGCCTTTTGTTGCAGGAAGATCTTTAAGATAGAACTGCGCAAAAGTTTGCGGCCGGCTCCAGGCTGCGGCATCCATAATAGCTTCAAATGGCACTCCGGCCATTGTAGCCCAAGTAGTTGCGACCCCTCTGGTGTCGTGGGCTCTAATGCCCATGCGTTGCCTCCGTTCCTTAGGAAGGTGCGAGAACGCCCCCGCTATGGCCTCTTTGACCCAACCAGCGACTGTACTCTTGGTAGCCTTAGTATAAGGCTCCCTTGACCGAATGAAAAGGGCTTTTTCATCCCCTCGCAAGGGCTTGGTTAATTCCAAGTACCATTTCAGGGCCCGGACAGGGCAATGTACTTTGTCGTCTGGCGAGAACTCCTTCAGGCTGAGGAGAAACACCTCACTAGGAGTAAACGAGACCGACTGGTTTTTGTCCAATAGGAGGGATGGGAGAAGACGGACTCCTCCATTTTCCCACCGCAGATGACATGCGTCTATCCTGCAGGAATGGACCCAGCTTCCTCGCCTGGCCGAAGCCAGCTGCAGTAGGAAAGCTGTCTTGACCGCCACCGACCTCAATGGTGCCGTGTGAATCGGCTCAAAGGGAGGGCCCGCTAGGTACTTGAGTACCGTCGGGAGATCCCAAGTCTCATTGAGCGTCCTTGGTCTGGCGGAAACCACAAACAGACCCTTAATAAGGGTTGACAAATCCGTGTTGGACGACACAGTTGTCCCATCCGGAAAACCTCTATGAATGGCTGCGATGGCAGATTTGTAACCTGCAATGGTTGACGGAGCTAAGGGCTTCCCCTTATGCTTCACCGTCCGCAGGCCATTCAGGAATTCCGCGACTTCCGCTACAGGGGCCTCAGCGGGACCCACACCTCGCTCCACGCACCATCGTCGGTAGTGGAGAAGACGGGAATCATAAAGCCGGCAAGTTGATTCTCGCCTGGCCCTGGCTGCCGTCTCTGCAACTCCCTGCGAAAAGCCTCGGTCAACGAAGGATTTGCGGACAGCGGCCATACAGCCAGTCTCATTCTGTCCGGTTTGGGGTAAAACATCCCCGTGACCGAGTTCTTCAGGAGGTTGTCCTTGGGTGTGATCACTCGCGGAAGGTCTGTCAGCATGCTGGTCAGCTGACGGTACCACGGCTGGCTGGGCCAGAACGGGGCTACTAGGAGGATCCGGGCTGACCACTGCAGCCTCAGTTTCCTCAATACCCTCGGGATGAGGTTGGTCGGCGGGTACGCGTACCCGTACAGACTCTCCCAATTCTGCGTCAGAGCGTTTATTCCGCTCGACGTCTGAGAGGGGCGCACTGAGAAGAACACTGGAAGTTTGTGGTTCTTCTCTGACGCGAAGAGATCCACATGGGGAGTCGGCCAATGCTCGAATATGAGCCGAACCACTGTCTTGTGGAGGGACCACTCCGTGGGGTGGTTGTGTTTCCCCCTGGACAGGGCGTCCGCCAGGACGTTCCTGACTCCCGATATGTGGTTGGCAACCAGGTAGATCCCGTGTTGCCTGCACCAGGCCCACAGGTCCAGTGCCAGGTAGCACAAGGTGGGGGATTGAGTTCCACCCTCCTTGTTGATGTAGGCCACTGTAGTGGTATTGTCCGTAAGGACATCCACAGCAGTGTCCCGTACCTGAGGCAGAAAATGCTGCAGAGTCAGCCATACTGCCTGCAGTTCGAGCCAGTTGATGTGGTGCTTGGCCCAAGCCCGCGGCCACTGACCTGAGATCACCCAGTCTCCTAGGTGACCTCCCCAGCCCTCCATCGAGGCATCCGTGACTATCGTCATAGTCGGATCTGGCCTGAGAAACGGCCGGCCCACCGTCAGGTTGGCCCGCGATGCCCACCACTCCAGCTCTCTGAGCGATTCGTGGTCGGGGTATATCCGGAGATATGGGCTGTCCGAGACTTGCGTCCACTGACTGTGGAGCATAAGTTGGATCAGACGAGTATGTGTCACCGCCATGGGGACTAACTCGCGCAGACTGGACAGATGTCCTAAGAGCTTCTGCCAAGTTTTCGCTGGCTGAGGGCTCCGTGCTAGGAGCGAGGATGCCAGTCGCGACGCTCTGATGACCCTCTTCTCGCTCGGGAAAACGAGCATATTGATGAGGTCGAGGGTCGATCCCAGGAATGCTGGGAACTGTGTGGGTATCAACTGGGACTTTCCTTCGTTTACGAGGAAGCCCAGTTTTGTCACCCAGAACAGTGTGAGGTTGCGTTGACGTTCCACAAGCGACCTTGACTGGTTCTTTAGAAGCCAGTCGTCTAGATACTGGTGCATGTCTACACCCTGTATCTTGAGGAACGCCTCGATGGTTCGCACAATCCTCGTGAACACCCGAGGTGCTGTTGAGAGCCCGAACGGGAGCACCAGGAATTCGTACCCCCTGCCATCGTAGGCAAAGCGGAGGAACCGTGTGTGTTCGGGAGCTACGGGGACGTGAAAGTAGGCGTCTCTTAAGTCTATAGAGACTGCCCACGTCTCTGACATTGAGGAGTCCCTCAAATGCTCGGAGGTCTTTAGCCTCTGCTGGTGGGCCTCCCCTAGGCAGTCCATCACTGTTCGTAGCGTCTCCATCCGAAAGGATAGGGGCTTTACGAATTTGTTGAACGCCTTTAAATTGAGGATCGGGCGCCAACCGCCCGACTCTTTGGCCACCAGAAAGATAGGGGAGTAAAACCCCGGTATGTCCGCGTGGAAGGGAATCTCCCTGATCGCCCGTTTCTCGAGCATGGACTCCAGGCCTCGTTCGAGGTCCTGACGTCGCGCCTGATTCCGAGGAATCGGGGTGCAGCGGGGCTCCTTTGTTCTTGGGGGGTTCCCCGTGAACTCTATCCTGTAGCCCTTGGTTACAGTCTGCAGTACAAACTGGTCCGACGTAATCAGGGGCCACAGGTGGGCGAACGCTCTTAATCGCCCCCCCACCGGACAAAGCTGATCATTCTGCATCAGCTTTGGGGGCTGGTTTTGGGGTGTTATAGGTGGAGTAAGCGTCTTTTTTGGCGCCTCCACCTCGACCCCTACCACGGCCTCTACCGGCACCTCTACCTCCACCGCCTTCGGACGAGGAGGAGTTCGAGCCTCCACCACCTTTTTTACCCTTCTTGTTGTACTTGCCGCCCGAACCTCTGCCTTTTTTGAAGGGGATCCGAAAACGATCCCCCGATTGCTTCGAGGTCGAGGGCTGGTCACGGGCTAACTGAGCCTGTGACGCACTCAAGAGTTGGGTCTTGGTGGTCGACTCTACTGTTTGGGTCCATTGGCCCGCAAACATGAGACCCTTTGTCAGGGGAAGCTCTCTGAGACGCAGTCTGGCCATCGTGGGCACGACTTTCTTGTTCTCCGCCAGAGCTGCCGATAAGAATCGGATGCGACGGTCAAATCCCGCCTCCAACTTCTGGCGTGTGGAGATGCGTCCTATAGCTGCGGTTAAATAGTTGGCCAGAGAGTCTCGTCCACCATACATTCTGGCATAGGTGGTGGCGTCAACCCCGCGAGGAGAGCAGCGCGCTCTTTCTCTCTACTTACTATAGTCGCAGAAATGAACCCTTGAGTTCGCTGCAAATATATCGAGAGGCGCGCGAGGAGAGATGAAGTCGATTCGACTTGCTTTGCGAATCTCTCCGCCTCTTTGGTCACCGGATGTGGTCCTTTCGGTCCAAAGGGCTTCGCCGGATCCCAATCCAACTTGTAGGTGGATCGCATGTATTCTGTCACCTCGGCGTCCACTTCGAGGACCTTAAGCAAGGTTTCGTCCTCTTCGACAAGAGGGAAGAAACGCGCGAGGGTAGAATCCCCGAAGGACCCGGCCTCCTTCACCACCCGTCTGTCGTCGACAGTACACGCTATCTTAGAGACCCCGTCACGGGCCCATAGCGCTGGTGCCTCCACCGCACGTGAGGTCGGTGTGGCAAAGACACTGAACTCCGACTCCTCCGGGGGAGGAGAAGCGGATGGTGGTGAGGAGAACTTTAGCACTTTCGCAAGTGCATGGAGAACGGGCACGAACTCCAGAGGGCGAGAAAATTTAAAATCCTGCGCCTCCCAGGATTCGCGCCACGACCTAGTGAGGTCAGGGTGTGGTGGGATCGTGTGATCCCCACTCCCATCTCTAGGCGGACCCAGCCTTGCGTAGACCGACGTCACCGGAGCGGTGGACGTGGAGGCCGTCGCGGCTGTCTGAAGTGGCGGAGGCACCTCAGGGGGAGCCACAGGTTCCGCAGGCTTGTCGGAAGCTGCGCCCAAGAGCTCTCGATCGAGCTCAGACCACGCCTCTACAGGCGGAAGACCACAGGGGTCGAAGACCTCCTCGACTTGATCATCGAAGTGATCGTCGTCTTCATCATCCGATTGGTCGGAGAACTGACCGGGAGACAAAGATGCCGGTGACGACCGGCCGGACCTCGTCCTGGTAGGCGAGGGAGAGGCCTCACGGCGGTGAGGTCTCTTGGACGGAGGAGGTGAGCACCTCGATGGAGACAAAGAGGGAGATCGCGGTCTCTTCTCAGGGGCAGCTGGTTTATCCAGCTTCTGAGAGATCGCCACAAGCGACTGAGTGATCGCCAAGATTGACTGAGTCATATCTGGCTGCTGAGGCGGAGGAGGAGGATTTGCCGCCTTCAGGGCCGCCACCAACGTCGCTATGTCGAACACCGGAGGTACATTCGGTGTCGGCTGTGGTTGTGGCTGATTAGCCAGAGTCAGGACTGGGGGGGGAAACAAGTCCTCTTCCACCAGGCCATGACCCTGAGAACCTACACGCCCTGCCAGCTCAAACAACTTCTCCATGTTTTCTTGCTGGCCACAGGGAATGTGCTCCCCGTCAGAGTCCTCTCCGAACAGGTCCACATAGGGGTCACCCCCCAGTGGATCCGCTTCGAGTTCGGGGAACAAGGGGTCTCTCATCGGCGAGGCGACTCCCACCTGGGCTGCGTCATATGACTTCAAGGCAGCCTTTGTTGGAGTACGCCCAACCGATGGAGATACTGCTACTGCGGGAGATACCGCAGGTGTGGTGATCACCGCAGATGTAGCAGCAGCTGCCGAAGCAGTCCTCCGGGTGCTGCTCCTAGTAGTGGGGCCAGAAGACCCCTCTGAGGCACCACTCTTTGTGGCCCCCCCCCCTTTTTTCTGCTAGGAGCAGCAGTCCCGCGGGATTTCTTCGTTGGGGGTGACTCATCACGAAGACGAGTTGAAGGCATGGCCTTCCTTGGAGATCTCCTCCTGTGTTCAGGAGTGGGAGATTTTCCCGCAGATCTCTTCCCCGTAGATGCGGTAGAAGAGGCTGACACAGCGGTTGCGGAGGTCACCGCAGTTGCGGAGGTTACCGCAGTTACCGCGATTGCGGGATTTCCCGCATCTCCCGCATTTGCGGGATTTACCGCATTTGCGGTAAATACCGCATCTCCCGCGATTGCGGTATTTACCGCACTTCCCGCAGCTGCGGGAGTTACCGCAGGTGCGGTACGTCGAGTCCTAGCTCGACCACGCTCTAATGGCAAACCTGAAGGTTTGTCAGAGCGCGGAGAACGAGAACGTTCTCTGCGTGCTTTCGTTTTGCGGGCCCGATAGGCTGCATCCCTCTCAGACCGTTGGATTCTCTTGGTCATCCAAGAATCGAATCCCACCCAGGTCTCCTCCGTCCAGGATTCGCACACAGTGCAGGTATGGTTCCTGTCACAACGGGTGTGCCGAGAGCAGCACCCGTGTGCGATCCAGGGTACGTCAGGAGCAGGGCGAGTGGTGAAATTCGGGCAGGGCGAAGCCCCACACCGAATCTGAGAAGAAGGTCGTCCCGCCGCGGGACCGACGCTATACACGCTGGCCGACGACATCGTCGAAGGTCAGATGGAAACAAGACAAAATATACAGGGAAACACAGAGATACCGACAAGTTACCTGTCCCAGCGATGTATAATGGTCTCACTGTTATACTCGCTTGTACGTCTGTACTGTATGCTCGAGTTTATAGCATAAACGAGCGTAAACTTCCGAGAGCTTTCAAAAACCGATTGGCAGAGCAATGGCGCCCAAAAGAGAAGAGAATGAAGGCGCATGCGCCAACCGTGACGTCACGACCGGTATCAGTGCGGCCCCTAGCGGGGATCACACAAATCACGGTCTATTTTTAATTCTGGAGGCTACATTTAGTAGACCCTCCGCTATGATCATCGCAAGGATCTTCCATAGGGAGAGACTGCCAAATGAGAGCCTACCTTTTGGGTGACCAGAGCAAGCCCTGGAGATAGCTTCCAATGTGAGCAGGTAAGAATTTAGATATAAAATTCATGATTGTACTGTGCAGGCAGGCCGCTTCAACGAAACAACAATATTTAAATCCTAGTATATAGAAACTTTAATTAATTGCTACCTGGACCTCTCCACACAAAGATATTTCACTATTTATTGTTGGATTTCTTAAAGGCTTACAGTGCTTAATTTGACAATATTAGGTCCCTGAGAGACTCATTAAAATATCACATTTTTAAGGAAATATTAATATTGTATCGTACCCTGATTTATAAGGTGCCAATCCCTAGAGATAAATCTTTTGGTTAAGACCTGCTGATTTTTAGTTAAACTCGATGATTTGAAATAAGGGCTAGCTAGACACTGATTTCAATCTATTAAATATTAATTATCTACACCCTTACAATTTCAACCTTTTGTTTCGTACCTTTCCATTGTGATCCACAAAGAGTTTTCTGGCTTTCGAACTGCGGCGTTCTAGTAAATCCTCGCCCTCTCTCTTGCGTTTGTAGCGGATTGGCACTGGGGTCTGGCTGAAAAACAAAAACAAATTAAGGGGTCAGACTTTGGCAAGAAATTTCTAAAAATGTCAATTTTTATGCATATATTATAATTGAATATAATTCCCATGACATTGCCTATTGACATTAAGCTTTATTATATTAAGCAAATATATATGTTCATGGTTGTAATCTGAGTAAATTGCAGTCTCCCTTGAAAAATGGGATGCCAAAAAGTTTTACAATTGCCAATTTTGGGCGTCCAGTTTCTAAATCCTGGCTAAGGACCTGGGGGTCAGGCTTTGGACTAAAACTGTGGAAGACTGTAGGACTGCAGACCACACAACATCAGAAAAATAACCCATGGATTCATGAAATATTTGAAGGGAAATTCCAAGTTTTATTGGAAATCACATCTTCCCTTCAATTGTTTTTTAAAAAGAATAATTGGAAATATTAATAAAAAAATATTTTATTAAAAACAAAAAAATTAAGATTTAAAAAAAAAGCAAATTTTTTTTTAAAAATGTATGTATCAGCCTACCTTTGAACTGGCACAAATGTCTTTGTCCTCCTTCCCTTCATCTGTAGGTTATTCATGATCTCGTCTGTGATCTGGCCATCTAGGGGCAGGATGATTGTGGGGGCCTGAGGCGGGAGGCGAACGCGTAGACCCCACAGTGTCAACTTCTTCTTGATCTCCTTCCCGCAAATAAACCGTGACTTGGTGTCCTTCAACTCTGGTAGTAGGTACTTCTCCCGCTCTGGCCGACACACATTCTCAAGCTGAAACAGTGCAGACAAAATGTAGCGACACAAAGATAAACAATGACTTTGTATCCTTCAACTCGAGCAGTAAATAATTCCCCCGCTCTGGCCGACACACATTCTCAAGCTGTAACGGTGCATACAAAATAGAGAATTGCTGATACATTTAGGTATTTTCAGAAAACATGGGCCATGAGCAATATGACAGAAAGTAGAACCCTGGTGTCACAACGAAAATCCAGGGGGTGCAGCGCTAGAAATTAAAAAGGAAGAGCCAATAAGGTAACAAAACATGAATAAAATAACACAGGAGGGTTACAAGAAAGGAGGTACTTTATAACTGGTATTTTTACAGGGTTTTGATTTTCGCTTTTTTCCCGCTCCCCATGATAGTGCCAAAATAACATACTTCAAATAAATATCCTGCTTTGTATCTACTCTGTTTGAGTGCTTGAATGCACAAATTTAAAGTAGCACAAATTACCTGAAGCTGGGCTGTAGAGAAAAAATGTTAGCACTCCAAATCAAAGCCTGGTGAAGCTACACAAATCCAAGGGGGGCGCTTTGCCAGAGATTCCGACTAAGAGCCAATAAGGTAACAGTGTTACTAACACAAGATGAATAAAGTAACACAGAAGGGGTCAGGGGCTTAGCCGTAATGCGTCCAGCGTGTCATTTGGACACGCAGAACACTGTTTTTAGACAGTTTGGACACCCAAAATTTTATGACAGAATTTGCTGAAGATGACTTTTCTTAGAAGATAGAAGATGTAGAAGCTGTAGTGTCACTTTTATAAGACACACAAAGCAGTATCTGGCCTAAAAAAGCAAAATCTGTAAAGGTATAGGGTCTATCTTATTAGTAGTATGTTTTTTGTACCACACTTTGGACACGCAAAAGTCTATGAAACCTCTATTTGGACACCCTGTTTCCAAATATCGGCTAAGACCCTTCGGGTAAAGGTACCTGTTTGAGTTGTAGCTTATCCCAGTTTTGGTGGATCCAGGGAAGGATAACCTCGTCGAAATCGTAATATTTCTTGATGTGCTGGATGGTGAGATTGAAGAGGGCCAAGTGAGCGACGTCCACCCTGAAATGACAATATTAACAAGCATGAGTCAGTTGACTTGGAGATAAAAGCTGACTGAGGGCTGGATCTTGCCAGTTTTGTTGGTCACATGCTTTTTAAAGCATTTCTCTACATCGACATGCCTCATTTTTCTTGTTGCATTGCAATAGGAAGTATAAAAGTGAGTCAGGACCCTAATGATATGGCGAAAAACTGCAATCAATGCTTCGTGATTTTCCTTCATGTCACAGACAGCGTTTTCTTAGATATACCAATGGTGAATGCATCATATCGAATCATCAGACTACTCTTGGTTTACCTGCCCGCCAGCCTGGTTTGGGGGCAACAACTAGCCCCAGGCTAGCGGGCTACCACGAATGTTATGTGGAACACTGGTTAACGAGTATAAGACCCCTTGATCGTGGATCCAGCCCAAAAAGTGTATTCCTAAAATGACAGACAAAGCCTTTCTACTTACCATTTCAGTTCCAGCCTTTTGATATACTCAGGTCCAGAATTGCAGAATGAGCAAACAAATATATAAAACCTATCTCCGTTCAGGAGGGGGCGGTCTAGGCACTGGATACACGCTAAAATAAAATAAACGGTATGGCATTTCACATGACGACCTAAGCTGTTGAAAGTGATGTAAAAATCCATTCCTTCACTCCTTCCATCTTAATATTTTGAAAATCTAGGCTTCATTTTCAAGATATTTTGTAAGACATAGATTTTGAGTGAATCAAAGAGTTAATATCAGGCATTTTGCAACTGCTATTCCGCAAGTTGACCGGGAACTAAATGGAATGGAATTATAACAAAGAGGGATAGATATCTCTAAGAACTAAATGATTCGGTACCAGTATCTGTATCGATGAAACAATATGGTATTTCAACGTTACTGTTAACATTACTTTATTGCATCATTACCTTATAAATTTTGTTGTGAAGTCACCTTTAGGAGCTTCACAGTGGTAATTATCATTAAGAATACTTTTAGGGAATGAAACAGTACAAAACAGTACTATTTGAAATGATACCAGCAGGGTCTTAACCAGGAGGATTCGGAAACAGGGTGTCAAAACAGAGGTTTCATAGATTATTGGATGTCCAAAGTGTGGTACAAAGTTCACACTACTAATGAAATAAACCCTTTATATCTACAGATTTTGCTTTTTTAGGCCAGTAACTGCTTTGTTTGTATTGTAGGAGTGACACTACATGCAATATGTAATATGATGTAATATGATGAAGAGTTGTATCAAGGCAAAACATATGTGAAATCTTTTTTACATAACAATGGCAGAATGCCTTAGTTTTCAGCTTACCTTCATGAAACCACTGCCTGCATCGACAACACTGCAACATCTTCAAATACCAACTGCAAAGAGAAATGGGCATTGTTAAAAATATATTCATAGCAAAAATGCTGCCCCTAAACTGTACAATGTGTTAATTTTGCAAATATCAGACAATGCCCTTATTATAGCATATGGATCGGATTTTCGAATAATGGTGCACAGTTTAACCCTTATGCTGCTAATCGCTAATTTGACCAATACAAAATAATGCAAAAAATACGAAAAATGACCGAAACCCTAGCAAATGGGTACTCATATGAGAGTACTCGGCGAGAGCTTTCACATGAGTACCAACATGACAGGGTTTCGATGGTTTTCAAAAATATTTGCGTTGTTTTACTTTGGAGGAAATTAGCCTCAGCATTGGAAGGGTTAACAAATGCAGATTCCAGGGGTGCACTAAGTACCGCGATGCATTGATTAAAGCATTGCATTATTAACACAGTATACAGTACTTTTGAGGAGACCGAGTTACAGATGATTAACTAAGGACTTACAAAAGATTTCATAAGTAGGTATTAGAACCACAGGAACTAGGTATACGTACCAGTACTCGATAAGGTACCAAAAACCAATATTGAATGGGAAAAGTATTGTATTGAAAAAGTAAAGTATCACATTATTTTGTTAAGAAATAAAATATTTATGAAATTGACTTATCATTATCATCATTATTATTATTACTACTATTATCATTACTATCATCCTTATTATTACTATTATCATTAATCTTATTATCATTATTATTGATCTTATCATTATCATCATTATCATTAGGCCTAAACAAAAATAACTTGGTTTCCTAATACATGATACAGAAAATAGGGTAGGTAGGTAGGGAATTTATCTTATTGTATCATACCTTTTTTTCTTTCCTCCATGCTGCATTAGTTGCAGATGTAAATCCACTTAACTAGTATTATATGCTGATATTAGATGTTTTATTATTTCTTTTTTCAATTTCTTTTGTATGCCATACATGCAATATGAAGCAATTACAATTTTTTACCTTGCTATTTAATAGAAGTAATATTTTGGGCAATAAAAAGTTTAGAGTAGGGGCAAAAAATTAGGGTAGGTCGGGCAATGGGAAACGAACATCTTTTTTTATTAGGCCTTATCATAAGTAGTACTTACTCTCCAGGACCCCCACAATAACAGTAACACTGCTGAGTGTTAGCTTTATTATTATTATCATCATTATTATTATTATTATTATCATCATTATTATTATTATTATTATCATCATTATTATTATTATTATCATTATTATTATCATCAATGATCATTATTATCATAAGTAGTACTTACTCTCCAGGACCCCCACAATAACAGTAACACTGCTGAGTGTTAGTTTTATGATGAGCATCCCATGTCAAACTGGAGAGCTGAAAATAAAAACAAAATAAAAATGTCATGAATCATTGAGTAGGAATAATCGTTCATTACATATAAACTTGAATTTAAAAAAATATTGATGATTTTTTAAAAATTCAATCAGGAAGTATAGAATTGCAGGACTGTTGTCAGCTATACAGCAGGTTTTAGCGATGGTATGTATTTTAGCTTCCTTACTAGTCCCTATCATCTATTGTTCCTGATTCAATAAACAAAATCACTTGTGACTATTTGTTTGTAATGATTTTTCAACCTCTATTTTACAGTTCAAAGTATAACTGAATAACTTATCTGCATCTGTATCTATGTATTTCGAAGTCTCACATTGAATGAGCTCACACCACAGCATTTTAAGCTGATTATGTGGTGGCAACTAGCGACTAGACCAGTGTGTTTTAGGTAATTAAGTGCTTGACTCATTTCGACCGACTGTAGACTTTGGCATAGCAAAGTCCCATAACTATACTTACTACAGTACTTCTTACAAAAGGTTGTGAGTAAAGCACAAAAGCTATATTTGAAGGGGAGTTTTAGTTTAAATTTGGATAAGACGGACACCAGGGGCGCAAAAAATTAATACTTATGGTATACAGTATAGAAAACCAGGATACTCAAATATTTTACAATTGTCAGTTTTGGACACATAATTTCAAAATCCTGGCTAATACCCTACTGAAGAGGTTAAGGGGCTCAACACACATAGATAGGGAAGGAAAATACTCACGTTGTAGGGTAGCGACTGCTTCATCATCTGCAGAGCCCGCGCTGAAAAATACACAGAACAAAATTGCAGGCATGTTCCATTGTTCAGGACATAGTGTTAGCGATAGGTTCAAAAGTAGTTCCACCCACACTCTTACCAAGGTCCAGAAAATCCTGAGCATTAGTCACAAACAGATGTGATGACCCAGCGGTTGTGGCCGCTTAGGGATTTATATCTTTACCCAGACTTTGCTGGCTATGTTACTAATTACATAATAGGCAGCTCTAGGTATGTCATCGATAGTCGACAAAATCGATAAATCACCATTTTCACTTGGTCAATTAAATCGAATCAAAAGGTTGGGTATCGAATCGAAATTTACTTTACCCAGACAATTTCCTGTTAAATTAATGCAAAGTGAAACTCTGACTAAACATTGAAGTATTTACTATGGCTTTTGTAAGAGAAATTGGAAGGAATGGTGTACTTTACTCAGGCATATGGCCGAGACAAGGGGTATTGAACTGAATCACATCGAAAAAAGGGATATCAATGACATTCCTATAAATAATTGTGCCCTATGAGCATGTTACGGCGTATCGAATCGGGTGGAAAAATATATCAATTAATCGAATCAATAAAATTTCATATCAATGACATCACTAAGCAGTTCAAGGAACTATCACATAAGGGAAATTACATGGTTCCCTTAATGGGTATTTTATGTGTACGTCTAGACGCAGACATTTCACAACTTAGGGCAAACTGACATTTGGTGGAAAAATTGCTACATTCTGAATTTTTACGAGAAACTTACCATTTGGGCCTTTCTTCATTGCACCTCCTTTCTGCAATGGAAAATAAAGTCAAGGTCAATATTGTCACAAGGAATGCCGATCATTATTTGTGAATCAATAATATTGATTATCAATAAGGAAAAGTACTAGATCATTTCAAATTATTTTTAGCGCTATCTTTAAATGTACATACCAGCATATCAGAAACAAGGTCCTACTTGTAATTGAGCTACATAAGAACAGGTAACAAGGTGCCATTTGATTATTTACTCCATGCAGGCCGATCAAGTTGACAGGGTCTTAGCCAGAAGAGTGCCTGGGTGTCTTTTGGACTCCCTGGTTCATGAAAAATACCTGATTTTAGACTAGGGCTGCACACCGGAAACCGGTTGCAGACCGTAACCGATCATTAGGCTGCCTAATGATAATGATAACCGTCCCAAAATAAACCGGGATTTAATTCTTAATGGATAATTCGTTCAAATTTAATATTCTATGGCAAAATAAAACTCATAATAATCAAATATACGATTCTGTTTTATTCAAAGAATTTGAAATCATATTTCATGGAAAAAAAACAGGTTTTGAATACGAAAGTTTGGCTATTTTTCAGAAGTTCGTCCCACGCAGTATCGTTAAAAAACCGTTAAGAAACCATATCGTTTCAAAGTTATCAGTATCATATCAAATCGTTAATTCTTAACGGTGTGCAGCCCTATTTTAGACACCCTAGATTTTGGTATGTGTTTTTCATAAATACTAATTCCAAGTTAAATTTCCAAAAAAGTTTAACTTCAAAATAATAACTAAGACATTTCTTGAAAAATTAAGCATGAAATTTTCTTTGTTATTGTACATAGTCAGTGTAATGATTTTTACTTTTTTAATCAGGGATTTTGGTCACCCTAAATTCTTGAAATCCCAATTTGGACACCCTGTTACGAAAATCCTTGCTAAGTCCCTGCGATCAAGGCCTGTAACTAGATGACATTGAAATAAACAAATAGCACATGCTACAATTACTCCTTAACTTCAAAATAGTTTTTTTTAGGTAGGATAGGGAAGTAGGAAGCAAACAACTTTTTTTGGCCTAATTTACCTTGGCTGTTGTAGCAAATACACACTGTCTACAGAACCACTGCACATCCGGCCGCAGAATATCACTCTCTATCACTGGGTTATGGCACAACTGGTGGTAACCTGGAGAATAACAACAACAATTCAATGATAATAATAATAATAATGGCAATAATATGATAATATAGTAATAATTATAATAAGAACAATAATAATAATAATAATAATATGATAATATAATAATATTAATAATAATATTAATAATAATAATAATAATAATAATAATAATAATAATAATAATAATAATAATAATAAAAATAATAACAATGATTATAATGATAATAACAATTTATAACGATAATAATAATAATGACAATAATGGCACAATTGATGGTTAGGCCTAAAAAAAGAAATTGTTTGTTTCCTGTAACGGTCCGAAAAAGAATAGGGTAGGTAGGTCGGTAAAAAAGGTTTGGTCAAAAATGTGTGTTTTATTCATGTTTTACGTTGATTGGGAGTTGGGAGGGCAGAAAAAACTTTAGGGTAGGGATTTTTTTGAATAAAAACTTGTTAGGGTAGGGTTACAGGAAACAAACACCTTTTTTTTTTAGGCCTTACCTAGAAATTTTCAGCAATATGCAAACATTACCATACAGCTAGGGTGTAGGAACTGGGAGCCCAAAATTGGCAATTGAAATTTTTTTTAGTCATCCAATTTTTCAAAGGAGACCACAATATATTCAGATATAATAACTACCATAAACATACATTTACTAAATTCAGAAAAAGTATAAAAATTGTATGTTACACCAAAAGGAACCATATTTAGGTCTGATATTGTAAACAATTTCATTATGTTGTCCGATATGCTCAATATTAAATAAATATAATAAAATCCAATGGAACTTACCCAAACCACAATTATCACACAGTACTATCTCGTTGGGTCTTTCTGATATTCCTCCAGTACAAAGTGAGCACGTAATCTCACCCTTCTCGGGCCCTGGAACAATAATAAAACAATGAGTTCAGTTTACTGTACACATTAGGGCCTGTAACAAAAGCAAAACAATGAGTCAAGTTTACCATACACATTCAAGTAAGTGTTTAAACTTGTATAGAATGGGAAATTAATCTGAGGTGCAAATTAACCAAATTTGTGATTTTGGATTTTTCCAAGATTTGAAGTCTAGACTGAGTACTCAGCTTCTTCAAATTCTTATACCAACTACAACTACTTATCTAAATCTGGAGTGGATAGGCAGAAATTATGAAATTGCTATTCTGGACAGGCATTTTTGAATGGTGAAGACCCTGGGGTACATGTGTGTTTGGGTGGGTGGGTATGTGTTTGTGGAGGTTTGTGGAGGGGGTATATTCTAAAGACCTAGCACGACCACCTCTGACATAAGAACTTTAAGCAAATGAAATTTAAGTCAAAAATGTTGCTTGACTACTGACTACTATATAAAAATGAAAAACAAAAACAAAACATAAACAGTAACACAAATCTATGACATGTGTGATCCACAAAGGTGGCTCTAGACATCTTAGAGTTATTTAAATAACTTTTGAGTATTGAATGTTTACCTTTTTGTATGTCTTTGAAGAGAGCCCAGTATTCCGACTTGTCTTCAAACTGTATGTAGCATTTACCCCTCTTCTCATCCACCTGTAATATGAAGTGCAGTGAAGAATGGCTTTAGAAATGTCATCAAAATTCATATCATGATACAGTGTCTTAGCCAGGATTTAGAAACTGGGTGCCTAAAATTGGCAGTTGTAAAATTTTTGGGCGTCCAAATTTTCAAGGGGGATCACAATATACTCATATTTCAACCATAAACATGTATAAATTAATCAAAATAAGGCATGATATCATTAAACAATGTCATGGGAAATATAAGGAGATAACAAAAATTCAATTATATGCTTGAGATTGGGATTTTTAGAAATTCCTCACAAAGAAAATTGGGTGTCCTGAGGGGTTCTTTTCAAGGGTTTGGGTGTCCAAAAAGGCACCCAGACGCCCTGCTGGCTAAGACCATGTCATGATACAGTACAAAATATCTTTATCTTCAAATATGCATTTGCAGGCAGACCATAGTCTTTCAGTCAGCAGAATGTCTAGGCATCATTTGGACACCCGCACCCTCAAAAATCACCCCTCAGGACACCCAAAAAAATTTGTGAGGAATTTTTCCAAAATGTGAATTTGTGCACACAGTTTCTAAATTGTGGTTCGCTGAGTCTTAGCCAGGAGAAACTGGCAATTGGCAATTGTAAAATTTGGGGGCTTTCTATTTTTCAACGGAGAATACATACATGTATAATGTATCATTATACTGTTTCTTATTACATAATGACGTACCTTCAAAATGGAGCCCAGGTAAAATAGACCGTCGCTCCAGCGCGCCAGGACGTCCTGCTTCTCGGCGTACTTACAGCACCCCCTGTTGTCAGCCCTCTCCGTAAGCCCCGCCCCCGTCGTCGTCCCGATACTGCTACAGCTGCTCAGCGTACTAGTACTTGCCACTGACGATGTCTCATTAAAACTCATTGCGGTTTCGCATAGGGAAGACCCCTGTGAAAAAAGGAAAAAAGTTGTACATGTCACAATTAATCAAGCAATCCATACTGGCAGGGATTTAGCCAGGACCCGTCTTTTAGACCTGTAGACATTTTCCTGAAAAACCCTTTGCAGTTTCGCAAAGGGAAGACCGCTGTGAACAAAGCAAGCAAGTGTACATAAAAATCATCTATAAATCAAACCACAATTTTAACATATATATAGCTCAAATTGATGATTAAAAAGTCAAGTCTTGTGGATTTTATTTTGAAAACATCAATGTGGTCAACCTTAATTTAATCTAAAGAATCCCTTCCGGAGAGTTGTATAAATAACTTGGTGGATACACAGTTTTCCTTAGATAGTCTTGGCTTGTTCAAGCTGCCTGCGGGCCAGGGGACTTAGCGAGGACAGGCAGTTTCCTGAAAACCTTTTTAGATAGGAAAAGGTTTTTTTATGAAGAATTTTCAATTTGGACTTTTGAGGGGTAAAAAAACAACTTTTTCTAGAAAACCATTTTCTAGGACATGGCTAAAATATAAGGATTTGAAGGAGCTGAGTAGCTAAATGTGGACAGGCAGAAATTCTGGAATTGCTGCTTAGGGCATGCATTTCAAAAAATCCTGGCTTAGACCCTGCTGGGGGGACCTAGAATCTTCATTGGGGACACATATTATAAAAGGCTCGTTTTTTGTATTGATGGAGATAATCTGGATCTATTAAAATATCACTTGTAGCCCATAGTTTTACTTGATAAAGCACTTCTTGATGTCAATTAAGATGGCACAGGCTTTAGTGCTCTTGTAAAATTGCAATCGCTCATCAAAATCAGAGGTTGAATGAGCAATTAATTGGCATGTCTAATTTTTAAATCAAAGAATCCCTACTGGTGTCATCTAGAATATATACAGACTTGATATTAAACAATCTCCTGAATTAAAGATGTTGTTCATTGTAAGCCTGCCTAAATTATCAGTATCTGAGTGTCTCACCTGCTGGGACAATGAAATGCTAAGGAACCTCAGAAAAACAGAACTTTACTATGATCTCTTGAACTGTTTTCTGTATGGCGTGAAATGTAGTTTTAGTTTGGATAATGACAAACTGTTGAAATTGTGTTGCAATCATTGTTGATCACATGTGTTAACTATTTTTTTTTTACAAAAATGACCAAATTTTATCATGAATGATACATTTGTTGCAAAACAGTTCATTAAAAATGTAAACATTTGTTTGCAGTAATATTCCAAATTAAGGTCCTCCAGTATAGCTATTTAGATCCAATACATGACCTTAAATTCTTTTTCAATGGTTGCCAGTATGTACAGGTACATACCAGAACAGCACTGAAAACAATTTGCTAAGCCTTGGTGGTCAAATGGTCCATCAAAATGAAGTTTAGTGGTCCAACAAAAAAAATTAGTGGTCAATAACACTTTGATAACCAAAATGGTAGCAAACAGCCATTTCATAACTGAACGTTCATGGTTAATTGTGATTTTAATTTATGAATTGTGACAGTTATAATATATTGTAGAAGAAATGAGAAAATGGATGTATGCTTAAGTACTATATTAATGTGGTCAGCATGGTCTTAGCCAGCAGGGCGTCTGGGTGCCTTTTTGGACACCCAAACCCTTAAAAAGAACACCTCAGGACACCCAATATTTGTTGTGTAGAATTTCTAAAAATCTCAATCCCAAGCTTATAAATGAATTTTTTCATTTTCTTATTATTCCTATGACATTGTTTAATGATATCATGCCTTATTTTGATGAATTTATATGTATGTTTATGATTGAAATAGGAGTGTATTGTGATCCCCCTGAAAAATTTGGGCGCCCAAATATTTTACAAAGTTCTGCCAATTTTAGGCACCCAGTTTCTAAATCCTGGCTAAGACACTGGTGGTCAGAATATTTAGCAGACCTTCTGGGCAAGTTAACATCTAGACTTTTACTAGCCCATTAAATTTTTAGGCAGAAACGGACCGGTGGGCTACTGCCTATTTTCAACCTGCCAGAATTGTCTGAGAATCTTTTACCTAACTAATGGCAGTGGCAGGAAAAATCATTCTCTGACAATTCTGGTAATATACATGTACCAGAATTGTAGGGCTGTGCTCATCAGCCATTTTTTTGCGATTCCGATTTTAAAATTGCCAAATTTTTCTCGATGTCGATTTTCTTGATTCGATTCTGTCACGCGCGGTAGTGCTTGGATAAGTGTGGTGGGGGCCGGACCAGCACCATGTAAAATACATTGCGTGGCCCTCTCCACACTTTTCCAAGTACTACCGCGCGCGATAGTATCTATCGTAGTGCAGTTTCAATGGCGGCCGTCTGTGGCCAGCTCAGCGCCGCGATCTTTTTAAAGAATAGGGTAGGCTCTTTTGTATTTTGGGGGTAGGGAAAACAATGGAGGTAGGGGGGGGGGGGGGCGTATTGAGTTCGGCAATCGCTGTCCTCTCATGTTGAACATCGATCTTACGACTTTGCCGATCCATCGATGTCGTGCCTATCGAGCCCAGCCCTATAGAATTGTACGATTCTGGTTCATTCTAGAATTGCTATAGCATGTGATAAACAATTCTGATACTGACAAAATTGCACCGTTCTGGTATTTACCAGAAATCCGATCGCGAAGTAGAAGATGACCGGCAAATTTATTTTTAATTGGTATCTGGGGGATTAGTCAGGTAAGTATTTCAGTAAGAGTTTGTGGGGAAAATTGCATTCCTGGAAAAGTTAGCGACGTAGGAGGGAATTGAAGATAATTGATTTTTTTTACTCGTGCTAACACCATATATAAGGATTCAGCAGCATGTTGGTTGAGTGGTTAGCACGCTTGCCTGCGGCGCGGACGACCCAGGTTCGATTTCTGATGGGGGGGGGGGGGGGGGGCGAAAAAGGATATTCAAATTTCCTTGCGGCTTTCCAGTGCTTCAGATGGCACTTTAAGCCTTAGTAGCTTGCATTTCTTGTAATTAAAATACCAACTTAAAATAAAGATTACTTTACTTTATTTGTTTTATGTGCTATAAATGAAAAGAATATATATTAAGTGATGGGTATATTTGTGTAATGAAGACACGAACGGTGGGATAAAATTTATAACATTAAATACATGAGTTGCATACACTTGTATTGTTGTAGTTAACACACCTGTGTTTACACACCATAATTAGGTATAGCTAAGTTCAATTTGAATCTATTCAATTTATCCTGTGCCCTTGCCAAACATGACAGGTGGCTGTCAACATGAAGATGCCTTATCCAGCATTGCTTTAAATTGAAACCACTCAATAATATAATTCGATCAGTGAATGGAGCCACTACATCCATCGAGCACACGATGTAGTGGCGATCACCGCAATATTGTTTCAGTCGAATCCGCAATCAACAAACCACACGTGACATTGCGTGGGAAAGCAATTAACTCGGTCAAAGACGACAAAAATAAATGATCCGAAAACATCTCAAGGGCCACCACCATGCATACACTGCGGCAGAGAAAAAACCTCAAACATCTGAAATCAGTTTCAATAAGTCTAGAATTTCCTAGGAATATGCAATTTGAACATGATATCCATAACTTCAATTGAAGTGAACGAACATCCCGCTGAATCACCCGTTCTTTCTTTTTTTTTCTTTCTCATTAAAATTTAGCGCGGACCGAAAATGACAGACCTTCAGTAGGGACCCACTAAAGAAACGTGCATTCGGAGTCTCTCTCATGGTGCCAACACGAAATAAACAACTAATCTCCCAGCTTAAGGATGACTTACCTCATCGATAACCAAAGAAAGGAAGATAACTTCATGAGTATCCAATCGTGATGGCAGAACTACAGATTGTAAAATCAAAACGGCTGAATTTCTCCCGCCATCTTGAAATTGAAGTCACTTTTCATGAGCGGATGGATAATTTTGATGAAAATTAGAACATTATGGCATTTTACTAAAAGATCTGAATACTAAAATGAACTTCATAATCTTAAAATAATGTTTTAATTACAAGATACGTTGTACTTGCCTAATATTGAGAATGAGGGGAGCTAAAGTATAGTGCACTATTTCACGTCTCGAAGCTACATCCGGTAATCTTTTGTGATGTGGTTTTCGGAAACGCACTCTATTGGTTACAAGAAACACTAAAATAATTGGTCGTGGGGGGAGGGGCGCACCTGCCCCGGGCACCTGCAAGCGGTTATGTTTTTTGTTACAGAAGAGCGAAGGCGTCATATCTTTACTTTGCAAATTGCAATTTTGTCAAATATATTTTGCAAAAACTTGAGACTAATGAAACTACCGTGACGTTGATTTATTCGGTTTTTTTTCTCAGACAAAACCAGTTGCATGTTCAACAAGACCAAATGTTTGGAAAGCAAAATCGGGGAAAAAAATATCAAAATTTACTCATTAAATTATTTTCATCTCTTATGCATTTCATAAGTTTTGTACATTTCACATTGGGGAAATATTCTTATCAGAGAACACAATTCATGTTTGACATTTTTTCGTTCCGTAAAATAGTTCAACGGATTTTTTTTTGTTCTTTTGTTTTTTTTGTTCGGGATAAAAGAAAATATTCCAGTAAAATATTCTATAAGATGTTTTGTCCACTCAAAGCAAATTATACTTGAAGCATACATCTTCTGGTAAATCATGGCAATTTGTGCTGATTTCATCGTGCAAAATTAGGATAATGAACGTCCCAGAGCCCACATGCCCTAATAGAAAACTTCATTTACACGTGTCATTGCTAAAACAACAGGCAGAGTAGATGCCTCTGAAAAAAAAAACATATCATCTGTTCAAAGCTTTGCTGAAAAATAATAATGATTTGTTGTTAATATGGCAACATACTATGATATCGAACACATCCAAGATAGAGATTAGGGCTGAGCAAAGTTGGTGAAATAAATCAGCCGCAATCAACGGGCGCATTTATAGACCGGTGCCAGTCCTCTGAGCTACTCTGTGCGCACAATCTAATTAGTGACGTGATTATAAAAAGACTGGCGCTAGTCTAGCACAGTTGGTCTTGCCCATTCTTCTGTTGAAGGTGATTCAGTACAAGAGGGGGGGGGGGGGGGGGGGGGGGGGTGGACGGGGCACGATCTCTTTTCAATCGGCCACAGACGGGGTGCAGCCGTCTCGACCGCAGACAGTCCACTTTCAAGCCAGGGCGCGTTTTTTTCTATCACATTCATGCCAGTGAGCCTGAACATTGACCTGGTCCTAACCTTGTGATCAGAGCAATTGTAAAAATATTCAAAAGTGAACTGTTGGCCGAAAACTAGTGACAACTGTACGAGAACCGTAAATGAATGAAATACTATTTCTTTTCCAAGCCCTATTACTGTACGGCCGAACCTAAGTTAATTTTGGTCACATGTAATATCATTCTAATTTTTTAAACATTGAAATCTACTGCATCAAATAATTTGGAGTGGTTAAAAATCAAATACTAGAAGAGCGATTCAGGAGAAACGGTCCGTTGTGTGCGCATCCTAAGCAAATACTAGTAGGTCACTCGCAATGTCAAACAACCTGGAGTGTAATAGTCAAACAACACTTGGTTTACTGTTGCATAAAACAGACGCAAGTGACTGACAGTGGCAACATTAGATGGCAGCACCGATCTAATACACACGTGTGCGGTTTTGGAAATGTAAGATAAATAACAACTCGAAATTCCAGTTTTATTGACGTATGATGTATTTTACATGAATGTGAACAGGCATACCACGATAGTGACAAGTGCAGCATTCGTTAACTCGAGTATGGAGTGATGTAGGGCGTCCTACGACAGGGCAGATAATGCAAATGGCGACCGAATCAGTGATTGGCGGGGCCATCGGGCCCGCCTTATCTGGGAAGGTGTTTTGAGATGTACATGGGCAGACGTCACGTGATCTAAATCGTGAGGCCGGACTGAATATACTTCTCTATTCTGATTGGTTATAATATAAAGGTTTTCCCAACAAAAGTATTATATTAGAACAGTTATCAACCATTTAGTAGAGAGATAAAAATAGTAAACCACTAACTAACTTCAAAGTGTTTTTATATGGTGGCATGCGCAAAGTAATTTTTTTTCGAAAATGTGACCCAATCACGGTCGACGGATGACAAATGCGGAACTGTGGTCTATTAATACACATGAGCGGCGATAAAACAAGATCCAAAGACGCCCATGAGGTGTAAAAGGTACCTAATTCTGCAATGTGCCAAAATAAAGAATATTTCTTTCAATAGAAATATTGTAAACTATCTATGACGTCGATAAAGTTTAAGTTGAACAGTATTATTCAATCAAATAACTTACAAAAGTCAATTTTGGTTAACTACTCTAAGCATATTACTGTACTCCTTCTCTAGCTATAAGTAGCACCATTGGCGCGTGTGAGGTGAGCACAATTAATAATTGTTGCGCTTCCCCTCTCACTCTGGATCTGTAGTCAGGTCGGGAGCTCGAGGGGTATGCTAAATTTAAACGAGGGGATTTGCCCCAATACCCTCTGCACGCAGTGACCGCGTCCTATGTGGCCTGTCCGAGATCTGCGGCGTTGCCAATGACTGCCAGCTGTCTTTCGTCACGACCTGGATTTAAATTCTCGCAGGGGCATGAACTCTAGATGTATAGACTTGGAACCAAGCCTCCGATTGATTTCCCCGCTGGCCACACCTACCTACATTCCCCCTAGTAGCAACTTGGCAGAAAAACTGACAAAAAACGAAAATTCCAAATTCTAGTCTTTACGTGCTCCTGCGCGGCAGCATAGGCAGGGCCTACCAACTGCAAGATCGCATTAGCATGCCATACCTTCACTACCTTAACCCAAAGAATACTCGTAGCATTAAGAAATTACGAACAAATAAGTAAATTCAACTGAATGACCAAAGTTTGTGGTGAATAACTAGGACGACAGCAAATGACATGCGCTTCAGTCGGTTAAACATCTCACGTATCAATTTCATATCTGTTAGCCAAGCTTTCTGAACTTTTGGTACATATGTTAAGTGTGAGGTCGCAGAGATATCTGTGTGTTCTGATATTTTTTCATTAAAATAATTGCCTAAACGAAAAATAAGAATTTCTCTAATTCCTCCACCTGTTTCAACTGCCTAAATACGCCTTAGCCGCAATTTGGCAGAAAAACTGACAAAAAATGAAAATTCCATATTCTGGTCGCAATGTGTTCCCGAGCGGCAGTGCAGGCAGGCTCTACCAACTGCAAGATTGCAGTTTGTGTAGAATGCGATACCTTAAGTACCCTACCCTCGAGAATACTCGTAGCATTATGAAATTACGAACAAATATGTAAATTTTACTGAATGACCAAAGTTTGTGGAGAATAACTAAGACAACTGCAAATGACATGTGCTCCAGCCGGTTTTACACCTCACTTATCAATTTCATATCTGTTAGCCGAGCTTTCTGAACATTTGGTACATAGGTTAGGTAGCCCTAAGTGTGAGGTCGCAGAGATATCTGTGTGTTCTGATATTTTTTCATTAAAATAATTGCCCAAACGATAAATAAGGATTTCTCTAATTCCTTCACCTGTTTCAACTGCCTAAATACGCCATAGCCGCAATTTGGCAGAAAAACTGACAAAAAATGAAAATTCCATATTCTGGTCTCAATGTGTTCCCGAGCGGCAGTGCAGGCAGGGTCTACCAACTGCAAGATTGCAGTTTGTGTAGAATGCGATACCTTAAGTACCCTACCCTCGAGAATACTCGTAGCATTATGAAATTACGAACAAATATGTAAATTTTACTGAATGACCAAAGTTTGTGGAGAATAACTAAGACAACTGCAAATGACATGTGCTCCAGCCGGTTTTACACCTCACTTATCAATTTCATATCTGTTAGCCGAGCTTTCTGAACATTTGGTACATAGGTTAGGTAGCCCTAAGTGTGAGGTCGCAGAGATATCTGTGTGTTCTGATATTTTTTCATTAAAATAATTGCCCAAACGATAAATAAGGATTTCTCTAATTCCTCCACCTGTTTCAACTGCCTAAATACGCCATAGCCGCAATTTGGCAGAAATACTGACAAAAAATGAAAATTCCATATTCTGGTCTCAACGTGTTCCCGAGCGGCAGTGCAGGCAGGGTCTACCAACTGCAAGATTGCAGTTTGTGTAGAATGCGATACCTTAAGTACCCTACCCTCGAGAATACTCGTAGCATTATGAAATTACGAACAAATATGTAAATTTTACTGAATGACCAAAGTTTGTGGAGAATAACAAAGACGACTGCAAATGACATGTGTTCCAGCCGGTTTTACTCCTCACTTATCAATTTCATATCTGAACTTTTGGTACATAGGTTAGGTAGCCCTAAGTGTGAGGTCGCAGTGATATCTGTGTGTTCTGATATTTTTTTCATTAAACGAATTGCCAAACGAAAAATAAGGATAAATCTGATTCCTCCACCTGTTTCAACTGCCTAAATACGCCATAGCCACAATTTGGCAGAAAAACTTACAAAAAATGAAAATTCCAAATTCTGGTCTCTCTGAACTTTTGGTACATAGGTTAGGTAGCCCTAAGTGTGAGGTCGCAGTGATATCTGTGTGTTCTGATATGTTTTCATTAAAATAATTGCCCAAACGAAAAATAAGGATTTCTCTAATTCCTCCACCTGTTTCAACTGCCTAAATACGCCATAGCCGCAATTTGGCAGAAAAACTGACAAAAAATGAAAATTCCATATTCTGGTCTCAACGTGTTCCCGAGCGGCAGTGCAGGCAGGGTCTACCAACTGCAAGATTGCAGTTTGTGTAGAATGCGATACCTTAAGTACCCTACCCTCGAGAATACTCGTAGCATTATGAAATTACGAACAAATATGTAAATTTTACTGAATGACCAAAGTTTGTGGAGAATAACTAAGACGACTGCAAATGACATGTGCTCCATCCGGTTTTACTCCTCACTTATCAATTTCATATCTGAACTTTTGGTACATAGGTTAGGTAGCCCTAAGTGTGAGGTCGCAGTGATATCTGTGTGTTCTGATATATTTTCATTAAAAGAATTGCCAAACGAAAAATAAGGATAAATCTGATTCCTCCACCTGTTTCAACTGCCTAAATACGCCATAGCCGCAATTTGGTAGAAAAACTTACAAAAAATGAAAATTCCAAATTCTGGTCTCTCTGAACTTTTGGTACATAGGTTAGGTAGCCCTAAGTGTGAGGTCGCAGTGATATCTGCGTGTTCTGATATGTTTTCATTAAAATAATTGCCCAAACGAAAAATAAGGATTTCTCTAATTCCTCCACCTGTTTCAACTGCCTAAATACGCCATAGCCGCAATTTGGCAGAAAAACTGACAAAAAATGAAAATTCCATATTCTGGTCTCAATGTGTTCCCGAGCGGCAGTTCAGGCAGAGTCTACCAACTGCAAGATTGCACTTTGTGTAGAATGCGATACCTTAAGTACCCTACCCTCGAGAATACTCGTAGCATCATGAAATTACGAACAAATATGTAAATTTTACTGAATGACCAAAGTTTGTGGAGAATAACTAGGACGAGTGCAAATGACATGTGCAACAGCCAGTTTGATTTCTGATATTTCTTTTCCATTAAAAGAATTGTCAAACTAAAAATAAGGGTTGAGAAGATAGAACTAGAATTAATCATGAGTGATGTTGCAATCAGATATTTAGGTGCTCTGACCTTTTTGTCAATTTGAAAATTTTCTCCTGGGGGGCATTCAGGTACAGAGGGGGCGCATAAGCTCGTTTTTTTTCAAAATTAAAAAATACCCCTATAGCACTGATTTCTGGCCAAAAAAGCACCCCTATTTTCATAAAAACGCTGACTTTTTCCAGGAAATAAACACCCCTTCTTTTATCACTTTTATACGACTAGTCGTGTAGCAATCCAACCGGAAGACGGTATCGTCGCCCTGGCAGAGTGCTATATAGTAAGCTAATGCGAGATGTCCGTAGTCCGGCCGTCCATGTTTGAAATTCTGAGGCCGGACTGAATATAATTCTCTATTTTTTACTCTCATTTGCCCTCATTTAAATCTCACATTACCATTATGCTCACTTCGTGAAAAAATTATGAATATTGAAAAATATGCTTGATTGTTCATTATTCATAATTCAGTTTTCAATTTTTATTAATCACCTTATAAATCTAAAAAAAATATATTTTTCCACAATGTAGTTAAATCGTTTTTGATATTTTCAATTCATTTCTGGATATTGAAAATTTTTGGGATGCTTAATTGGCGGGGCCCTCAGTCCACGCCTATATGGGAAGCTGATTTGAAATGTTCATAGTCCGGACGGCCATGTTGGAAATCCTGAGGCTGGACTGAATATAATTATCTATTCTGATTGGTTTTGATATAAATGTTGGCCCGGTACATTACCTTTGCCACGGAAAATT
This sequence comes from Maea johnstoni, assembly GCA_963942565.1. NCBI lineage: Eukaryota > Metazoa > Annelida > Polychaeta > Spionida > Magelonidae > Maea > Maea johnstoni. The sequence goes on along the minus strand of OZ012695.1, from coordinate 1,934,764 downwards.
GTGCCTTCATTATTTTAATTTAGCATGAATTTTTCAAATATACAACATATTTTAAGCGGACATAAAGTATATTTTTCGGTAAAGGAAGGAAAATTACTAAAGAAAAAAATACCATGTGTATAGAATGAAATCAGGAGATTTCGTAACCAAACTGGTTCGTAACCAAACTGATGCGTAACCAAGAAGCTTCGCACCCAAGAGATTTCGAAGTCTCCAGCTTGCGCCTAGAATTCCGATATCTGTTTCAATTCTACAAAAAATGATACAAATCTAGTCATTATGGATTATTTTCCTCTATAATGTTAATGTTCTTTATACATCCGGTTCCCTCACAAGTTCATAAATAACTTGGCCCCGCCTTTTGACTATTGATGCTTTGCATCAACAACCGTACTTGTTATACTACACTTGGTCACTTCAGGCATGAATTGTATAGAGATGGCAGAATAATATTAGTTTATTTTGTGGTATACCTCAAGGTATGGTTACACAAAAACCCGTAACTACCTTAAAAAAGCTTAGTGATGCATATTTAGCTCGTCAAATAAAAAGATTTGGATGCCGTCATTTTCCCTTTATTTTGATCAATATTTTCTTTTGTTTTGCACTATCCAGAAGTTTAGTGTTATGGTTTTCAGACATGTTGGGCGTCTACGTACCCTGCACCTATGTGTTAAATGGAACCTCTGATATAATGCGTGATAACGGACATATAAGAGCTCTACATTCTATGGATATCGGATTACACACTTTAAGCTCCCGCTGAAGCACCTTAAATACAAAACGGTGTTTGGATTGAATTGTTTATTATTTTCAATTTAGTTCAAGGGATAAGGGGTAATGCCTCTTTTCTTTTGTTTTTCAAAATGTCATAGTCAAGTGCCCGTGGTTTGATATTTGTCCGTTTATCGGACAGGTCCTTTGTATTCTTCATGTACTAATTAGACCTGCGATTGCTAAAAAAATAACGTCATCATGGTTTTGCTGTGATACCTGGAAAGTCACGTGCTTCTATTGAAAGATATGTTTTCGGAACGATTTCTATCAAGATTTTTACTGATGCCTTTTCAAGAAAAAACAAAGGGGTGGGGAAGGAGCGTACCGATTTAGGAAATGCCTTTTTTGTTTTGAGAAGACCCAGGCCACCACCCATTATTTTCAATCAATTAACTTTTACACCCCCACCCCAATGTATTTCTCGTTAGAATAACGCATCTAGCAAAAGATGCAAGCAACACAATTGAGTATCAAACCAGTCTTTATTACAGGAACCAGAGATTTCGTCTCCAAAGAGGCTTCGTCACCATGCGATTTTAAATTTTAGCCGCCGATACTAAAATGTATTTCCATGTAATTGAGGGGCCAATCAGTATATTTTTCATCTATATATTTATTTATTATTCATTTCATTTATTTTCGTTAACAATAGAAATTCCTTTTTAGCCTTTCATTCAGTTATAAATAGTGTACTTAAGTTTCATAAAATGGAGGTGACTTAAGAATTTTTTTTACCGATGTCGCTAGGTGAGAGTAAATCAATCGAATGGAATTGAAAAAAAACACACAACGTAATAAGTGTGTAAAAACTGGTGTTTTGGTCAAGTTGACAGTTCTTAACGTTTCAAAGTATTTCTTCCAAAAAACATAGCACATAGCAGTATAAAGGGAGTTATACTTATAAAGGTTTGTAATGTCACGTTGACGAAACGACGTGACGAAATCTCTTGGTGACGAAATCTCTGGTCTCGAGAGTTGGTCACCATGCAATTTTTAATTTTGAATTTTACTGACAAATCGAAAAAATATTACATAACCATTGAGAAGACAAGGGCACAGCCATATGGACCCCATACCCCATGTTAATTGTTTAGACAAATCTAAGCTGTCGTCTATAGGCTAATCCTGTCCCCTCCTCCCCGCCGTGCATTCCGACCCGAAATGATTCTTTTAGTAGTTCGTTCTTGCCCATTCTGGAATAACCACAAACAAAAATAAAACACTGAGCAAGTATCTTTAAAGGATTTTTTTACTGAAGTGAAAATGAAAATAAGAAATGTTTTCTGACAAAATATTAAATGATTTTTTCCTGAATAGAAAATTAAAGGTGAATTTATTTAACCACATAAAAATGTCTAAATAAAACATCCCCTTTGGCTTGCCAAATGAGGGGCCCCGATGACGAAAACTGGACAAGGGATTGGCTGTATGTATTGTTTACAGTAACTGTTCAGAATTATATCCAGTAACCCATTGCCACCGGCGTGCCAAAGGGGATCCCCTGATAGCGTGTTATTTACCCACCATCTGGAGTGGTCGGGAAGAAATGAATTTAATATACCCTCCCTATGTAGTGGTCGGGTAAAAATGAAGTTGTATTAACCACCCCCCCCCCCCCCTCTGTCGCATTTGTAAAAAAGGTTTTTATTTACCCTCCCCCAAAAAAGGGTTGTGTAAAAAAAAAAAATATTTCCTCGTTCACGCCTGATCCATCGGGTTGGTAAAAACATATTTATTTACCCTACCCTGCTAGACGATCGTATAAAATAAGTTTCTATTTTCTTTCACACCTGCACCTTCGTACTTTCCTGTCTCCCACCAAAAATGAGAATGAAGAGATGCAGAGAACCAGGCTCAGGGAGAGCGCGCTGATTGGTTAAAATTATACAGTGCGGGACTATAATGGGGAAATGGGTCTGCTGCCAGCGGATGAGCGGATGACACTCGAAAGGATGCTGTTTACACTCACTTATGACTCATGAACGATGAAGATCTTGACAAAAAGAGGAAATGGAGTTTCCTTTTAACATAAACAATCTCCTCGGGGACGACGTTTCGATCGTGGACAGTCAACTGGCGCCGTTCAAACGTGTTGGCAAGTGAGTATCAGTATGTCCATTCCAGCATTCAATTTGAGCTAGGCCTATAAATAGCACTTACGTTTCTGCAAGTGGAAGGATTGGGGTGACAGTCGCAGAGTTCCATCATGGAATCTACTGAATGAGTCACACGCAGTAGAGGACTCTGTTGACTGTGCTTCGACAATTTAAATGACCTGATGATGTGTATCTTAAATTATCAGAGTCAATATTATTGTTCTTGACATGAAGTAAACAAAACATATATATGTATGTGTGTTACTTAGAGCGTCCATAGCAACTGCAATTAACTGCATATATGTTTTTAGATACCAACTGTTCTAACATTTGGTATTGCAATTAACATAACATTTCCATTGGGAATCAACCTGTATGAATCATTGTACGACTGCCTGTACTGTAGGTAGTAGGTATCGCATACATGTATCTCATTTTAAGAGGCATGATCATAAGTGACTTACAGCAATTCTTAGATTTGAATTAACAGCAATGATAATTATAATGATGAATAAAATATAAATGATAATTATAGAATGAATGATGATGATAATAATTCGATTATTGATAATGTTGATAATACTAATAATAATGATAATATTATTGATGATGATAACAATTATAATAATGATAATAATATTGATAAAAATAACAATGATGATAATAATAATAATAATAATAATAATGATAATAATAATAGTAATAATAATAATAATCAAAAATGATTAAGATAGCAGTAGAAATACTAATAGAACATGTAAACTAAGAGTAAGAATAATGGCACTGATGACAATGATAAAGGTATATAGTAAATCATAATGAGTAATGATTATGATTATAGTAATTCAAAGATAAATGATGATATTATTAAAGGATACCTTTAACAATAATGATGATGATAATATTGATTTAATAATAATAATAATAATAATAATAATAATAATAATAATAAAAATAATAATAATAATAAAAATAATAATAATAATGAAAATAATAATGATAAATAATAGTAATAATGATAATAGTAATGATAACAATAATGATAATTACAATGATAATATCAATTATAATAATGATGATAATAATAATAATGATTATAATAATAATAATAATAATAATAATAATAATAATAATAATAATAATAATAATAATAATAATGATAATAGTAATGTTTTGGTGGTATACTGGAAGAAGGTAATAAAATATCTGTGATGAAAATCACCATTGAGAACCCACTAATTAATTTCCCTCCAGTAACAGCTCTTGACCTGCTCACCATGTATGGAGTAGCAATCAACACAGGCTGGGTTAAGAAAGCTGTCCCCCTATCTGACCACAACTGTTTGCCCAGCTGGTGAAACACTTGGGTACAAAAAGACTCTTTGATCATAAGAGCAGAGACCATAATAGAAAATGATCAATCTTTGGTTTCAATGATTGATCAATCAGAATTCATGGGAAAATAATTGAAGTCAGAATAATAATTTTTTTCAATTAACTTCCCGGCAGGACCAGAGCTAAGAATCGGAATAGTCATAACAAACCAAAAGCTCAAAATGTTTACAATGGCATTCCCAATAACTGTATATATATGCTTTATCTTTTAGTGTTCCTGATTACCGAGACCAGTTGCTGCGAGTCTTGGATCGGATGGGGGAAGCATCTGCGAAGGTAATTACCATAATTCTAGAAGATGATATATATCCATTTTTTTCCTAGGTATTCAGTGTTGATTAATACATCTGTCATGAAAAAAAATCAAAGATCATATTTGTAGGTTTTGTTAGCCTTTCTATGATGTGCCTTACCCCCAGTCGCCCTGAATAGCCTGACAGGAACTGTTCATCCAGCCTATATAGCCAGAATACCTTAAAATACAGAATAACCTAAAAATGGGCCCTATTGAACCAGAGACTGTTAATTGTAGAAAATAACTCCCATTAATAGATATATTTGGGTGAAGCTCAAAGTCAGGGGGATACAGTGGTATTGGAATATCAAGGGAAAAGTAACTTTGTGGGGGATCTTAGACTGGACAACCAGGGACTCAGCCAGGACCTGTCCTGCCTCTCTTTTGGACAGGCAGTTTTCTGAAAATCTCCCTTTTGGACAAGCAAATATTTCTATGAAAATTTTTCAATTTTGACTTTTTTGGGGGTATTAACCAAGTATTTTACTTACAAACCAACTTCTAAGACATACCTGAAGATTGCACTTTTTGGCTGGACAAACAGTCTCTAGACTCATATCTAAACTGGACAACCAGTCTCTCCTATTTCGATGTATTGTGGGTACTGAATTCCTCCTGATTACTGATATTGACAGGCGCAGGCCAAACTCCCTTTCTATGATGGAGGATTTGGGTGTCCAAATGACCCCCACACACCCTACTGGCTAAGACTATGGGACAAAAGTGTAGGTGCTTTGTACATTTTTTTTGTTTTCTATTTTTGCTGATATTTCCAGGCTCAGGGTCTACGAGGTCCCATAACAGGTGGCAGGAAGCTGGAATTCTCAGACCACCATCTCTATGTGATGAAAGATGCAGAGGCAAACAGGTGAGTGTGCTATTTAACCCTTATGTAACTAGTGAAAGCTACAATACTAGACTGGGAATCGGTTGCAATTTCATGATCCATAATCAGTTGCAGCCAACCGATCGATTATCAATCATAATCGGTTCTTCGACTTTTTTCAGTAATTGGGTACTAGATGTCTAGAGCGTAAAACTAAGTGATAGTCTATGACAGTTATCTGCTATAAAAACCCACTCTAACTTCATTTTGAAGTGTTTTTGGAACTTAGTTTCATAGCAAGAAAGCTGACGACTTGGCGGTCATTTAGTTCTATTTTTTGTCGCTAGGTGTCACTTATACGATTATAATATATTGCCAATTTTGTAATCGAGGAATTGGTAAAAACAAAATAGATCAATTATCAATCGTAATCGATGATCGACCCAACATTATATTCAACCCTTATGTACCAATACCAAATATCGACATTGAATGGGAAAAAGTATTGTATCGAGAAGGTTGAGTAACGTATCGTATTGTTAAATATTTAAAATGTGTATAGAATTAATTGGTAACTCAATGTCAATTTGCGGTTTTTAAGCGAAATTCCCGACAGTGCTAACTTTAACAAAATTAGGCACTTGGGAGGCAGGCAGTATCATTAAAAATATTGTGAAGCAATATGGATTTACTAACTCTTTCTCTTCGTTACAGTGGTAATGGTGCAGTTGTGGGGATCTTGAAAATGGGGCCCAAAAAACTGTTTGTGTACGACCACAATGGTATCCAGCATGAAATGCAGCCATTGTGCGTGCTCGATTTCTACGTTCACGAATCTCGCCAGCGGACAGGTTGCGGCAAAAAACTGTTTGAGCACATGCTTCAGGTAAGATTACAGGGCTCGAAATTGATGGGAATGATGATACGCATGTTGATGATAACATATAGGGTGAGAATGGAGGTGCCGGGAGCCCAGGACTCCCTTGAACTCTCCTGCAGCTCCCTCAAATTTCTGCAGGGAACCCAAAAATGTACTGGTTTCTATACACAACACTTTTAGGTACTTTTTGAAGATGCAATCTGGCTCTCTGAAAAAAAACTTAATATCAAACCCTGGATAATTTTTTTATGATTGAATGTATGAAATGGTTGAAATCAACATGATTAATATTTATGAACAAATTTGAAGAAGGGTCCACAGCAAAATTTAGGGGCATATGTCCTAGGGAAAGTCAAATCCTGACATTTAAAGTTTCAGGCCTAAAGAAACTTATGGTAGCATAAACCCCTAGACAGCCTATTTGTTGAACCCTGTTCCCAGCATTAGACTCCTTATATTAATAACTGGCTAGTAATAATCAATACATAAGCTTGATATTATTATTGTAGCCTTAATAAGCCATTGTGCCTTTGTGGTCAGTCTGTCCATAATCAATATCTCAGTTATGTAACAGAATGTCATATATTGTGTGAGCAGCATGTGCAGTAGATATAAGCTGTTACAATGAGGCCTTGAATAAAAGCTGTTTGTTTCCTGTAACCCAACCCTAGCACGTTTTTACTCAAAAAATCACTATCCCAAAGTTATTTCTGCCCTTCAAACTCCCAATAAACATAAATCATACAGGAAATAAATTTTTGAATAAGAAATTAATCCCCCCCCCCCCAAAAAAAAAGTTCCCAACCGAAAAAAAACATTCCTTCCTTCCTTTTTGAAATTATTTAAAGTAAACCAAGGCCACGCACACCTAACAGATCAATCAATATGATGACACCATTGGCGTTCCTCTTGTTGAAATTGTAGCTAGTTTTTTCCTGATATTAGGCCTAGAAACGGTCCGAAAAAAAATAGAGTAGGTAGGTTGGTAAAAAGAAATATTTTTGTTTTTTTGGTCAAAAATGGTTGTTTTATGCATGTTTTATGTCAATTGGGAGCTGGGAGGGCCAAAATAAACTTTAGGGTAGGGATTTTATTGAATAAAAACTTGTTAGGGTAGTGTTGTGTACAGGAAACAAACAACTTTTTTTAGGCCTTAGTGCGTTTTTTTTGTTTCAGAATGAACAGGTAAAACCACAGCACCTTGCTATAGACAGACCCTCAGCCAAATTCAGTGGTTTCCTAGGTAAACACTACAATCTCAAAGCAACCGTCAAGCAGGTCAACAACTTTGTCATCTTTGATGGCTTCTTTAGAGATCGACCAGGTAAGACTGAATAGTCAATAATCCACAGTCAATCATTTTTTAGTAATTAAATGGCTTTTAAGTAGGAATGTCATCAATAAGATCGATCGATCGATAAAATCGATAAATCGCCATTTTGTCATTTAATCGAATCAAAAGTTTGGCTATCGAATCAAAATAATCGTTATTTTCTGCCCCAATTCTGTCATATGTTTATTAATAAAAGATATACTCTTTCCAGACATTTTCCTGTTTAACTAATGCAAAGTAGAATTCTGACTGAATATTGAAGTATCTATCATGGCTTTTTCAAGAGAAATTGGAAGAAATGGTGTACTTTACTCAGGCATATGACGGAGACACAGCGTATTGAATTGAATTAAATCGAATCGAATCGATAAATCAGAAAGAGCAAAGCAATAAATCAAATTGAAAAAAAAGGAATAGAAATGACATCCCTACTTTTAAGTACTGAGAAAACTGTAAAAACTTGTAAAGTCTAATAATTTCTTGTCAAATAACTTTGTCATCTTTGATGGGTTCTTTAGATAGATCAGGTAAGACTGAATTGCCAATAATTCACTTCTTTAGTAATTAAATGTTCAGTGATTATTATTACAGACAAAATTTAATCAGGTTACTTTGACACAAACTCTCAGATGAGTACCCATGTGCCAGGGTTTCAGTCATTTTTCGAACAGCCCAATTGGCTAGTCTAACGTGTGTTTTACCTGCATGGTTTAGTGGCATCAACTAGCAGGCAACCGTGAATGTGGAACACAGAAATATTTGTCAAATTCATGCTTTATTCGTAAGTGTTTTCATAATTCTCATGTAGTGTTCTGATATTTCTTGTAGCTGACACTGGTAAGAGAAGGGGTTCAGGGAAACCACCACTGCATCCTTACAGGAAACCTGCAAGTAAGTCAAAGATATTTCCATAATACGCTTGCAATTTACACTTCAGACATGTCCTCGAAGATGGTTTGTTAGGAAAAGATTTGGTTTATACTAACCCCAAAAAGTCATAATTGGAAATTCTCCTTAGCATCTTTTGCCTGTCACAAAAGCTGTTAATCGTGAAACTGCCTGTCCAAAAGACAAGTTGGGTGGGTTGTGGCCAAGTCCCTGCAGACACCTACTGATGTGACAACTTAAGAATGGAGTTGGCACTTGGCAGAAAGATTTCAAAAGTGGGTGTCACCGAGCTTTGTTGAACTCACTAAGAATGCTCTTTTTAGGGGGGGGGGGGGGGGGGGGGCTTAACCCTTATGCTGCTGATGACTAATTCAGCCAACACAAAATTATACAAAAATCCTGAAAAATGACCAAAACCCTGGCAAATGGGTACTCATCTGAGAGTACTCAGCGAGAGCTTTCAAATGAATACCAACATGACAGGGTTTCGATGGTTTTCAAAGATTTTAGCGTTCTTGTGCTTTGGACGAATATAGCCTCAGCATTGGAAGGGTTAAACCTTTATTTGGTTTATTGCCATAATTTAATGTTGAGGGTACTGATTTAAATGAGATTTCTGGCTGATAGAAAATGTCACATGTTGATTTTTTTGTACCAGAAAACAAACGTAGGTCAAGAGGATTTTTTAAAGTTTGAAATTGTTTTTTATTGTCACAAAAGTCCACATGGTACACAGGAATACAGTTGTTCAACTGTCTTGGATGTATATATGACATATTGGTACATTTGAGAGCCTTTTATACCATCTTGTTATAAATTGATGAGATTGATTTAAATGAGATAAACAGAATTTGGCAGATGGAAAATGTCACTTGTTGAATTTATTTGTATCAGAAAATAAACGTAGGTCAAGAAGATGTGAGGGTGAGTATTAGAGTTGGTATGAGCAACAGTCTTCTTATAAATGAATGCTACTGCTTTTGACTATGGCATGCCTCTTGGAATGTGACTATACTCTGTACCACACACAATTTCCGACTATTCCATGGTTCAAAATAGGGTCTAAGCCAGAATTTAAAAGATGCTTGTCCAAAACAGCATTCACAATATAATGAGCAATAGTGGTCGGACGATTAAGCGAAAACTCGAGCATTTGGTTGAGGTGAGGCCGACTCGACCCATTCTATCAATCGATTCAAAAAATCTCTTCGCATCTGAACCCTAATGAGCAATAGTCTTTCCTTATATATGAACGCTACTGCTTTTAATGATGGAATAACACGTGGTATGCCACTTATACTCTGTACCACACAACTGAGACACTTAACCCATTCATTTCAGTAGGGACCCAAAACTTTGGACTATTCCAGGGTCTATTTATACACTATCCTTTTGGCCAATCTTCCTTTGGTTATTGATGAGTTTCAGAGATATGGAATTAACGTGTGTGTTTTTTAAAATCCAAAATAACTTTTGGATTATCTTCTTTTAACGAAAGAATATTAATTTATTATTGTAGGAAATAGTATCTGCAACTGGCCATCAAATGATGATGAAGTTAGTATAGCTAGGTTTTTGTTGAGTGTCATTTGGTTAACTTTGCTTTAGTTGCTTTTCTCATCTTTTGGGCAAATCGGGCATCTTGTTTCTGCATTTTGGAACAGCTTTTTGACGGATCTGGTGCAAGTGTTTCCTTATGATTATAAGAACTAAACCTAAGAGTAAGTACATATGGTATATAATCACCTGTAGCCTGTAGCTGTCTCTACCCTGAAAACATGCCCCAGTGATGGAGTATAATTTAGTCATAGATAAAAATAGCTATGTATTAGTAATATACACTTGTTCCTTAGGTCCTAAGAAATCAACACACAAAAAGGCAAACCATATTGAAAAAACCTCCCAACAAAGATCATATCTTGGAAAGTAGAAAAGATTAGAACAAGGGTCTTACCCAGTATTTAGAAACTGGGTGCCCCAAATTGGCAACTGCAAAATTTTGGGGCATCAAGATTTTTAAGGGGGACCACGATATACTCAGATTTCAACCATAAGTATGTTTAAATTTGTCAAAATAAGGCATAATGTCCTTATACAATGTCATGGTACTTATATGAAGATGAAAAAAAATCATATGGTTGAGTTTCACATTTTGAGAAATTCCTCAAAAAGATTTGGGTGTCCTCAGGGATGCTATTTAAGGGGTTTGGTTGTCCGAAAGACGCCCAGACGCCCTGTTGGCTAAGACTATGATTAGAACCTTTTTATAATCGTTGAATTCTGGTTTTATTCCAAAATTATTAGTAGGAGTTTTGTGGATCCAGGTTATACTTATCTGAGGGATAATAATAATAATAATATTGTCATTTGATATTGCGCCCTTTCCATATAAGCATGCTCAAAGGCGCATTACATTCCATTGTCAAAGGATAGATGTTGATATCCACATAGTTAATTGATATATACATCTTTGAACAGATGTGTTTTCAGTTGTCGTTTAAAGATTGCCACACTCCCAGGGATCTCTAGTTATTGATGGGCTAAGAAAGTTGGCTGACATACCGTTTCCTGTTCTAGAGGCCTGATATCGGTCATATCTCCCACTTCCAGAGGGGGATGAGTGTTTTATCATATAACAATAAACCCAAACACCTAGATGGCTGATCAACTGAGTTCATTTTGAAAAAGAAAGAAAAGAACATTTAAGAAGATGGAAGGTTATTAAGGTCATTACCTGAAATAGAATGCATGCACAAAATCCACTCTCTGTAAGCTTTTTCTGGGCATTGCATTTGTGTACCTAATACTAGGGCTGTGCTCATTAGCCATTTTTTTGCGATCCGATTAATTGCCTAATATTCTCGATGTCTATTTTTTCGATTCGATTCTGTCGCGTGCGGTAGTGCTTGGAAAAGTGTGGTGGGGGCCGGACCAGCACCATGTAAAATACATTGCGTGGCCCTCTCCACACTTTTCCAAGTACTAACGCACGCGATAGTATCTATCGTAGTGCAGTTTCAATGGCGGCCGGCTCAGCGCCGCAGTCTTTTTGAAGAATAGGGTAGGCTCTTTCGTATTTTGGGGGTAGGGAAAACAATGGAGGTAGGGAGGGCCATATCGAGTTCGGCAATCGATGTCCTCTCATGTTGAACATCGATCTTACGACTTTGCCGATCACTCGATGTCGTGCCTATCGAGCCCAGCCCTACCTAATACATGTGAGATATTAATTCTAGATGCCAAAAAGATATTTTAATTGTTACTTGAAACTTGCCTTGATTCTTCAACTGAATCATTGGATATGGGACTGAAAGAGTTTTTTTTAGGGGTTCATGATGGGATGTGTTTTTTCTGTCATTGTTTTGTGTGTGACACCAAAGTGTTTATGTTGTGCCACCACTTCCTGAACACCGAAACACCACAATATTCCTTAAATAGTGGACCTGAAAAACTGTGACTAAACATATCTGTCTTTGGTGATATGAACAGAGTCATAAATAGATTGAAAGACAAGATCAGTCCTGTCAGGTTTGTACATTTTTAGATGATAGCAGGAACAAAAGATGATATTATATTTCCTGATGATAGTGAGGGAATATTCTCCATCATATCACATTACTTAACTTTTCCAAATTATGAATAGTAATCAGAATATCATGTCATTTTTCATTTTAGTCTTTATTGGACAATAATAAAACTTTATTTCTGAAATTAAATTATGTTAGCTCTTTCTTCATATTTTTGTATATATATATATATATATATATATATATATATATATATATATATATATATATATATATATATATATATATATATATATATATATGTATATATATATATATATATATATATATATATATATATATATATATATATATATATATAATATTATATATATATTAGAGCTGCACTCACCACTCACAAACTCGAGTGGCTTGAGCACTAGGGCAGGCGAGCCGAGCTCGAGCTGAAGTCGTCAACTCGCGAACTCGTCTATGTTTGGAAAACAAACATAAGGCAGAACATCTGACACAAACTTTCTTATTACTGCTTATCGCTGTCATATTTTGTTTACAATCCTCAATGTATACAGGCAGTGTTGAGCGTTATACTGACCTTTGTACCGCTCTATAGAAAGCAATATGTAAATATAGATATGTATTCTTCTATGCAGGCACATTTTAAAATGAAATAAACGTGTAAATGTTAGCAACTCTATACAAGTAAGTATTTTTTTCTTAATTGGTGGGTTGAATAATGAATATTTATTCAAAAAAACGTCCACGAGCTCATGAGTCAAAATGGTGATGAGCTCATGAGTTGATCTCCCTGTGTGAGTGCAGCTCTAATATATATAAATTATATATATATATATATATATATATATATATATATATATATATATATATATATATATATATATATATATATATATATATATATATATATGTGTGTGTGTGTATACATATGTAGCTAGATAGATAGGCAGACACACATACACACACGAACACACACACGAACACACACACGAACACACACGAAATAATCTTTTAATTTTAAGTGTCATTTTTCATGTTTAGTAGTCAAAGACCAGGCTAGAAAAAGTTTGTGAACACCTGAGATGGAGGCAGTGGGGTTGAAACCCTCAGTCCCCTCTTTTTACGGCAGTTGAAATGTCTTTCATCACATGATCTGAAGCTCCACCCTCGTTTCATTATGCCGATTTTGTTTTTCAGGCCAAAGAAATGTTTTAACCAATGAGAATCGCCGACCCTTTAGTGCGGACCGCCCACCATCTGGTAGGGAGTCATCACTCTCCGGTAGTAACGTGCCTCTCTCGGACCTCGAAAAAGAGGTAAGTCTTTTTGTGTGTGCTTATAGTGTATACGACTTTAGCTTGGAGTGCTAAAACTTTTGCTTTACCACCCTGCTGGAGGGTATCTATGCTACTTTAAATTTGCACAATTAAGCGCCCAAACTATATACTTATTACTATAAAGATATTTATTTGAAGGATGTTATTTTGGTGCTATCACAGGGGTCAGGCTTTGTTTAAAAAATCTAGTAGACCACAGGACTTCCAATTGTTGAATCGCCATAGCCCCACCCAAGATCTCGTAGCCCTAGCTTTGCTAAATCCTGCAGTCCTTTCACAAAAGCAATCTTGTAAGCTATTTTTTCACTTATATATATTTCAAATACAGAACTGTACTAGAGGACAACTGATCTGTCAAATGGTGTTCAGCAACTGATTGTATTCTTGATATTCCTCTGAGCATGATCTTAAACATGATATTTATGATATGATATGTAGCCGGGCTACAAAGGCAAATATTTTCATAGCCCAACACAATTTTCTGTAGCCTCGGGCTATGGGGCTAGTGCGTAACTGGACCCATGATAATCATGGGGTGGGCATAATTAAAGACGAGGACAGCACCACCAACAGCTGAATATTGAAAATCCATTTAAATTCATTAAAAATATGCCTCACAATAAGAATTCCATGCAGGGCTCGACATTGGTACTTGCCCCGTTGCACCGGGCAAGTAGAATTTGTAAATTATAGCTGAAGGGAAAGTGAAAACTGTATCTTGCTTGCCCCACAGGGCAAGTATGCTGTATGTATTTTTGGTTTACTTTTGAGAATGTGTACAAGTTTTGTGGTCTGACATCCAAGCCTGCCCGTGAACATTATAAAACATACAATTTTTCAAGGGCAAGTGAAAGTTGAATCTCACTTGCCCCACAGGGCAAGTCACCACAAAAGTAAATGTCTTGCCGTGACATGAAACTTTGCATAAGCTATATCCTTGTCAGATCCCCTTTGGAAATCCAAAATAAAAAAGGGGGGTCACCAGTCATCCCGTCCATATAGGTGGCGCTAAATTTGCAGATATCACGTCCAAAATTGAAAGTCCATACCCCGCAATAAATATATCATCAAACCTTGCACAGGCTTTCATTGTCAGGTTCCCTATGAATATCTAAAATAAAAAAGGGGGGTCACCAGTGTCTTAGCCAGGATTTAGAAACTGGGTGCCTAAAATTGGCAGTTGTAAAATTTTTGGGTGTCCAAATTTTTAAGGGGGATCACAATATACTCATATTTCAACCATAGACATGTAAAAATTCATTAAAATATGGCATGATATCATTAACCAATGTCATGGGAATAATAAGGAGATGAAAAAATTCAATTATAAGCTTGAGATTGATATTTTTAGAAATTTCACACACAAAAAATTGGGTGTCCTGAGGTGTTCTTTTTAATGGTTTGGGTGTCCAAAAAGGCACCCAGACGCCCTGCTGGCTAAGACCATGGGGGTCACCAGTCTTGCCGTCCATATACGTGGCACCAAAGTGGCGAACAGTGTAATTCAAGTAGCACAACAACCCTCCAACAGGGCTGTATAGCAAAATTTTTAGCACTCCAAATTAATGCCGTATACAGAAACCAGGTGATCTTCCATAAAGATACAATTGTAACTTTTCAGCTTCTTTAATTCTGTTTGATCTTGTGATGGCTGTTAATGTGCCTTAGAAAAGAGCGTATTCCTGCTATGAGTAGATACACCACTACGAAAGCTGAAGCGATGACTATCACAGAAACAAGGAAAAGAAATCCAATGATATCCAACATCCAGTACTGATAGAGAGGCATGTCGTTTGCATAGGATCTCAGGTGCCTGCTGCCGAACTTGAGGACATGTTTGATCCAATAAGCTGCCCGCTGTCGAGGGCTGTCTGGACGATCACGGTAGATGGCGGAGGCTCTCTGGATGTTCTCCCTGTAGGTTCGGTTCTGAACGACCTCATGGATGAGATCGGCCAACTTTTCTGGAGGGTCACTTGATAACTGGAACACCCTACCATACCTGTGGTACCGTACCCGTGCCGCACCCTGAAGCTGATCGGAATAAACGGGTACACCAACCATTGGCACCCCGTTATACAGGGCCTCCATAAGACCATTGTTTCCACAGTGTGTGACGAAAACCTTGATTTTTGGATGAGCAAGTAGGTCATTTTGAGGCAGCCATTTCATAGGGTGAACATTGCTTGGAAAAGTTCTTTTAGGGCCATCGTATCTTAAGATTATTGTGTGTTTCACCAACTCAAAGGCCTTGTATAATTTCCAGCTGTAGCTCTCTGGTATGTAAGACAAGACTGTTCCAAATGAAATAAATACCGCTCCGTTCTTTGTGTTTTCCAAGATGGCCGCGAGTTCTGGACTAAGGGGTTTAGGGGGCTTGTTAGTCAAACCCCCTACTGATATAGTATTTGGCATCAATGGCACAGGGTAGCCCATGAGGGGTTCTATATTATACAGGGTGATCTCCCCCTTGTTGAAAATCTCGATATTAGTTGGTGGTTGAACACAGGGTAGGTATCTATCCCATGTGTCATCCACTGCGGCCGGGGACTTCCATGAAAATAAGGCATTTTTCGCAAACAACCATGTATTGTCAAGGCGTTCCAAGAAGGACATTTCTTGTGTGTAGGAAGATGTTGAAAGAGGCACAAATGAAGGAAGAGCTGGGATTCTGTTTGCCCAAGGGTAGAATAAAGATGTCACTGTAATGTATGGTAAGTTAAGTTTATACGGCAGTACGTAACGTCCAAATCCATAATAATATCCATCAACAACTACAAGATCGAAGTGACTATCTTTTACGATTCCCATCAATCTAGAATCGTCCATCATTTCCCATATATCCGAGGTCTCGTTGCGAATACCATCTGCATTAACCGCGTCTGTGTATGTATCATTTTTACTAAGACAGGCATCGGCAATGAGTGCAACGCGTCCAGGGTCTCTGTAAAAAGTCGTCCTGCGTTGGGTCTTGTAGGTCAACACTTGAATTCCAACATTTTTCATCGCGTTGATTTCATTTTCAGGAGTTGCCGATGAAAGAACTAAACTGACGTTACTTCCTTCCTTTACACATTCCCGTGCGATGCTAGACATGTAGATTACATGACTGCGGGACTCGGAAGTTAGAAATAGAATTTTGTGACCACCGCACAGGTTCACAATTGATGTTAATCCCAAAATATACACAAAATGAACAAGTCGGAATGACAGTGGAGGTCCCATTTTAAAATCTTTAAAGTAAAGCTTATATCTTCATGATCTTCATGTACAAAATATCCATTGGATGTGGGGGGATCCCTTGTATGGACATATGGGGATGCCCAAAAAGTATGGATATGCTGTTATTGATGTAAGGAAGGTTATGATTTTAGTAAAGGCTGTATACTAGTATTAGGGCTGTCATTGGCATCTCATTTATATCAATTCCATAACCCAAAAAATATTTGTCGATTCAGTGTGTCGATTCGATAGAATCAGTTAGGATAGAAATTTAGTACTGAAATATAACAGTTTTATAGTGTTGTATCACTTTAGCGATAAAGCACAACAGCAACAGTCTGGAGAAACTTGAAAAATGCATCGAGTATACTTGCGATATTTTTCTGGAAGCTTCTCGAGTTGGCAAAAAATATGGGGAAACTTCAGGAAAGTTCTATGGTGCGAAAGTGTGCTGTTTGGTCAGGGGCGGAAGGTTTAAAGACAGGATCGATGTGAGAGGCATGGGAGAAAGTTGCCAGTGACTTGGGGCCAGGAGGTGCTTTTCACCGGGTACTCCGGTTTCCTCCACCAGTCACAATTGCCTAGTCACAATTTAGCCGCAATATGGCAGAAAAAGTGACGAAAAATAGAAATTACAAACTGAGCATGTGTTCATGAGGATTTTTAGGATTGGCTTAGGATTTTTAGGATTAGGATTATTAATTTCCTGCACCTACGCTATACTCAATGAAAATCAGCAGAGTACCCCCTTCTTTCTCTCCTGACACCATGTGACAGTATTAAGGTCAGGCGTGAGATCAGAGGACTTTGATTGCCCTAAGTGTAGTAGGAGTCACATATTTGATAAACTGATGCCCCTCACCGTGACCTGATGTTACCTTGCTTGGTAAAGTGTTTTAACCCTTATGCTGCTGGTGGCTAGTTTTGCGATTACAAAATGATGCAAAAAACCTGACAAATGACTGAAACCCTGAAAAATGGGTACTCATTTGAGAGTAGTCAGCGAGAGCAGGAAGTATAGACTTATTAAATTATATAGTTCCTGGCGAGAGCTATCCATTAAATACCAACATGACATGATTTCAATGGTTTTCAAAAAATATTTGCATCATTGTGCTTTTGGACAAAAATAGCCTCAGCATTCGA
This sequence comes from Maea johnstoni, assembly GCA_963942565.1. Lineage (NCBI taxonomy): Eukaryota > Metazoa > Annelida > Polychaeta > Spionida > Magelonidae > Maea > Maea johnstoni. The sequence continues at coordinate 1,917,027 of OZ012695.1, read as the reverse complement.
AGGGTTATCCCTTCCAATGAAATCAGAAATAAACAAAGCCTGAACATTTAAAAAGTCAATCGCTGTGAGATTTTAGAACTAACTCTTCCAATACCAAGGCTACTTTCATCCAAGGCACAAGGATGAAAAGACTTTTGTAAACCATCATGTTGGTATTCATTGGAAAGCTTTCACTGAGTGCTCACAGATGGGTATCCATATGCCTGGGGTTTTTTCAGCATTTTTGCATCATTTGGTATTGGCCAAATTAGCCACCACTAGCATAAGGGCTAATTACAAGAAATTTGATGTTTAGAAAGAAACTTTAAAGAATGTGGTGTTATTAGGGTCTAATTACTAATAACTAAAATTTTGATTTTTAGAAAGAAACATTAAAGAATGTGGCGTTATTAGCGTCTAATTACTTATAAATAAAATTTTGATTTTTAGAAAGAAACATTAAAGAATGTTGCGTTACCGAGGTCCAGCTCCAGAGAGGGGATATCAGGCGTCAACCATGCTGCCAAAAGTGATATTTCGCTGCTAGAAAACGCTGACAGGAGTGGGTAAGTTATATCTACCTATAGCAAGTTCTTAACATAGGCATTAAAGAAAAGCTTTCTAAGAGCAAATATTTTATTTAATATCTTCTTACATATTTGGTCTATATTTTTGTTCCATTTCAGATCATGTGTTATTGTGATACCTAAAAGCATGTATACAGGTACATTTGCCAATTTATATCCATTAATAAAGAGGTCTATAGATGCTTTCTTTAAAGATGTTAGTGTGTGCCTTGTGGCTATTAACATGACTTTTTAAGACATTTATGATCATTTTGTTTTCTTGGCACCATTTTGTGATGTTGTTCTACTCTACATGTATTTGTAAGTTTAATTCAGTTGAATATATGTCACTATCAATAGCTGTGATTGTGGATTCATCTGCAAAAAAGTAATTACTACTATTCACAACTAAAGATTAATCATTAATGAATGTAAGAAACAACAGAGGACCTAGTATAGACCCCTGTGGTACTCCTAGATGAATGTGCTGAGGATCTGATATTGAGGTTTCAATTGATACTGTTTGATACCGTTCATGGAGGTAAGATGAAAAACAGTTTACCATATCTACCAAGATTTTCATGATCTACTACGTCAAATGCTGATCTGTGCTTTCTTTTAGGTCTCTGGGTATGCTGAATTTTGGTGGTTTGACGGTGAACCCCGAGCGTGCGATGGGTGCGGGGGCCAGCATGTACAGCCGTCATGTACGTGTGGACTCCCCACTAGCGAGACCGGACAGCAACAGTGGAAATGTCAGCTTACCTGCGAGTCCTGCGAGAACCAACCCACTCAAAACACACAGAGGTAAGATAGAGAACATTAACCCTTTGATGCTGAGATTATTGATTTCATCTAATGCACAAGAAAGCAAAACAATTATGAAAATCATCTTAACTACTTTAATCCAAAGGACAAGGATGGAAAGATTTTTGGAAACCATCTAAATCCTGCCATATAAGTATTCGTTGGAAAGCTCTTGCTGAGCACTCTCAGATGAGTACACGTGTGCCATGGTTTCAGTCATTTTCCAGCTTTTTTGCATCATTTTGTATTGGCAAAATTAGCCACCACCAGCATAAGGGTTAACCTTTGCACTGCTGGTGGTTAATTTACCTAATACCAAATGATGCAAAAACCTGAAAACTGACTGAAACCCTGGCACAAGGGTACTCATCTTAGAGTGCTCAGGGAGAGTTTTCCCATGAATAACCACATGACAGGGTTAAGATGGTTTTCACAAGGTTTTGTGTTCTTGTGCATTGGACAAAAGTTACCTAAGCATCCAATGCCAAGACTACTTTCGTTCAAATAACATAGACAAAGATTTTTGATAACCATCTAAACCCTGTCATGTTGGTATTCATTGGAGAGCTCTCGCTGAGTACTGCCAGATGAGTACCCTTGTGCCAGGGTTTCAGACATTTTTCAGTTTTTTTGCCCCATTTTTTATTGGTCAAATTAGCCACCAGCAGTGTAAAGGTTAACACCATCAGGGTTGGACATACACAAAGAGTTAGTTTCAACAAGTTAGTTTATAAAACATTCAAGTAATCCTTCTTTGCCATGAATAAATCCCCTCAAAACACAAGTAAGTTCTAACTTAGCTTGACTTCCGGAAAATATCCCAGTGTTTAAACCATTCATTCTTAAGAGTTCCTCCAGACATTGTCATCTGGATCTAAGATACTTTTGACCCCAAGTTTTTGAATTGGGAATGAGTTTACTAAATATTTGAAGGAAAAATTGGTTAACCCTTTCAATGCTATGGATACTTTCATCCTAAGCACAATGGCATAAAGATTTTTAAAAACCATCTTCATGTCATGTTGGTATTAATAGCTTTCAATGATTCCTCTCGTATGAGTACCCATGTGCCAGATTTCCAGTCATTTTTCAGCTTTTTTGCATCATTTTATATTGGCCAGATTAGCCACCACTAGCATAAGGGTTTAAAAAAAATTCAAATGTCTGGTAGAGCTAGTTGACTGTTATATCTTGAAATGTATCATTTAACACATGCAATATTATGGTATGTTTTCTGAATTGGAAGGTGATTATTTACAATGTATATTACTCAAACATTATATCATAAATTGGTATTTATATTGGAGTTGTCTGTTTCAGGTTCCTCACCACCCTTGCTGAGCAGAGCACCCCCACCTGCAGATTACCTCGGCGTCACGCTGAACCAACACAGGGGGTACCAGGGTCACGGCGGTCATCTCAGGGTATCACCAGCACAAACAGGGTACGTACAGGGTAGCACCCTCAATCAGGGTAGTTACCGGGTAGGCACAGGGGCTACCAGGGTCACGGCGACCATCTCAGGGTATCACCAGCACAAACAGGGTACGTACAGGGTAGCACCCTCAATCAGGGTAGTTACCGGGTAGGCACAGGGGCTACCAGGGTCACGGTGGCCATCTCAGGGTATCACCAGCACAAACAGGGTATGTACAGGGTAGCACCCTCAATCAGGGTAGGTACCGGGTAGGCACAGGCGCTACCAGGGTCACAGTGGCCATCTCAGGGTATCACCAGCACAACCAGGGTACGTACAGGGTAGCACCCTCAATTAGGGAGGTACAGGGTATCATAATCACCCTTAGCTATAGTAGGCACTGGGGGTACCAGGGTCACGGTGGCCATCTCGGGGTATCACCAGCACAAACAGGGTACGTACAGGGTAGCACCCTCAATAAGGGTGTTACAGGGTATGACCCTTAGCTATAGTAGGCACAGGGGGTACCAGGGTCACGGTGGCCATCTCAGGGTATCACCAGCACAACCAGGGTACGTATAGGGTGTCACCCTCAATCAGGGTATCACCAGCACAACCAGGGTACGTACAGGGTATCACCCTCAATTAGGGTGGTACAGGGTATCACCAGCACAACCAGGGTACGTACAGGGTACCACCCTCAATCAGGGTATCACCCTTAACTATAGTAGGCACAGGGGGTACCAGGGTCACAGCAGCCATCTCAGGGTATCACCAGCACAACCAGGGTACGTACAGGGTGTCACCCTCAGTCAGGGTATAGGCACAGGGTGTCACCCTCAGTCAGGGTATAGGCACAGGGTATCACCCTCAGTCAGGGTATAGGCACAGGGTTTTACCAACACAACCTGGTATTGGATTTTGGCCAATAATCGCCATTACAATTTGTCACCATATACTAATGGGAAAAATTGTAATTTCGCTCCCACAAGGGTTAACAATGTCTTTTTTTTAATCTCCTCCTCCAGATTCTGCTATTATGTTGTTTCAGAATAAGATCTTTTTATTGTGTATTTTATTATCCCCAGTACAATTTGGCAGCAGGCATAAGTGCGGGAAAATTACAATTTGGACCCACAAGGGTTTATAAGATCTTTATGTAGTATTTTATTTCCTCCTCAAGATTGTGCTATGATATTATTTCTAAATATCTTTATAGTTTATTTTATCTCCTCTTTCAGTCGCCTTCCTCCCGAACCAGTAGGGGGCGCCACCAACATTCTCCCCAACAGTGCGACACCAAAAGCACAGCCCTCCTCGTGGAATGTCTTGGGCGTACCCACGCAGCCTACGCCCAGTCCCTCGGGCAAACCCAGAACTCTCGACAGCTCGTGGAATGTCATGGGAGTACCTCCTAAACATGCCAGCCCGTCATCCGCAAAGAAATGGCAGCCGTCTAGACTATGGTAGCAGAAAATATACAGTGAACCAAGTGTAAAAAGATAATATATCTCTGCGAGTTATAAATACATAGTGTAGGCGTCTGTGTGGGAGAAAATACATACATGTTTACCCTGTTAATATTGCAACAGTTTAATTTGTACATACTTTGCACACCCCTGGAGTTTGCATTTATTAAACTAGTATATTACAACACGCTGACATGGTAGCAGAAGATACACAGTGAACCAAGTGTAAAAAGATAAGATATCTCTGCAGGTTATCCACACATAGTGTAGGCCTCTGCGTGGGAGAAAATACATACTGTGTACAGTGTTAATATTGCAGCAGTTTGATAAATGCATACTTTGTGCACCCCTAGAGTCTGCATTTATTAAACCAGTATTTAACAATACGCTGACATGCTAACAGAAGATACACAGTGAACCAAGTGTAGAAAGATCAGATATCTTTGTAGGTTATCCACATATTGTGTAAGCCCCTGCATGGGAGAATATACTTACTGTATACCGTGTTAATATTGCAGCAGTTTAATTAATGCATACTTTGCGCACCCCCGGAGTCTGCATTTATTAAACCAGTATATTACAACATGCTGATGTGAATAGCAGAAAATACAACAAGTGTAAAAAGATAAGATATCTCTACGGGTTATCCACACATGCAGGCCTCTCCGAGGGAGAAAATACATATCTCTCTCGAGGGAACATATCAGGGGATGTAGAGAAGTTTTAGATAAGGAAAAGGTACCGGTACTCAATAGGATACCCAATACTGGTATTGAATGGGAAAAAATATCATATCGAAAAACTTAAGCATCATATCATATCATTTAAGCTGTGTGTTACAGCAAGAAAATATGACAAAAACACTGTATAAATTCTTCAATCTTTATTCTAGTTAACATAAATTTCTTGTAATACATTTACACAGAAACCTTAAATGAGATGCATGAAATATAAACAAGTAAATGGGTCAGCTCAAACAAAATCTTTTCTTACACAAGTCCCTACCTGTTTTATGTTATTTGACAACTCACAGGTAGAGTTAAGTGAAGAAGCATGAGTACCCTATAAGCAAAACTCACTCAAACTCTGCATTGGGAGATTAAACTGCATGTTATATACATTTGTAGTGAGAAATACAATACAATACACCATTCAGTACATTAATTGGAATTATTCTTGATAAGGAATGCCGATCAATATTGATATAACCAATTAAATTGCAAGGGCCAATAACTACAGGCAAAACTCGGCTACCTTAGGCTATGACGGACAATATGCTTGGTCCCAGTCCCATGCATATCAAGTATGTGTATTGGACTGAGTCTGAGTCTGTCATATGCATATAACAGACTTTGCATATGATGGACTAATTTTCCTGGTCCTACTGAGTCTGTCATATACAAGTTTGCCCATTTAAGTATCTCACCTGATCATGAACTTCTCGTCTCTCGGCTATGGATTTGATGTCCGCTGGATGCAATGTTGTGGAATACACAACAATAGCTTTCCTTGGTAGCTCTGGAAGAGGGAGTTCACTCACTTCTTTCCGGGTTGGAATATTGTAGAGAACATATTTGGCTTCCAAGAAAGCTATTGAGTTTAGAAAGGCAAATATAATTATCGCCACCATTGGCTGATTAAAGTCAATAGCTGATCCCATCCCCGTCCACATTTGTTTCTTTGCCAACCACTGGAAGACTGCATCCAGGCAAGACGAATGGGTGGAAAGGAATTCGCTTACCAAGGCAACCGAGGGGTAGTTATCCTTAGCATGAAGAATGCATCCATATTTCGATAGTTAGGATGCTGATGTTTCTCTATTTCGTTTTTCATGACACAGAATTCATCGTCAGATATTTCCTGGGCAAACCTAAGCAGCTCCTTAGTCAAACTTCTGTGAAGCTTGATTTCCTCCTCACTCTATATATTTCATTTCACTTGGCACACACGACTTGGTTTTTTTTCTTCCAGGTACTTTAAACCGGAGTTTCCTTTTTTGGACCGGTTTAACGTGATCGCAAGCATTTTTGCTGGAAGGAGTAGGGATGTGACCTTGAGAATGATACTTTCCTCATCATTTTTATCTTGAAGCTCCTCACTCTGACAAACTGTGCGGTTGTCTGCATCAGTTACTTTTGGCTTACTGTTTTTTTTCTTGCCCATCTTTGACTTCTTCTGATGAAGCACAGCACGTTTCAATCCTTTTGGTCTGCCTCTGGTGGGCTGTGCTTTAGGCAATTTGAATTTTAACTTAGGAAATCTGTGAGTAATGGATTTGGCTTTTTCACAACTTTTTTCGAAAGAGACTATGCTGGGTTGATGCTGAAGCTGTCTGAGCACTCTCTTCAACGCATTCAAAGGTCTGTTGAACTTCTGAGTTTACTTCAAAGCTGACTGGTGCATCTGTGAGTGGTGAATTGAAGGTCTGTGGCAGTAAAGATTCAGCTGCGTGAGGTGATTCCAAGTTTTTGGCTTTTTCACCTTCAACATGAGTGATGTTAATCATTTCTTGTGCATCATTTGATTCCATGTCTTGTAAAATCTGATCGTTGTTCATCCAGATTCGCGCACATCAGTTGAGTGGTGCGACTTTAAATGAAAACATGAGTCCTTGGTTTGGACTAGTATATTTATTCTCTGCTGCTGGTGTACATGTCAAACTCCAAATCCAAAACTAAACTCCTCCAACTACTACCCACTCTTCCAAAGTGACCTTCACCTTCTTCCTTTGACCAATCGTCATTCAGTATTCATGTCACGTGATGGACAGTGACCTTTACCCACATCTCAACCAATCATTACACATTCCCAATTCACATGATAAAATTGTACCACGGAAATAACCACTACTGAAACTCCATTCCCACAAACACCCTGTTGACCAGATGTGCAACAAGTATCCATAAGGGTATTTAGATTGGAATCATAATTTTGTTTACTAGTTCCTTAATTTACTTTTAATGGACGTCACTCCCATTAGAGGCCTGTTGGCAGCGTCATTGATGTATGCCTAATGAGCTTTCGGTCATTAACTCAAGATACTCTTTTGAAGCTGTACTATTCTGATATCCTTAATGGAGAAGACCCCTTCTTACGAGCGTCACTTTGTGGGAATATGCTGGTCAGTTGTATGCTTCTAGTAATTTAACTAGGTGACCTGATTTCATTTCATCAAAACAAGAGACACAAGCAACAAGTTACATAAGCTTTGGTCAGTTGTACATTTTAGTAAAGTAATTGGGTGGCCTGGTTCTGTTTCGTCAACCCAAGCAGTGCAAGCAAAAGTTATGTAATTCTCTAGTTAAGAATTTTACCCCTTAGTGACATCTTTACACATATCCTAATACAAAATTATATAGCAATATAGCAATGTGCATTTTAACCAGATTTCCTCTAAATGCAAAATATACGAGAAAAGGACCCATACTTTACAGTCTGCTTCTGTGAGTAAGAACACACGTTTACCTGCCTGCCAAGCATACTGCACAGAAGCAATGAATTCATATCTAGCGCAAAACTCTGTGTCCAACTTCACTGCATGAGCTAGACATTTCCTTAAAAAGTCTGTCCATTTCTCTGAACTTTTCATTTCTTGTTAGGCCACTTCTTTCAATTTTGGATACATCAAACTGAGGCGGAGAGGTCACTGCCTGAAGCATTCTATTTTGTTCTTTAGTCCATCTCTTAGGAATGAAACTCAGTAGCAAAGAACGTTCTGTTTGGTTCAATACATAGAAAACGTGTCGACATGGCAACTGGGTGCTCAGGAAAAAGGAGCAGGTGCAAGTGCATTCAGAGTCACCAACCTTGATTTCATAAAGATGATCTCCCACTTTGACTCTAGCCAATTCTCCAGCAACTTCATAGGATAAAACATTCATCTTGGTTAAATCATTCATCTGAGAGGACATCAAACCTGCTGCATATGATGTTTTTTTTAAATAATTTTATTGTTCCATAACATGTCAATGTACAGTATATACATATTTGTAAGATAACGTATATAATAATAATATAGCATATGTTCTATCAGTAACAGACTTTGGGGTAGGTATATATGTAAGGTTTTTACAATATGGGTCAGTCAGATTAATATATGGGTCAGTCAGATTAATAATGGGTCAGTCAGATTAATATGATGCATATGATGTTGCCATTTGTTGCAATTTATCATAATCTAGGAGGTTCAAACCTTGCCTATACCGTATGGATACACTGTCAATGATGGATCGATGTGTAGTCTCATGGTATTTGCCCTGATCATAATGAAGAAGCTCTTGGATACATTGTGCAACAGACAATGAAGGCTTTAAATAAGCTTTTATTTCCTTGTGGAAATTTTCCAGTCTGTTTGTTGTTCTGTTGCCCATGTGTTCTACCCTCTGTCTGAAGTACTCCACCCACATGGGTTTGCACTCATGCCAATTTTGATTATAGTATTCTACAAACTCTGTTGGACTTGATGACTTCAGCTTTGTGTATGCACCTTCATAAACTTTATCAGACTTGGCGTAGGCAAGATCTTGGCAAATCTTCTTTAAATTCTCTTTTTCCATTTTACCTTTTGGAAGATTACTTATCTTCAATTTGAATGTTTTCAAGACATGGAAAAGACACAGGAATAACTGAACTGAACAGCTGGCTAGATATCTCTCATCGAATTAATTTCATTGAAGTCCTTGTCAACTATGAACACCTTCGTTTGTTCTGTTTTGGGGTTAAGATCCTTGAACTTGGAGAGGAACACCCTTAATGTTTCTTGTTTTTCATTCTTTAGAAGAGCATGGGCGCACACATGGCCTTCGCCATTACCATCTGTTGCCATAATTATTGTTGCTAGAACCATCTTCTTATTGTTCACTTTGTATGCGCAGTCCAACATCAATGACTCCGGGAAATTTGCTACCACTTGTTTCATTCTACCAGTCTGAATGTACAAAGTCCGTAGCTCGTTGGACTCATCAACAGTAATGCAAACAGAAGAGTTGTCATCCTTTTCCAGACAGTTTTCCAGTACACTGAGAAGCTTGTCCTCATCGCTTGTGTCCCCACTAAACCTCTGCCGCAGATTATGGATATCTTTGGCAGTCAACAGATTTCCAGATTGTTTGATCAAGTAATCCCTGATACTGGAAGTTCCAACATTGAGATCAAATAGCATTTTATTCAGATTGTCTCACTTTGTTTTAATATATATTCTGTGCAATCAATTTATTTAATGTAATGTTCACATTTTCTTCCAGAGCATGTTTGATTATTTTATCTTGGAAAATTATGTAAAAAATCAAGTACTGTATACCGTGTTAATTTGAGCATATAAAATAATGCGCTCAGCAGGCAGCTGCTTTCGATACACAGTTTTATTATTGTGTACTGATGTTGAATGACAAGCTATACTGCCAGTGTGTTGTATGATACTAGCATAGGGACCAAATGTCCAAATGATGGTGCAAAGTTTAATAAATGCAGACTCAAGGGGTGCGCAAAGTATGCATTGATTAAACTGCTACAAAATTAACATGGTATACAGTATATGGTTAAACTTATGTTTTCACTACATTTGTATACACTGCTGACGACGATTTTATATTTGGCATGGTGACAGAATTATTTTTTTGGCACAATCATTACAGTAAATTATTATGACAGAAGTATATTAGAATAGTATAAAAGAAACACAAATTAGTTTACTATTCTTCAAAATGCACTTAGAAATTCATTTATATATCTTAGCTGTAGCAGAACAATGTAACAAATAGAATGTGAACGTGGTAAAATAATTTTAGCCGTTTCTTCTTAAAATGGGGAGGGGGCGGCGTAAGTTAGGGATGGGGGCAGATAAATTCTGTGGGGGTACATTTACTTAACCAAAACATATCTAGGTGTTTTATTGGAAATACCATCCACTGTATGTAGAAATCTTGGGGATATGTTAGAGTTTGAGTAAATTACCGTAAATTCTCAGTAATTTGGGACACTTTTTAACAATAACAATTTTTGTGGGTTACGGGTGGGCCATGTTTTCTGAAAAAACAGACTAAGCAGAGAAATAGTGGCCCAGATTTCCCTTAAATTATTTTGCACAATTTTTGTAGTGGCCCAAATTCACGAGAATTTACAGTACCTGCTTTATATAGAAGGCAGAATGCATATTGTAGTACTGTACTGTAATTTACACATTCTTTTCACTGTATCCTTGCATGTACATGTTCTTAAAGAGGTAGGTAGATCCATGACCATCACTGTGATAGAATGACCAAACCATTGTTTCTTACCATACTATTTATTGATAGATGAATTTATTTATTTAAAGATGTTTTTATTGTACACATTTTAGAACGGGGTTTTCTATTAAGACATTATTTGAAGAACCATGGTATTGTTTTCCAATGTAAATTTGGTTCTTTTAGTCCAGAAAATGTGCATGGTAGGTAATATAAATAGGGATTGGTACCATTTCTCGATACGAGTCGACACCAATATCGATATGGGATGGGGAGTAATATTGTATCGAAAAAATCAAGTATCGTTAAGATTTGAAATATACAGAAAATTGACTGGAGTGCTAGATAGACCTCTCCGCAGTAAGGTATTTCGCCAATTATTGGCAAATTTCTTAAATTTACTGTGTTTAATTCAACAAAATTAGGTCCCTGAAAGGAAGACAGTATCATTAAGATATTGGATCATTAAGGAAATATTGGTATTGTATTGTACCGTGAAAATTTTAAAGGTGCCAATCCCTTATAATGAATTAATGCTGCTAGGTAGATAAGTGCACAAAGGCCACCATCCCAATTGCTCCTGGAGCGCACACAGGCCGCACATACTCTGACTACTCATCAAATTGAGTCATATTTAGAGAAAAAGTGAAACAGGACTGTAACACCAATAGTCCGGCACAGAAAGCTGGATTTTGGGCTGAACCTTTTTTTTTCATATATAGTTTTTTTTTCAATTGATTCTGGTAGCCAAGGGTACTCACTTTAAGAATCTGCCGGGTGCCGGGCTGGCACCCTTGAGCAATTTGAGATATTGACCCATCTTTGCCACCCCCCATGGTACAAGAAATGGACAAATTGGGCTTTCTCCAGTTATGGTTGATCGAGATATTAAAATCTAAGAGACCTACAGACCCATTAAGCTACATAGGCATGATTTAGATAGCAAAGAGGTATATGTTTGTATTTGAACATCCATTAGTACCTTAATTGCTGAGAACAGGGGTCAAAAAGTGGGTCATTTAGCTAGAGTATATATATTTTCACCTGTATTTTGCTAATATTTGAACAGCATTAAATCAGAATAAACGAGTCTGTCACTATTCTAGTTCTAAATATGACTTATTCAGGTAGCAAATAAATTGATATTTGTGGTTGGCCAACGTTAGGTGCCCGCTATGCTGAAAACAGGGGTCAAAAAGTAGGTCACTTAGCTAAAATGCACGATTTTTGCCTGTAGTTTGAACAGCATTATATCGACCTACCGGTATATATAACTTTCACCATTCAAGTTCTAAATATGACTTATTTAGGTAACAAATAAATTGATATTTGTACTTGAGGAAAACTGTAGTGACCCGCACTGCTAAGAACAGGGGTCAAGAATTAGGTCACTTAGCTAAAATGTACCATTTTAGCCTGTATTTTGCTCTTTTTTGAACAGCGTTACACTGACTTATATATAACTTTCACTAATTTCGTTCTAAATATGACTTATTAAGGTAGCAAATAAATTAATAATTTTCGTTGAACAACTAAAGATACCTGCACTGCTTGGAACAGGGGTCAGAAAATAGGTCACTTAGCTAAAATGTACTATTTTCGCCTGCATTTTGCTATTTCTGAAAAGCATTACATTGACTTATGAAAGATGTTCACTGTTCAAGTTTTAAATATGACTTATATAGAAAGGAAATAAATTGATAATTGTAGTTGGACAACTGTAGGTACCTACACTGCTGAGAACAGGGGTCAGAAAGTAGGTCACTTAGCTAAAATGTACAAGCATTACATCGACTTATATAAGACTTTCACTATTCCAGTTCTCATATTACTCATTTTGGTAGCAAATAAATTGATAAGGGTAATTAGACAACTGTAGGTACCTGTACTGGTGGTAGCAGGGGTCTGAAAATAGGTCACTTAGCTAAAATATACAATTTTCGCATGCGTTTTACTCTCACTTGAACAGCATTATTTTGACATATACCCGGTAAGACACCATCTAGTTCTAGATGTTACTTATTTATAAAAAAAATATATTTTGAGTGGGACACCATTAGTTTCCGAAATGTATATACCATAACCATACACATTCAGCATAGATACATCACACAGTCTATGTACATGTACAGTGCCGACATTTAATTCCTGCACTAAGTGTGTAGGAGCCCAGGCATAGTACACAACTGCATGTCTAATTGCCACCCAGTTTCCTGGGCACGGATGCATGGATGACCTAACATGCAACTAAACATAGCTTTGATTTGCAAGCTACATGGGTCAGTTATGTGTTTGGTTTATTTTTCATGACATGTTATACATAGGTGTCAGTACAACCAGGCACTAGGAGACGTCCGATCGACTGGTGCAGAAATAAGATGTCTGTAATGTACATGTAGCTGTCCTTGTTGGCCAGTTTCACTTACATGTACATGTAGCTGCATAGCTTTCCCTATATCCAATATTAATCACACATAAAGGAGTCCGTACAAGCTGAAAGTTACTTTTTATGAGTCCTATTTGGGGCATGTGAGAAGGTTATTACTGACTTGAAGTTATGTAATGTTCTCCACCATTTACATCAGACCAGTCACGACTTATCTTCTGTATGGTGGGAAAGGTGACAATAAACATAATCCCAAATCCTGATCCCTCGCTCCTTAAGTCAGAGTCTTATGATATATAAGCGACTGTCTAAATCGGAGGAATTCCTCATTATTCATGACATCGGCTTGGGTATTCTTTAGGAAAGTATGTTTCAAGATTTGTACCATGTGACTGGTCGACAAATTCCTATAATGCCATCCGACAGAGAGCATTAAATCATGTTATTATTGCTATTCTGAGTTTAACCAATGGAGTGTACCATGTGATTAGCTGATAAATTGTCATATCAACCCTTGGGCTGTTATGATAATTTGATAAGCTATGGCCTTCAGGCCTATGACAAATATCATAGCGCCCTCTGCAAGAGTCAATAAGGCTATACTATAGTATATTCCGTTTGTAATCTGAAGACATTGTTTTCCCACACAATGCAACTAGTGCAAAGACAAAGTGTTATCTAAGAAAAAACGAGTAAAACGCAGGCAAAAATCATTTTAGCCAAGAGACCAACTTTCTGATGCCTGTTCCCAGCAGTGCTGGTACCTACAGATGTCCAACTACAATTATCAATTTATTTGCTACCAAAATGAGTAATATTTCTTAGTAGAATAGTGAAAGTCTTATATAAGTCAATGTAATGCTGTTCAAGAAAGAGCAAAATGCAGGCGAAAATTGTACATTTTAGCTAAGTTACCTACTTTTAGACCTCTGTTCTCAGCCTTGCGGGTACCTACAGTTGTCCAACTACAATTATCAATTTATTTTCTTCCTAAATAAGTCATATTTAAAACTAGAGTTATAGATAAGTTGATATAATGCTTTTCAAAAAGAGCAAAATGTAAGCGAAAATAGTACATTTTAGCTAAATGACCTAATTTCTGACCCCTGTTCCCGGCAGTGCAGATTTCCTGTTGTCCAACTAAAATTCATAATTCATTTACTACCTAAATAAGTCATATTTAGAAAGAAATTAGTGAAAGTTATATATAAGTCAAGATAACGCTGTTCAAAAAAGAGCAAAATACAGGCTAAAATGGTACATTTTAGCTAGATGACCTAATTCTTGACCCCTGTTCTTAGCAATGCGGGTACCTAAAGTTGTCCAAGTACAAATATCCATTTATTTGGTACCTGAATAAGTCATATTTAGAAATTGAATGGTGAAAGTTATATATAAGTCAATATCATGCTGTTCAAATTGGAGGCGAAAATTGTGCATTTTAGAAAAGTGACCTACTTTTCGACCCCTGTTTTCAGTAAAGCGGGCATCTAACGTTGGCCAACTACAAGTACCAATTTATTTGCTACCTAAATAAGTCATAGTTAGAACTAGAAAAGTGACGGACTCTTTCATTGTGATTTAATGCTGTTCAAATATTAGCAAAATACAGGTGAAAATTTGTATATTCTAGCTAAATGACCCACTTTTTGACCCCTGTTCTCAGCAATTAAGGTACCTATGGATGTTCAAATACAAACATATACCTCTTTGCTATCTAAATCAAGCCTATGTAGCTTAATGGGTCTGTAGGTCTCTTATATTTTGATATCTCGATCAACCAAAACTGGAGAAAGCCCAATTTGTCCATTTCTTGTACCATGGGGGGTGGCAAAGATAGGTCAATATCTCAAATTGCTCAAGGGTGCCAGCCCGGCACCCGGCAGATTCTTAAAGTGGGTACCCTTGGCTACCAGAATCAATTGAAAAAAAAACTATATATGAAAAAAAAGGTTCAGCCCAAAATCCAGCTTTCTGTGCCGGACTACAACTTTCTGTGAATTGAATTGCTTTCTATATAGTGGAGGGATTCAACAAACCATGTGTCGGACCATGTGTATATACAAGCTGTGAATGGTTTAATAGCCATCAATATACTGTTTCTTCGAACCTTTCACAGTTTTAGATCACTCTAGGATTTTCAGAAATTGCTGTTTTGTTTTATCAATAATTGTATTTAAGACACATTCTGTTCCTATTTTAACTCCTTTTATCCTTAGTATATGCTCTTAGGCTATGATCCATTTTGCGAAAGCGTGTTTCCAGAAAGCGTAGTACTTGTTGAAATTTCTGATATACTCTTATCGTAATCCAATACTCAGATATTTCTGTTTGCCTTTGTTCTACATGTGTACATACCCATATCATTAAATATTCATGAATGAGGAGCTTTTTGTTTATTTTGTTATCTATGATATGATGAATCACAATGCTCTAGGGCTGTGGATCATTCATCTTAAAACAATCTGATCCAATATTGATATTTCCGGGGCAAAATGCAACGTAACAGGTCAACCAGGCAGCAAAACTAGAGGTCAGATTTTGGGCAATTTAAACGACTCTAACTTTTTAAATCATGCCTTTTAACCAACTACAACTTGAATATTGATGTTAGAGCAAAGTTTCTTTAGTTGGGCCACCCTAGACCACTTCGCTATTGGGGCAAACCCCGCAAAAAAACCCAAATATATCAAAGACACAATATAGTCGAAAATAAATTCTTTATTTTGCATATAAGACAGAATACGAAACAATTACACAATATCTGGTTTTACCTCATACTAAAACCGTTACTCGAAAAAAAAAACATTTATACATACATACATTGCATACTTGCATTGTAAATTCCATCTATATGAATAACATGAAGTACATTTCAAAAATATAGCCTGTTTTTATGGAGTATTGACCAACCTTGACTTAGCTAACTAGTACACTTTTTCATTTATTCAATTTTCTTGAACATATCACAGAAGGAATGTCGAAGTCATTCAATTTTAAACAATGATATTACCTAGTTCGCATGAACCTAATTTAGTTAAATTCAGCACTGTCAACTACAAAAAATTGCCTAATAGAAAGTAAACTGAAATGCCCCTTAAAATCAATGTCCGAATTTGGTAACAAGTCAATTGCCATCATCCCGTATATGGTTGGATACCGTTAAGAGGTGCTGGTACATGTATCGTTTCAAAAAGTACCCTTTTGTACCATTTCATTCCTTAAAGGTACTTTTAACGATACTAACCAATGTAAAGTATCATTTATTAGGGATTGTCCAAGATCCTAACCATTACTATTCACAACAAAAATGATCAGGTAATAATACCATAAAATACCATTAACAGTACCATTGAAATATTCATTGCTACCGATACTTGTACCATACATTTTTATTTTTAAAGGTATTTACCCCTAATCTTGTATGTAAGTCAACCTATTTCTAACCCACTCAGATTCCTCTTCCATGTTATAATCTATGAAGAATCTGAGCAACTGTTTGTATCTTTCTACCACACTGAAGCCACACAGGTGCTGTAATTTATGCAGATCTACCGGACAGAGGAACATGGGTTGACGGAAATCTTCAGCCAGATGTCCCGAGCCGTTCATGCAGCACGAATAAAATATACAATGATCGATGCCTAGAAGATGGCTGACTTCGTGGACAAGTAATTTACAGCTCCTCAGAAGGATCTGTCGCTTTTGAAGCTCCGCAGATACGGGTTTGGTAGCTTGGATTTTGTACCAGAATTCCTGCGAGAAAGTTAGACATGGATCGTAGCGGGCGAAACTGAAGACCGCAACACGATGGGCACCTGCGGCCATGCCGGCAACGAAGAGATCGGGTTCCTCATCATAAAGGTCCTGCATAGTCAAGGCTATGCAGCATAGCGCGTCATCTGGGATACCAGCGCGCAGCTGGGATAAAACTGGAGCAACCTGAAGCTGTCGTTTTCCCGACTTAGCGTGATAACGCGATTCAATTCGCTGTCGCCTCTTACGTTTTCTCCTTCCTTTTAGTGAATCGTCTTCATCATTTGAGGGTTCCACTACCCAATAAACTTCATCACCCTCTATCTCCAAGGCGACGCCTGGCATCTCCTTGACGGGGACCCCAAAGAAGGCATTCGCGTACTCCAGCAGGGCGGAGAAACTTGGAGCGGTTGTGTCATGGAAATCACCTAACGGCATGATATATATCACACCCTCTGGGTACTTATCCCGGAGGTACAAACCAGATGACTCAAACTTCTGTCTCATATATTTTAATCTCCTTTTCGACAACCAGGGACACTCTTTGCGGAACTGGTCGAATGTTTGGCCTTCTTCGTCATATTGAGCCAGCCAGTCATCAATGGAAGTTGGCTGAGGGACCAGTGGAAAAAAATCCTCATTTTCACCCGGAGCGAAGTCTCTTGGTATATCCTTTTTCCCGAAACCTACTGCTGATATTTGTTGTTTTTGTGTGGGAGGATGAAAACCACGGGCGAATGGAATAACTCGGTCTTTGGATCTAGCCTTTTTCGTCTTCGGCATATTTACCTGAAGTGGAGAAAAACAGGTACATTAGAAGTTAAGGAATTTATAGCACTATTCCTAATGATTTTAAAAACAAAATTATAATCATACATTCAATGTTCCATACACCGCTATAAATAGCCATTACGACCTTCTCATGCAGCTGCAGTGAAAAATTGAATGAATTAGAAAAATAAATGGCAGTTTCCGCTTTACCAGCGACAGGGTCTTAGCCGATATTTAGAAACAGGGTGTCCAAATAGAGGTTTCATAGACTTTTGCGTGTCCAAAGTGTGGTACAAAATACATACTACTAATAAGATAGACCCTATACCTTTACAGATTTTGCATTTTAGGCCAGATACTGCTTTGTGTGTCTTATAAAAGTGACACTACAGCTTCTACATCTTCTAAGAAAAGCCATCTTCAGCAAATTCTGAAATAAACTTTTGGGTGTCCAAACTGTCAAAAAACAGTGTTCTGCGTGTCCAAATGACACACTGGACGCATTGCGGCTAAGCCCCTGACCAGCGACCTTCGCCACTAAAAGTGCATGACCTGGCACCACACCCATGACTTTTCTGAGGTCATATTCATGTTCTCAAAAAATATACATCCTTCCTGAGTTGCATGATATATTTCTCTAAGTTGAACCATATTTTTAAAGTTGCATGATATTTTGTGAACTTGAATTAATATTATTTTGGCATGCCATATGATTAGGACAGACAATTTTTAAATCCTGGCTAAGACCCAGCTATAGTTTAAGGCCTTATTCCCTTTTGACTACAGAGGTTGAGCAAAATAATTCAATGAAATTTTGCAACCGTGCTCTCGGAGTATTGGCAATCATTGACAATCTCTAGGGCAAATTGGTCTACCCATTTTAATAGCCTAATGACCCATTTTAAACAGAAATGATTGTTTGCTTTTTAATTTATCATTCATTTAAATTTGTAATGTGCAATGCATTGATTAAAGTGACTTCCTTGGTACATGTATATAAAATTTGCTACATTATGATCTTAGATGAATAAATGAATGGATATATGTAGCGAGAGACCAATTACTTTATGCGCTATAGTGAAGGTCTGGCTATGCCAGGGGTCTCGCATCTGGCCTAAGCTTGACGTCACTAGGAGACCAATGAGGGCTCTTATGTCGTTTACATTGCACCATCATGCCCAGAGCACAACCTGTGGGCTATTTGCCGCAGCCTGCCTGCTCAGGTTGACCGGCTGGTTTCATATCCACTTTGTTGTGAATAGCAAGGCAAGGGATTAAGTGAAGGGATTAAGACCCCCTCGCTCAGTCCCTTGAGACCCAGTGAGTGATACTCAGATGTCATGTGGCTAGCTTGAACCCCACATTCTTGGCAGTTGAGTTGTTTCTGGAACCTTGAGTGAGTAGATCTTCTCCTATCACTGTATATACCGGCTGAGATGTCTACCCACGCAGTGCTGAAAACAGTTTTCTAAGCCTTGGTGGTCAAACGGTCCATCAAAATGAATAGTTTAATGGTCCACCAGAAAAATTAGTGGTCCATATCACTTTGATAACCAAAAGGGTAGCCAACAGCTATTTCATAACTGAACATTCATGGTTAATTGTGATTAATTTATGAATTGTGACAGTTATAATCTATTGTAGAAGAAATGAAATAAAAAACTGGATGTGTGCTTCCTAAATTAATGTGGTCAGAATATTTGGCAGACTTTCTGGGCAAGTAAACATAGACTTTTACTAGCCCATTCATTTTTTTGGTAGAAACGTACTGGTGGGCTAGTGTCTGTTTTCACCACTGCCCACGTTGGAAACAGCTGTCAGCACAGAGAGTGTATTCTTTACTCATCATCTACATGGGGTGAGTCTGCAACAACTTGGTTTTATTTAGTTTTAGAAGACTATAACCCACAAACATTTATGAAGCCAAACTGAGACTCCCCAATTATCCAGTCATAGAGATAGAGCCTATACCACACGACTCTGTTGGGAAATACAAAGCTGAGGGGGTTGAATGGGCCATCTAAACGCCGAAGCCGCAGCTCTGTATTTCCAAACAGAGTCAGTCTGGTACAGGCTCTATCACTATTATAACATAGACTTTTAGTTGTTCACCTTTTTGAAACACAATTTCAGTTTTAAGCAACTGCAGACCGTCTGGCGGCCATCTTGTTTGGAATGAGAAGCAGACAGCCTGCTTGATGTCTATAAAGTCATTGGGGAGCAATATTTTCTTGTATAAACACTAGAAAACAATACCTATCTATACCACTTTTTTAAAACATACAAATTGAAAATTAAACTCATAAATAGTCAAATTCATTCTTTATTTCAATATTTAAACCCTGAGGTGGTGATCCTGTTGCCATGATGACAGTCCATATAAGAAAACCGTATACAAAAATCATCTGTTCAAAAATAATCATGCCTTGTTACTATGGCAACATGTTATAATAATCATCCTGTTAATCCAATTATTCTAAACCCCATTTATATGCAGTTCCTACTCTGCTTAACCAGAGACCACCATTAGCTCAGTGAAGTTAGCTACTTATTCCTTTTTCAATATTCAGTTACTTATTCGTTTTCACTTCCTTATTCGCAGTTACTTCCTTATTCAAAAACAGGTCTCAAAGGATTGATATTTTTAATGATGACACACAGAAACTCACTATTCAGTCAGTAGACTGTCACAGAAAGGAAATGTATGTCAAATCTATGAAGAGATTTATCACTAAAAGCAAAATATCATCAATGTTTTGATTTATGCACCAGGGTGGGGACACTTACTTCACTGCATGGCAAATACTGTCAAAATAGCATAAATACCTCAAAATTACTCACATTTCTAAAATGAATTGCCATGTTTGACTAGGAAAATATGTTTAACCATACTTATGTCAATGAAAATCAAGTTTAACTAGAGTGGCGCAGGCGTTAGTTTGAGCCCCGGGGTGGGGATATCTACTACGACGTGGATCCCTCAAAAGGCCAAAATAGCATAAAAAGCTCAAAATTTCTCACATTTCTAAAATGAATTGCCACTATTGACTAGGAAAATATGTTCGAGCATACTAATGTCAATAAATTCAATTTTGACCAGAGTTGCGCAGGCGTTAGTTTTAGCCCCGGGTGGGGTTACCTACTATGATTTGGACCCCTCAAACTGCCAAAAAGCATAAAAAACTCAAAATTACCCACATTTATACAATGAATTGCCACTATTGACTAGGAAATTATGTTCAACCATACTAATGCCAATAAAAATCAATTTTAACCAGAGTGGCGCAGGCGTTAGTTTGAGGCCCGGGTGGGGTTACCCACTATGATGTGGACCCCTCAAACTGCCAAAATAGCATAAAAACCTCAAAATTACCCACATTTATACAATAAATTGCCACTATTGACTAAGAAATTATGTTCAACCATACTAATGCCAATAAAATTCAATTTTAACCAGAGTGGCGCAGGCGTTAGTTTTAGCCCCGGGGTGGGGTTACCTACTAAACTATAGTGAAAAAGGAATAAGTAGCGAACTTCACTGAGCTACCACCATTACTAATAGAAACTCCCTGGCTTAACTCTAGCCAGTATGGACCTACTGCCAATACTGGTGCGACACTTACCTGTGATTAGATGAATCAAACAGACAATGTACGAGATACTGTGTAGATATCAAACACTCAGGATTCTGTTATCAACTTCCTCATATGCTCAACATGGAGATTCATGAAGTTCCTGAATTCAGCTGTGACAAAGTCAAAGATTTACACATCTCAGGTAGACAATTGTAAAGTACACGTAACACGATGACCAACAATTGACAGTGAAGTGAGTCTCCCCGAGCTATCTATCTTTCCTACAAGATTCTGCTGAGTGGGGATCTCCCGCATTTCGTGTGCTTTGCTGTTCAGTTTACAAGTAGTTGTGCAATATACCCTAGGGTACTCGTTGTTAGGATAGATTCGATTGAGTTATCCGGGCTATCTTCCGGGTGCAGTTGAGATTGTCTGTAGCACCACGAATGCGCTTTATTCATCTGAATTAGCACGTATGGCATTCCCTTAAGTTATTAGGTTCCTAAAAGTTAGAGCTTGAATAGTTATAAATGCCTGTGATTTATGGAGTATGCTTTAAAGTCGCAGAGTTGTCGTTGTGTGGTTTAGTTTGGTCCTATTCGTTTACAGGAACCGGTGGTTCGACGCTTATAGCGCCCCCAACGGCCTTGGGTGGAATTAAACTCAAATATTCTTTATGAACACGCCCTGTAACCTGATATGTATGTCTGCCCAGTAGGTTTTCCATGCAATATTCAATAGTAATTTCATGTTGCTTTGGGACTGGACTGATCTTAATACCCATCCATATTTATTGAGAACGCTAGAAAATACTTGGCCTGTACCCGTGGTTGATAAATTTATATTTTTGCAATATATATCTATGTTTTTGTTTTCATTTTTGTCCACCTTAATTTTCATATTTAGGAGAGCAATTGGGATACAACAACGCAATATATCATTCTTTTTTCTTTATTCTTTTATTTTTTAATAATAATCATTATCATCATATTTTTGGTGTTTTTTTATCATTTACAAGCGTAAAAGAGTTAAATAGGTATTGTCCAGGATCCTAAACATGACTGTATATGACAAAATTTATAAGGTAATAATGCAAAAAACTTGAAAAAAGTAACATTATCAATACCATTGAATTCCTGTACCTTTCCATTCGTACCGATACCATACTGAATTACTGATATTTCGAAATTATTCCAGAAGTCCTCCAACATATATCAAGACTACATAGTGTTAAATTTGTATTTGTAAGGAACCCTGGTAGTAACATGTTATGTGCATCAGATTTGCAAAATTAGTGAGGCCATCAGTCTCCTCCAACAGAAACCAAGATGAAAATTTTAAAGTCAAATTGTTCATGGAAGTTTTTTTTTTTTTTTGATCCCTTGTATCTTGGACCAATATAACTTGTGGTTCCTCATCTAAGCTTGTATTCAGAACTTCCTACAAACTAAATGGCGTATCTGAAATCTTTTTAGTGTTGGTTGAAGGAAGAATTGAAAGTACAAGTGATTAAAATATGTGTACTATATGGGAATTTTTTTGAAGTGCAATAACCAGGATGTACTGAAGGAGGTCAAGAGAGGATGCAGATGGATCGATGATGATTTTAGCAGAAGGGATATATCTATACTGTTTATTGTACCAATTACTCCTTTAGACGAAGATATTTTTTTCCATATTGCCTTAGAAGACCAAACACATGGAATGGAAACCAGCCGGTCAACCTGAACATCCTAGCCTCAACCAGTGTCAACTAATAGTCGCTAATAGGTGCTCTGGGCGCCCCCAGCTGGTGGTGGAGATAAGGTTTCTCTGTAATGTAATCGATGCGAGAGCCCTGATTGGTCCTTGTTCCCATGTGACCTCGGGCTGGTGCCTTATCTGTTACTCCTAGCATGAGTCTAGCATGTAACTATAGGGCATATATTAATTGGTCTCTCGCTACATATCCATTCTTTTCTTCATCCAAGCTATACTGTTTCAGTTATTGTACCAATTGACTCAATCAATTGTACTCCTTTAGACGATGATATTTTTTTCCATATTCCATATTTATCCACATGTGTAACCTCATTATGTAAAATGAAAGCTTTCTAATTAATTTGTATGCGACTTGATACGTGTACATATTTTATTTAAATGAAAGTTCGACGACAGGGGACCTTTCCCTGCACGCCCATACAGAACATCAAGGATTAAGGCTGTGTAATTGATTACACTCACCGCCAATAGGTGGCATATTGAACACATAGTCGTTTGAGTGACTGTTAACCAATGTAGACAATTTCCTTGTTTTTTGGTCGATCAGACCTTTTTTCTAGTGTGAGCAAGACTATTGGTATGTAAAAGTTAATGGTGCTCCCCCTTTTGTAAACCTTACTACGTGGGTGTTTATTTTTTGCTATCATAATCGCTCGATTTATTTTTTCTTAAAATAGGCTGGTTTTTCATTTTGAAAATCATCTTCCTTCAAAGAGATTTTTTCTGCAAAGAAAAATGTTGCATATTTTTCTAAAAAAGAAAAGTGATTTACCTTTAAAAAAAAGGAAGAATTTTTTTCCTTTAATTTATTTAATGAAAAAGAAAAATTGCCTTTTATGCAGTTATGTCATTCCAGACATATCAGCTTATTTGCACGATAATGGAACTTTTGGGCTTCTGGGGTTGAGGCTTCGTGTTACTATTCCCTCTCACTACCTAAATCATGACTTTTTCATCCATTCAATTTTTAACAAAGTAGGCACTAACTCTTCAATGCGGCAGAAGTATAGTATAGTTTATTAACTGTATTACAAGAATACAAAAATATACAACTACTAGAAAACTAAACACAAAATAGAGAAATAAAACTCGTACACGGCAAAATATAGAAACAAAACAGCTGCAAATATAACATGAAGCATTGCAAAGTAATTTAGTAGAAAACGTGAACTTCTTAGTATAGGTTAAGATATATACCTGTACTCGGATAGCCAGAGAACAGAATGGAAAAGTATACTATAGAGCTGAGAGCAGCAGACAGGGAGTGGGCACTGTGCATGAGTCCTCAAATTTCGCTGCATCGGCAACCTATCTGACCTAGATAGGATGACAGTCTGTTTACCCAGCCAGCCAGTCAGTCTCTCTGCTGCTTTCTTACTGCACAAATCACGTGACCAATACCTCCCCAGTCTTCACCGCGTAACCCGAGGCGCACATACCCTAGGTACTAGCATGCTGTGCCCATTGGGTTGCGGATCAAGGGGATGTATTTCTCTGTATAGAGAGAGAACAGTACGAAATAATACACTACGTATAAAAATAAAGGAAAACTAGTAACTGCCTTCAAAGACTTAAAGGTATATATTCCTTAAATGCTTATAGAATTAGCGACAAATGCATCCTTAGTCTTATGCATGACAGGGTAAGGTAACTGGTGGAATTTGAGACAAGAGCAACATGCATTTCGCACGCTAGTTCTATAGTTCGACACTAGATGTCAGCACCTCCTAGCTAGTACCTATATCCATACCTATATCAATTTGTTCACAATTTTAGTAAATGGTCCTTACTTTTTCAACCATAATATAACAAAAAATAAAGGTTTCATCATTTAATGGTTCGAATGAGTGACGAATGAATAGTCAGGGTAAGATAGGTGACAAAAACGGGAGATCAGCGCAACATGAACTGAGCACATTAGTTATATTATTCGAAACTAGATGTCAGCACCCTCTTATAGCAATATCAATAAATTTCTTCACAATTTTAGTATATGGTCCTTAGTTTGATGTATGTGAGTAGGGTTTACCTAACCACATAAGTTATTAACGGTGGAGTTGGGAGTAGGGCGCCACCTGTAGGTCGAGGGACACATTAATAGAGACCTTGGAAAGGGGACCACTCGGTAGCTACATTGTGATGGGGTGAGCCCGTGAGTCAAAGCGGTTACCGATCTTTACCTACCTACTTAAATTCGGTAGACTTGCCACAAGTCTGTGATATCTGATTCTTTCATTGATCTGACCTGAGTTGTTCACTCCAGGTTTAGTTCTGAATTAATCCTCAAGGGGGACACACTTGAGCAGTAGTCTGTGTTATCAACTGCGACACACGAAAACAGTGCTGCCATCTATAGTTTGAGAGAGACATTAACTATACTTAGTGTACTAGTATATAGCGGTGGGGGCATTAAACCTATTACAGCCTGAGAACCAGGCTAAGATTCGATGGCAGCCCAGACAAAAACCGACGGCGGATATCTTTCTTGTCATTCTTAGGCCTACTCACTTCGCAACAGCTCAGAGTGAGAAGGAAGTGCGTCTAGAAAGAACCTTAAAACAAGATTAAATGCGACACTAGGTAAAAGCGAAAATGTCACATTTATCGCATTCACACTTCAGAGTTCCTTCAGAAGTTGTCGGCTGGATCTGTGGTACTTTTGGCAATACTTTTTAAATTAAGAATGATTTTACAAAATATTTGAAGGAGATTTGTTGAAAACGATGTGTTTGTCATTTCTCTTTCGGATCTTTTTCCTCAAGCAAGCTAATGACGTTTCTGGCTACAAGACTTTTTTTTAGCGACAGGCTGCCTTTGGCCAATGCGATATCGTCCTATTTTTCTGGCTGATCACCCTTCCAATGCTGAGGCTACTTGCGTCCAAAGAACACGGATGCAAAGATTTTTGAAAACCATATAAATCCTGTCATGTATGGCAAGCCAAAGTGGTTTTTAATGACCATTTTTAAATATTAATAAATATTTATAAATATTTAGAAATCATTTTTAAATATTTGAAATTCATTTTTAAATATTTGAAATTCATTTTTAAATATTTATAATTCAATTTCAAATATTCATAAATCAGTGATTTATAAATATTTGAAAATGAATTATAAATATTTGAAAATGAATTTCAAATATTTAAAAATGAATTTCAAATATTTATAATTCAATTATAAATATTTGAAATTCGGTCCTATTTAAAAATAGTTATAAATGAATTTCAAATATTTAAAAATGATTTTCAAATATTTATAATTCATTTTCAAATATTTGAAATTATCTCATTTATAAATATTAAAAAATGAATTATAAATATTTAAAAATGAATTTCAAATATTTAGAAATGATTTTCAAATATTTATAATTCATTTTCAAATATTTGAAATTATCTCATTTATAAATATTTAAAAATGAATTATAAATATTTAAAAATGAATTTCAAATATTTGAAATTCATTTATAAATATTTATAAATGAGATCGAATTTCAAATATTTATAAATGAATTATAAATATTTGAAATTCATTTCTAAATATTTGAAATTCATTTTCAAATATTCATAATTCACTTTTAAATATTTATAATTCATTTTTAAATATTTATATTCATTTTTAAATATTTAAAAATCACTGATTTTTAAATATTTGGAAATGAATTATAAATATTTGAAAATGAATTATAAATATTTAAAAATGAATTTCAAATATTTGAAAATGAATTTCAAATATTTAGAAATGATCATCATTTTCAAATATTTATTATTCATTTTTAAATATTTAAAATTCATTTTTAAATATTTATAATTCATTTATAAATATTTAAAAATCACTGAATTTTAAATATTTGAAAATGAATTATAAATATTTAAAAATGAATTATAAATATTTGAAAATGAATTTTAAATATTTGAAAATGATTTTCAAATATTTAAAAATAATCATTATTTTTAAATATTTAAAATTCATTTTTAAATATTTATAATTCATTTTTAAATATTTGAAATTCATTTTCAAATATTTATAAATCATTTTTAAATATTTATAATTCAGCATGATTTATAAGTATTTAAAATTCATAATTATTAATATTTGTAAATGAATTTTAAATATTTAAAATTAATTTCAAATATTTGAAAATATTTTCAAATATTTAAAAATGAATTATAAATATTTATAAATGCCTATTTAAAACCACTTTGGCTTGCCATAGTCATGTAAGTATTTATTAGAAAGCTCTTGCTGAGTACGCTCAGATGAGTACCCATTTGCCAGGGTTTCAGTCACTTTTCAGGTTTTTTGCAACATTTTGTATTTGCCAAATTAGCCACCAGCAACATAAAAGGGGGCGACGGCTTACTATGCTGATGACAAGCAGGTCCTACGCTGGCCAACACGATTGGAATTCTATCCGTCGAAGTGGTATGCTACATAACAACTGGTTAGTGGGTTTCATAAGCGTCATTCAAGTATGAACAAATCGACCTTGTTCAATGTCGACAAGCCCCCCATGAAAACGACATTTTCCTTATGTAACGGGCACGTAAATCCGACTTGTACAAACATCTTAGCGGTTAAGACTCTTGAAGTATAGAGCTGCGGATCTAAATATGCTCTCTCTCTCTTTCTCTCTCTCTGTCTCTCTCTCTCTCTCTCTCTCTCTCTCTCTCTCTCTCTCTCTTGGTAATTTTACAACACCAGGAACCTGTGTACAAAATGGTACTGGGATTATAGTCAGATCAACTGTGACAGTCTATAGCCCATCGGGGTACCATCAAAGGACCTTTCAGGCAATGCTCAAAATGTATAGGATTACTAGTCAAATAAAGGCTTGACGTTCGGGCGCCAATTCTCTGATTGTGGCTGTCTTGACAGCTATACCAATAATTTTAGCAGCGCTCACACATCTCCAGTAATATCTCTTAGCGGATTAAGTGGACAACGAGTGATCACGTGACCACACAAATAACCCGACAGTGCGTTTATTACACACTTCTAAGCATTCTGTTATTATCGTCTGTCAGTGGAATGTTGAATCCGTGGCGTCGTTAGTGTTTAGGCGCCCTATATGTTGGTTATAGGCGTGATCTTTTACGGAATTTTTCTTGACGAAGTGTTGGGATACACCTATGTTGTTCGGTGATTGCGGCGGATTGCGATGCGAAGTGATATAGTGACGGCATCGTCTGGTACTTTTTCTTTTAAATGTACAATGTGTTTTATCACGCTAAAATTTTTTTTATCATGATTGTCTGTCAATAAAATGCTGTAGATAAAATGTTGAATGTTTGGCGTCGCTTGTGTCTTAATCATAAAAAAATGGAGATTACCTGTTCGTTGTTGTTCGGCGACCGCGTGTATATAGACTATAGAGCCAGTCCTTTCAGTCGCGTGCGCGTAAAATTTCCATTGGATAGACTGGTGTCAGTTCCTTTGAACTGTTGCGCGCCAACACTTAGGGGGAGGGGGGCGGGGTAGGCTGGTGCCGTTCAGCTGGGTGGACTCGTGCATGAAGCACACATCATATCATGGGATCATATCTAACTACAACAATAGCTCATTTGTTCAAGTTATCAATAGAGTGTAGTGAGATACAACTATAACAGCCATTGACATGCGGTCGCGGGCGCCTTTCTCCGCACAACTTCGCGTTTTCCATCAAAATATTTCATGCTCAATGCACACTTTCCCTCTAGAATTGAGTCCTTCTGGGTAGAGGAAAAAACGAGTCAAAAGATAACCCCTCGAAGCTACCTTAATTCATCATAGATGTAACCCAGAAATGTCCCCAACGACACCATGTCTATATCATTGACGCCAATAGGCGACGATTGCCTTCAAAACTGAGACGTGCATGCTGGACATACATATTGTCCAGTGCTATCATTTCGTTCTTGCGCAGTTTGAAGCCTACTGCCACCTTCCAGCTGACGTTCCGGATGTGCTGCAGGACTTCCGGTTCCAACTCGGACCCGTCACCATAGTAGGTATTGAAATGTAAGTTATCATCGGAGACATCGGCGAAGTTTTTCTGGAAGCTGGGGTTGGCTCGGAAGAAAGAAGCATTGCTTGAGTGTGCCTGGTTAAACCAAATTAGTTCACCTGCAATGCATGGTATAATGTATTCAGAAGATAGCAATGAATAATTGAATAAATGAATGAATGATTGTTCAAAAGTACATCGGCACACAAACACACTGGGCCAGAAAGCCTAAAAAATGGACACTTAACAATATGTCTAAGCCATAATGATCCTTTCGATACTTAGGATATACAGTCTATGATAAAAACATTGACCTTCAAATGACCTTGCACTATGAAAAAAACATAATATTTTAGCCTTTTCTTTCAGGCATTTAGGAAAAAGAAAATCAAAATTCTAAAATGATTACATTGCCTTATCGATACTGAAGTTAATATTTTCAAAAAGAACTTTTTGAAAAAGGCATTCTTGAAAAAGTTAAATGGAGTATGAGAAAATAACCACGTTATCGTAAATAACAAGACAACAAATACTAACACTTAGGTAAAACAATGTGAGTATGAAAGACCATCAATAATTAAGTTATTATGTATGTATGATGTTCATAAAAGTTGACAAGTGGGAGAAGGACAGAGACGCAGGAAGGGGATTTACTGTAAAAACCATTATTACCACGCACCTTTTAATTTCACGCATTTCGCGCTTGGTGATAAAAACGCTATATTACTGGCGCTGATATACTTTCAAAGTAGCATACCAATGCGCCATCTAGCGCTGATACAGTTGATGTGCATGATTTAATAGCCGCGATCAGATTCAGACGGCAGTTGCGTGAATAAAAATGTGTGTGGTAATAAAGGGTTTTACAGTATTTCGTTTGGAGATAAAAGTGCAAGAAGAGTACAAATACCTGGGAATGTGGTTCTCAGGGATAACGGGTATGTATAAAACAAGTGAAATATATCGCTTGATGAGAACATGCGGATGTTAGAAATTATAGGAAGACAAGTACAGTACAGCCATTTAATTCCTGCACCAGTCGACCGGACATCTGCCAGTGCCCGGTTGTTCAAACATCAATTGGTAACATGTCCAAAAAAATAAGCCAAGCACATAAATGACCCACGTAGCTTGCATATCAAAGCTACATTCAGTTGCGAGGTCATCCATGCATCCATGCCCAGAAAACTGCGTGGCAATCGGTCGTGCGGTCGTGAATTATGCCCTGGCATTTTGTGCAGGAATTAAATGGCTGCACTGTAGGAAGACGGGCAATAGAGGGAGACAAAGGGACTTGATATGCGGCAACATATGGCAACCTACTGGATGAGCCTTGAACGTAGAAAAATAGAGAAGAAATTAAAGTTCGCAGGCAGGGCATCATCCCAGGAATCTGAGAGTTGGGCTAGGCAAGCATGGGATATGGCTGATAAAACGATATATTTGAAGAAACGTAGTTTTAGATTGACAAGGGTTCCAAGTAAAATAAAATGGCGTGAAAATTTATGGCAAAAAATCTTCATAGCTAAATTTTTCGATATCATTTTTTCATAGGGAGTATGTTCCAACCCTCGCCTTATTTTGAATAGTCGACAGAATGATGGTCAATGTAACACAAACCTGCATATTAATTTATATCAAGGGCTATCACAGAAAAACAGTGGTTATCTTTGGGGAGGGGGAGGCTGAATGCCCCCCACGCAGTCAAAAACTACAACTGCATCATGAATGCTGTAGATACTGTAGATTGGCTAATTTTTCCGTGAGTTTTTTTCCCTTTTTTCCAAGTGCTTTCAAACTGGAATAAACAACACAGGAAAAAACAATACGGTACATGTCAGGACTTGATAAACAGAGAGAAATCCTTGTCCTTACCAATACGTATTTACTCATTGGTATACTAAAATCTACATAAAACGAGACAATTTGAAACGGAAGAAACATATATCCTCCGTTGGGAAATCTTAGAAACGGAAACGCCCAAAAATGACAATTCAGGGAAAATTTGTTACACGGAAAAATGAGCTATTCTACAGTATGTGGGCAACTCTGCGATCCGGCTCGAGCACTCGCACATGGTATTACAAATGAGAGAAAGCTCAAGCAGTGGATCTAAACTGATTCTTAATCTACATCCAGATCTTAGTCTAGATCCAGAATTAGCTTAGCATTCTGGAATTCAATATGGCAGTATGGAAGAAGTTTCCTTTCACCATTGTTTCCCCATAAGTGTGTCATGAGTGAACTGCCGAAACGAATCAACTTTCACTTGCAGAATTAATCAACATGCATTCCTCTATATCTGTTCGAATGATTTTGACAAATTCAGGTTAAATTGATTTTTTCATGTTGAAATCTGTTACTGTAGATTCACAATAGATTGTGTAGAGTAAATTTTGCGAATTTACAGAAAATCGAATTGGTCGCAACATGGAGTGCCAGCTATACAGTGAAAGTGGCAGCACTAATCATTGCGAATTTTAATCTTGCGTCCGAGGCTAAACGCTAAAAAACGCAAAAATTAACCACTTTCTGATCAGGATGTTTATTTGGTCGTTAATCCATTCATCATGAAAGCACTGTAGAGAAGGATACCACAGATTAGTGAAGAGATTAATAAGTAATTTCCCGACAGTAGTATTGAACAAATCCAAAAGGTCCCCCTTGACCATAATGCCCATAGTGATCAAAACAGCCTGGCTATTTTGGTAAAATGTTTCAGGAAGAAATTATAGTTGGGATAATATTTGAAGGAAAAAAGTTAATCAGGACAAGTCCCATCTCAAGGGTGGCAAAAGATAAAGGTAATTCTTCCATTACATAGAAGATGTTTCATGTTTTAATCTCTCTCTTACCACTCACATGTGGAGAGGATGCGATATCACACCTGCCCTGATAGCCAAGTCGTCTAAAGCGTTGCCACTGAGTGCTCTCTGACCACTGCCTGTGACCACAGTCATTTCTTCATATTGCTTGAGGCTAGATGGTAGGTAGTGGTCATTTTAGGTATCATTCGATCTTGGTTAATGACAAAGCGTAGCCGTCGAAATGTACCATGGAGTCTTTTCGATATTTGGCTAGTTTCTCACGCATATCAAGCGTGATTCGAACTACAAACCCTATGCAGTTTTTTGGATCATATCTATTCCTTGAGATCTAACTAATATTGTGGCTTTAATCTTCATAGGGGTGTTAGTTTTGTCATGAGAAAGGTAAATATGTATTTTTCACATAATCCTACACAAAAATGTCATTGTCGCTTTTGTATATATATATATATATATATATATATATATATATATATATATATATATATATATATATATATATATATACATATATATATATATATATATACATATATATATATATATATACATATATATATATATATATATATATATATATATATATATATATATATATATATATATATATATATATATATATATATATATATATATATATATATATATATATATATATATATATATATATATATATATATATATATATATATATATATATATGTAAGCCTCGTCCCAGGACACAAAATCATTCACTCGTGCAAGATATTTTCTCTTTCCATCCACTTGTAATGGAGCATTTAGATTTTTACCTGTACGCTTGTGTTTTTTCATTGCAGGAAGAGTATACCAGACAGCAAGATCGTCACCATGCCATGCAAAACTTTTTCCAGCCTCCTTTAAATAGGATTCAGCCTCCTTTTTATCTTCTGTGAAGTACATCTGTAATTCAAAGATATGAATACCATGAGATTGATTGACTTATTGACCTCGATATATAGTTATAAGTCATTGATATATAACGTAAAACATCTGATTACAAGCATAAAGATATTGAAATGTTCATGTATACAGAAAGCCCCCAGCAAAGGGCACACCCTTTTGGCTTGCTCAATGGTGTGCAATAGCAGCTGGCACCGACCGGGGAACCCTAAGTTGGTGTGGCACCCTACTCTTCTTACAAACGAAAGGGATATGTGTATCTGTCTGTGGATGCCATGCATCTAAAATATCCCTTGGTCCTCTTTGGATTTGAAGGCTCTGATCTTTCTCTTACTCTTTTTCTTCTTTCACCTAGAATTGATATGCTTTGTTATTGCTCTTCAACAACTTCAAAGGACCACTTTTTGGAAAATGAAAACTTTATGGCCTTCGTGTGCTGATGTGCTTTTAGACCTAATTCATTCATTTGTATACTGAAAAAATATGAAGACAAATTCATATGGACTCTCTGAGAGTAAATATAACATTTAAAAAATTACCAACCATTTTAATGACTTCAGGATCAGTGATTCAGATAACAATAAACTCAATACTAGTAATCTAAATTGAGCCTATGTAGGTCTCTTTAATTTCAATAGCTGGATCAACTAAAACCGGGGAAAGCCCAAATTGTCCATTTAATGTACCATGGGGTGTCAAGGATGGGTCAATATCTTAAATTGCAAAAGGGTGCCAGCCCAGCACCCGGCAAATTCTTAAAGTGGGTACCCTTGACTACAAGAATCAGTTGAAAAAAATATAAATGACAAAAAAAGGTTAAGCCCTAAATCCAGCTTTCCTTGCCAGGCTAACGGTTTGCTCAGTGAACTTCTTCGGAGAGAGATTTTCGGATAAGCCTGACTACATATGTTTTGCCTACCTCTTCCCAACTCTTGTATTTGGCATTCCTCTTGCTTGGTTGATAACACTGGTACCGCACACCGTGGTCGAGTAGTTTTGTGACGAGTGATTTATCTAGATCATGATAGATATCCCGCACATCAGCGATGACTGTCTCGCCGCCTTTACCCACGTCTGCCGGGTGATCACAGTAGAGAAACACCTAAGATAAACAGGTATATATATATATATATATATATATATATATATATATATATATATATATATATATATATATATATATATATATATATATATATACATATATGTATATATATATATGTATATATATATATATATATATGTATATATATATATATGTATATATATATATATATATATATATATATATATATATATATATATATATATATATATATGTATATGCATGTATAAATATATATATATATATATATATATATATATATATATATATATATATATATATATATATATATATATATATATATATATATGTATATATATATATAAATACTCATATTGATGGTATATCGTAAACTGATTCGCCCTGTTAAAGGGTTTCACATTGTTTAATATCTAGATGCAACCCCCCCCATATATATATATATATATATATATATATATATATATATATACATATATATATATATATATATATATATATATATATATATATATATATATATATATATATATATATATATATATATATATATATATATAAGAGAAAAACATCCTGCTTTGGATGTGTGAATTGTACATGTGCAATTTCCTATTTCAGGTACTCCTGAAATGAAGCAAGACTTGCACCACGTGTGTGTTTTTTATTTGCAAATGTATAATGAAATGGCGTTCATCCTACCATTGTAGGGTGTTCAGTGTTATCCGACATCTCGTTATGCAGTTCGATGTTATAGGCAGCTGGTTCCTCGCTAGCTGTGCTCACACCTTTGTCCAGTTGTTGCTTTACACCGGATCCTGCCAGGTATGGCATCAGCTCGTGCCCTAAACTGCTCATCACCCTAGAGAACCCTGCACCCCCGCTGATAGGAAGACCCTGCACAAGAACAGCTCCATACTTGTCAACAAAAGAGGTTAGGGTAGAACCAAAATCCTTCCCCCAGTTGGCTATGTCGTCCAGTTTTGCTGTGTTGAAGCCATGTCTAGGATCCTTCACGTCAAATCGATATGGAAAGTTCTCTCTTGGTGGGGCCACCACCTTGGGCAGCCCTCCCTTACTACCCGGTAGGTTGGCACGTCCAGCAATTTTGGGATTTCCATCGATATAGAACTGACTGGAAAAAGGTCGTGCACCATGGAAAACCCTGATGGAGGATGATACTTTTCTAGCTAGAAAAGGCGCTGCCATCTTCACTACTGTGAGATGCTGAATGATAAGTTCGTTTAGTACAGGGGCCAGTTACAACAACCTGACTTAAATTTGGCCATAACAACCGGCGCCAGGTCAATTGTTATTTCATAAACCTCTTATGACGTCACAAGGTATATGGTGAATGGTTACTTGTTAAACCTATC
This sequence comes from Maea johnstoni, assembly GCA_963942565.1. Lineage (NCBI taxonomy): Eukaryota > Metazoa > Annelida > Polychaeta > Spionida > Magelonidae > Maea > Maea johnstoni. Next base: position 1,882,125 of record OZ012695.1, on the reverse strand, counting down.
GTTACGTGTCTTGGAGGGATTCTGTCTTAGAGGCGTTCATGCAGTCATAATCTTTCAGATAGTAACTTCTATGCCATGCCTTGTATGGTGGCCTGCCGCCAAGGCCACATTTAAACTAAATGACCAACAGTAGGCCACAGGTCCCTATGTATTATAGGTGCAGGCATTTATTTATAAGTAAAAATAGAGTAGAGCCTTGTAGCTAGATTAGTTGTAAGGATGTGTTTACGGTAAGAGTTGGGCTGCATAGAATTGCCATTATTTTGCTTTTATTACTGATCTTGTGCTGGTCATTGTATTTGCCGAAGCATGGCATGCCAAAATGATATTAATTCAACTTCACAAAATATCATGCAACTTTCAAAATATTGGTCAACTTGGTTAACTATATCATGCAACTTTCAAAATATGGTGCAACATTTAGAAATATATCATGCAACTCAGGAAGGGTTATATATATATATATATATATATATATATATATATATATATATATATATTATATATATATATATATATATACATATATATATATATATATATATATATATATATATGTATATATATATATATATATATATATATATATATATATATATATATATATATATATATATATACATATATATATATATATATATATATATATATATATATATATATATATATATATATATATATATACATATATTTATATATATATATATATATATATATATATATATATATATATATATATATATATATATATATATATATATATATATACCGGTATTCACAATTTTAATTCAAACATGTAAAATATTGTACTTGCGCCAAGAAAACTGGGCGCTCAAGTGCAACATTTTACTTGTTTAGATCTCTAACGTCGGTTGAGGCCAACACAGATAGCATATAGAAAATATAGGCCGGTACAGGAGTTTGTGTTGCTCGAACTAGGTTTCAGTATGGGCAGAATGCACATTCCAACACCAACTTGTGCTGATGACGTGCTATTCATGGCATCAAATCTCGAAAATCAGCAGACAATGGTCTCTTTCATAGCCCACTACGCAGAGGAAGAATACTACATCATTCACTCTCTGAAGTCAGTTGTTGTGAAATTTAATATTCAGTCGAAGCCTGAACTACATGTAGATCAATCCGTGATTGACTTCAAAGGCATACATCTTCTTAAAGAAAATATTTTCTTCACCTAGGCCTCAAGCGTGGACTGCTAACTGCCAATCCAATGACCAAAGGTAATGGAAAATAATTTCTGTAAACGGAAATTCATTTGAAACACATTTCCTTAAATGATAAATCATCCCTATTTTCCGTCAATGGGAAATCAGAGGAATTTCTGCCGATTTCCCATAAACAGAGAATTATGTTCCTCTATTGGAGAATTAATTTCCAATATTAGAAAAAAGATTTTCTGATAACGGAAATTCAACCCTTCAACTACTTCTTGTTTTTGCCTCCCCACATCACATGTGGTGAGAATTAGGTCTGCATGATAACCAAGTTTTCCAACAACAGCTAGGAAGATCATGTAAATCTAGTCAATTTGTGTATAAAAGTGCTTTCACCTTATATTAACACTCAAGCCAAGCCTATTTAGGAGGAAAGTAATTGAGAACTATGACAAAATAGTTATGATAAGATGAACTAACTCCATGAATATTACTGCTATGTATTGATATTTTGAAGATGAGGATTCTTTCAAAAGGTGGAGCTGTTACAAAAGTACAATGATTTTTCGTTAACAGAAAATAGGGCTGATCCTCCATTAACCAGACATGAATTTCCAATAACGGAAAATGAATTTCTCTTTATGGAAGATGAATTTCCAAAAATGAAATTCAGCTGATTTGTCGTCGAAAAATGAATTTCAAATAATGGAAAATAAATTTCCAATAATGGAAAATGAATTTCCCGTAACGGAAAATGAATTTCAGATAATGGATGTATATCCGTTTATGGGACATTAGCTGAATTCCTGAAAATGGAGACTCATTTTACCAATGATGAACAGTGACCTTTGCATGGAATGCTTGCCATAGCATTTCCTGGTTAGATGTACTTAGTCAAATCAAGAAGTGTGCTCAAATTATCCATACCGTACCCTTGCTCCCATCCTGCATGTTGACTGTCTCGGAGATGAAAAATGCAATCAAGTCCTGGTGGTATTCTTCCTTGACCCATCCCATCCATATGTGACTAAACTCCATACCCTGGATCTCACTTCTACCTATATAGGGCCTGCTCTGACGGCCGTGTGGTCTAAGGCGCCGCCACTGACTGTACGCCGTCTCTCACCACTGACTGGGTTCGAATCCCAGCCTGGGCATGTGAGAAAGTTGCCAGTGACTTGGAGTTAGGCGGTGGTTTTCGCCGGGTACTCCGGTTTCCTCCACTACTTACAACTGGCTAGTCACGAATTAGCCGCAATTGGCATAAATGTGACGAAAAACGAAATTCAAATCCACCTATATACCGGTAGTTGAAACTACTATTAGAGGCAAGAGACAACGTGTTTACTCTGCACCTTGTGAGAACCGACATAGTCAAGAATGCAGACCTCAATTAAAGTCCTAACCCCTGCCTTGTAATTGCATGTGGTTATATGTATGTATGATAGTTATTTTTGCATTTATTTAGTCCTGGCTACTGTAGCTATTACTATTCTTTCTTTCTTTGTATTCCTGTCAAATCGAGGGTCATTTCATAATGCATAGGACATGAAGCATCTCAACAGCCATCAGTGCAATTTAATAGTCATTTCGTGTTTCTTTGGGACTTGACGGATCTTGACATCCATCCATACCTTTTTAGAACATTAGAAAATACTGGTGCCTGCCGTGGTTGATAGATATTCTATCAATACATGTCTGATCGGAGTATCAACACATGTCAAAATATCATCCTATCAATGGATGTAATGGTTGTAACATGTGAGATTGAACTCTAGTACTTACGGATATTTGTGCTGCCATCTATTGCAAAACCAGTAACTCAAACTAGTGTAAGTCATGTGCTTAACATTCTGTGGACACTCCCACACTAGATTTCAAACTCATCAGTTGTTTGTTTATGATTGTTACGGTGGTGGACTCACTCTACCTATCTGCACACCTACTTGAGTTCCGCTAATTTGAAATCAAAATAATAGCTATATTACCACATTCCTTTACTGTTAGTGTATGTCTTATTTCACCAATACGCTTACTTTTCACTCAAACCATGCATATGAGAACATATCAAAATAGCTTGAAAATACTATTTGAATTCTGGTGTGAGAAGTTGAAAAATGTGTAGAAAAATATTTAGTGCATTGCCAGTGTAGGAATATACTATTAAAAATATAATCATCTAATCGATTTTCCTTTAATGAAAAATGGGCTGATTTTTTTTGGAGGAAAATCATTTCCTTTATTAAAGAAAAGATATTTTCCTTATTTAAGAAAAATCGTTTTTCTTTAAAGAAAAATGTTGTATATATTTCTTTAAAGAAAAGTGATATTTCTTTAAAGAAAATGAAACAAAATTATTTTTCATTGAAGAAAAATGATAGTTCTTTAAAGGAAATGAATTCATATGAAGTAAAATAGCTTAACTATTTAGAACACTAAATACTGGGGCCAGTTTTTGTGCGTGGTTGATACATATCTTATCAATATATGTCTGGATGTTTTTGTTTTTTGAACTTTTATCAATCTTGATTAGTTTCATATCTATTTTAGAGGGGAAGTACGTTACAATAACACAAGTCCTCATTAATTTATTATCTAGAGCAAGTGTTCAGTGAAAGGGTTATATTGAAAATAGTCCAACGGTTCTCAAACAGATATCAAAACGACATAGAAAAACATGTGTACAAGGGTCTCTGATGGTAAAATGTTATATATATTGGTTATGCAAAATTCGACAGTTCAAAAGATTCGTCTTACACAAACCAAGATGAAAAATAGAATTGTTCATGGAAGTGATTTTTTTATTTGTAAAAACATCATTGTAAATAAAGATCTCATATTAGTCAAATTTCCAGCTAAGTTGGAAAGGGTCTATCAACAGAAAAGGATTTTTTTGTGATACTTTTGAATATTTTGAATTATGTTCATTACATATTTTCCTCTTTTATATTGCACTGCATGTATACTGACAGTTTTACTTTTCTTTAAAGTCAATCAACACAAAGGGCTCTCCTATCTTTAAAACCAGAAATCTTGGCTTTGTGTTTCCTTAGGGATGAGTCTTGGAGGTAAAGACTTTTGCATCCTGTGGGAAGGAATTATTTGTTAATTAATGTTCTAATCTGGGTATATCCTGGTTAATATGATGTAGAATGGTTTAAACATATTTCATATATTTTGACAAGGGTGCTTAAGGTCGTTATGAAATGATTGAGGTTATATATATATATATATATATATATATATATATATATATATATATATATATATATATATATATATATATATATATATATATATATATATATATGTTGATATATATATAAATATATATATATATATATATATATATATAAATATATATATATATATATATATATATATATATATATATATATATATATATATATATATATATGTATATATATATATATATATATGTATATATATATATATATGTATATATATATATATATATATATATATATATATATATATATATATATATATATATATTTTCATATATATATATATATATATATATATATATATATAGATATAGATATAGATATATGTAGCTAATGGGGAACATAACGCAGGAAACAGGCTTGAGTATCACTGAGCTTTTATTCTTTCTTTCGCAATGAAATGTCGCGGGTACAAACTCATGGTTCGCAGTGAATTCAACTCGTGAAAACTCTGTACAGCCATAGTTCCATACTAGAGAGCCGAATCACCCAGCAGTGCACAGGGGCACACCCAGAAATGAAATAGAAAGAACCAGTCTCTCCACACATATTTATAGACTCACACCCAAAGAGAGGCTATGACGTCCAAAGAGAGGCTATGACATTTGACCTAAAAACTGACACCTGAAAAACTAGAAATCAAAATAAGCAAAAGAGGGCAGCACCAAAGCAAAGAATGCTTGCTGTAACATGGCTCCCTTAAATTAAATCGGAACTTTAATTTACAACTTAGTAGCTTAGAAATGTCGCATTCATTACATATACATCTCAGATGATAAATCGCAGATAATACAACGCAGAAAATACATCGCAGGAATGAAGCAAAGTCAAATACGCAATACGATAGAGAATAAACGCAGGTACACAGATAATTGTCGCAGATACATATACTATCTATTACTTATTCACTAAGAAAATTAACTACGATATTCAAAGAAAATATTTCTAACGCAGAGAAACCAGAAATCCATTGAAACCTCTAAAGGCTCCCTGACGGGGAATTGAACTTGAAAACGCACTTGTCAATCAGATCAGTTATAGCCTGACACTCATGTTGCAGCACATGCAGATCATTTGATTCAAGAAGAAGTTTTTCAACCTTTATTGCATACCACTTCCAAATTCTAATGGCAGTATCAAAAGCTTTCAGCTTCTGATGAATCTGATATTCCAAACCTTTATCGGTTGGATTTGGGACTCTAGAACTCCTGCGAATTGCATTGTCAGTCACACTGTCCATTGAAAGGGCAGGGGAAATGTCAGCTGTTTGAGCAGCAGAAGTCATTTTGACCTGACTTTGCGATAAATCAGAAGTAAATCCTGAAGAACTAAATTGTAAAAGTAAGGAAAAAAGTGCTAGTATCGGCAAATACATGTGTAATGAGTGCATTGATGCCAATGAATCACCTTGTAAATTTCAAAATATCACCACCTATTGTCAAAATGTATAAGCAATCAACTCACACACAAGTACACCACCTAGTGTCAGCTTCAGACACCAATAATCACACCATAATCATCAAAAAGTCACCTGGTGTCAATAGCAAACACTAATAGTTACACTAGCCACCTAGTGACAGTTTCACGCACCAATAGTAACACCAGCTACCTAATGTCAGTTGCATACACCAATATTTACACCAGTAGTAACACCAGCCACCTAGTGTCAAAAAGTCACACCAATATTAACACCAACAGTAGCACCAGCCACCTAGTGTCAAAAAGTCACACCAATATTAACACCAACAGTAGCACCAGCCACCTAGTGTCAAAAAGTCACACCAATATTAACACCAACAGTAGCACCAGCCACCTAGTGTCAAAAAGTCACACCAATATTAACACCAACAGTAGCACCAGCCACCTAGTGTCAAAAAGTCACACCACCTCAATACCAATCTTCATGTAACACCAATTGACTGTTAAAGAGTCACAGCGCCATCTAGTGTCTATACGTAGCACCACAATCACCACACCAAACGTTGTGTCCCAAGTCAATACACGCACCAATGATGCCACCTAGTGGCTAAACCACACTCTCATATGCAACACCAAGTCCATATAGTTGATATCACCTCTGACGCAATAGAAGCAACAAGTTTTTGCAAAACAGCAGAATAAAGTCAAACGCAATAAGCACTCACATACATCGCAGGATGGTTGAAGATTCTCAAAGCAGAAGCAGGCGAAATAGAAGCAGGCAATGCAATAGTTGCTTAGAATCAGCAGGCAGAAGAATTGGTGAGCAGGAAAAGCAGTGTTAAGCAGCATGAAGAATGGCTCTAAAATTCACGCAGAGAAGAGCAGTGTTGAGCAGCATGAAGAATGACTCTAAAATTCACGCAGAGAAGAGCAGTGTTGAGCAGCATGAAGAATGGATGAATGGCAGCAACAGCAGAACAGGAACGCAGTAGCAAAGCCCCATAGCTGAGAAGTTTACGCAGAGTAGAGTTTTCACTGTAGCTAATGGGGAACATAACGCAGGAAACAGGCTTGAGTATCACTGAGCTTTTATTCTGTCTTTCGCAATGAAATGTCGCAGGTACAAACTCATGGTTCGCAGTGAATTCAACTCGTGAAAACTCTGTACAGCCATAGTTCCATACTAGAGAGCCGAATCACCCAGCAGTGCACAGGGGCACACCCAGAAATGAAATAGAAAGAACCAGTCTCTCCACACATATTTATAGACTCACACCCAAAGAGAGGCTATGACGTCCAAAGAGAGGCTATGACATTTGACCTAAAAACTGACACCTGAAAAACTAGAAATCAAAATAAGCAAAAGAGGGCAGCACCAAAGCAAAGAATGCTTGCTGTAACAATATATATATATATGAATATATATATATATATATATATATATATATATATATATATATATATATATACATATATATATATATTAACATTTAGTGAGAAATCTTGACCCCAAGTGCATTAGGCTCGTACAGATGGAAAGCTTTTCAACTATTTTTTAGCATGCCGGTGTTCTCGGCATTTTTTTGACTGTGACGCGCGACCACTGAGGTGTGTCATTTTACAACTGTCTTTTCCTCCTAGCCCCCATGGGATCAACGAAGCCTGTCATTGCTAAACCATCACTGGGTTATAGGCTTAACACACACGATATCTCACTAAAATTTTCAAATGTTATGGCCCGTAAAAATCTGTAGCAGTAAATAATAAAAAAAAACACTTTTTATTGGGCAAAGTCAATGACATCCCTGAGGCATATGCAAACCTGTAGTGACCATCACTTGCATAAGTAATGAGATAATGTCATTTGAGTGAAAAGCTGTAAATATTGAAATGATATAGAATATGGGTTGACTAAGGGCGGTTGGCTATGATATTACCTACCTGACAACAATCAGGAATCTGGAGATACTCCTTGTTCTAAAATTATGCTACAATGAGGTGTGTTTTTTGACGGGCCTTTTATCTAGCTTGCAATGGTACCCATCACCTTAAAAGGGAACAGACAGTCACACACGCACACACACACACACACACACACATATATATATATATATATATATATATATATATATATATATATATGTATATATATATATATATATATATATATATATATATATATATATATATATATATATATATATATATATATATATATATATATATATATATAAGGGGTTCTCTTCTGAAATGGTGCTGATGACAATACCTATTTTAGCATTTTGAAGACATGTCAAAAGTCTTAAACTGAACCAAAATTAAGCTTATTGCAACTAGGTTAAGATCAGTTTAACAGAGTCAACCAATAAAACAGTACTCACATGCATTCCTAGAATGCCCCGATTTACTATTTCATCAAGACAAGAGGCAGATCCAGAAAATACATTAAATCAATCTTCCATCTTATACCAGTTGTTTCTGGTAGGGCCCCTCTAGTGTGGAGTTGTGAGGGGCTAGTGGTTAGGTATTCTTAAAACGTATTCTTATCTAGAAATTTGAGATGTCGAAGAACACCCCTCACCTAACAAACCTGAGGTTTTCCACTAAAAATACACCTTTCTATGCCTAGTCTGAAAAACAAATGCCTAGACCGTGACTATGTATTTGTCCGTTAACTGCAGATAAACCTCTCAAACAGGATGCTATTAGATCCGACCCATCCATGTCTGACACCAATCAGCTCATTTCCATCTTAAAACTCGATGAAACAAAAGGAGGAAAGAATATCAATTGCACATGGTGATATTTGTTCACCTAGTTACGATATTAAGATTAAATAATTTGGTCAGTTTTTCAATGATTGTCCAATGACTTCTCATACTAATTGCTGTAGGTATCAAACAGACTTTTCAATGTTTCACAGAAAGAATTATTATAAATATTATTATTATTATTATTATTATTATTATTACCATTATTATTATTACTATTATTATTATTATTATTATTATTATTATTACTATTATTATTATAATTATTGTTATTATTATTATTATTATCTACAGTAAATCTAATGTTTCTTACTCTTAAACATCAAGCATCAAAGAAAATAATGCACTATAGAGCTGATAAAAAGGACAAGATAGTACAGCCCTAAAAAGCAATATTTAGTTAAGCCACATTTTACATGTTATAATTTATGCAACAATATAAGATATACAACAATACCCTCAACATCCCATGCACGAGAAAGAAATGAACATGTTGTATACACAGGCAGTGGTGATAAGTAGAGTAGTGCACATACCCAGCTGAGCCTGATAGAGCCCCTTGGAAATAGTGGGGTACTGGTAGAAGCTCATATGCATCACAAAAGTGCTTGACTGGTGTGAGAGCCATTAGCCTCTGTATCTTTTATCCGTACATACGTCTCTGCCTTAATATATCAGTCTCTCAAGAGATAAGCCACAAAAATATGGCCAATGACACCATTTCTTTTCTATATCATTGACACCAATAGACGGCGCTCGCCTTCGAAACTAAGACGTGCATGCTGGACATACATGTTGTCCAGTGCTAGTATTTCGTTCTTGCGCAGTTGGAAGCCTACTGCCACCTTCCAGCTCACGTTCCGGATGTGCTGCAGGACTTCAGGTTCCAGCTCAGACCTGTCACCATAGTAGGTATTGAAATGTAGTTTATCATCAGGGACGTCGGCAAACCTCTTCTGGAAGCTGGGATTGACTCGGTAGCAAGAAGCGTTGGTTGAGTGTGCCTGGTTGAACCAAATTAGTTCACCTGCATTGCAAGTGTATATTGTATTTAAAAGTTAGCAATACATATTCACATGATCAATAATTAAATCATTATGTATGTATGTTTGTATGTTAAAGACGACAACTGGCAGAAGGGCATGGTATGGTTATTGTTTGGAGATAAAAGAACAGGTAGAGTAAAAATACGTGGGAATTTGTATTCATAGTGGTAAAGGGTATGTTTAAAACACAAGTGAAAAAGGTGGCCAAAAAAGCAACTTTTAGAGACAATGTGGTGATAAAAAATATAGCTGCAGACATATTTTGAAGACTGGGAGTAGTGAAATAACTGTGGGAGACTATAGTTTTCCTTAGCATCCTATATGGAGTGGAGATATTTGATATAGCAGATAGAAACAAGCCGAAGTAAGAAATAAAAGAAAGACAAGTAGAAAGATAAAGGGAGAGACGAAGTAACTGAGTGTAAGGCAATATATGGCGGCATCCTAGATGAGCCTGGAAAGTAGAATAAGGGCAAAAAAACAAATTTTGCAGGCCGGGTATTATCCCTGGAACCTGAGAGTTGGGCTAGGCAGGCGTGGAATATGTCTGAAAAATACTATATGTTTGAAGGAACTTAATATTATATAAACATGTGGTCCAAGTATTATAAATTGGGGTGAAAATTCATGGCACACATATTTTATAGCTAAATATTTAGATATAGTTTTTTTATAGCGAGTGGATTCCAGCCTTAACCTTGTTTTGAATAAAGTCTTTTCCTCCACAAGTTACAACAGGCTAGTCACGACTTAGCCGCAATATGGCAGAAAAAGTTATGAAAATCAAAATTCGGTCAGAATGAGGGTCAATGTAACACAAAGCTGCTTATTGATTTATTAAGCGATATCACAGGAAAAAAAGATATTGTAGATATGTGGGCAACTCAGCGAGCCAGCTCGAGCTCTCGTACATAGCTTTGAAATGATCAAATGCTCAAGCAGCAGATCTAAACTGATTCTTAATTTTGTTCCAGATCTAAATCTTGATCTCTATTCAGATCTAAATTTTGATCCGGAATTGATTGAGCATTCTGGAATTCTATATGGCACTATGAATGGACTTTCCCCTTCTCCAGTGATTACCACTTTTAAGTGTAGCATGTGTGAACTCCCTAGACGAATCTACTTTCACATGCAGGACTAATATGCATTCCTCTATATCTGGCCAAATGATATCACTGAAAGCAGATTGCATTGTTTTTGCCATGTTGAAATCTGTAATATCTTTGTTTGACACTGGGGGAGTCAAAGACCCCTGGGCGATAGGTGGCCTGAGAGGGAAGGTAGCTCTCAATACTTCCTTTATATGAGCTCGACTTTGTGGGACGAATACGGTATATGAATCTCAATTACTTGTGTACATATATGTTGTTTTTTTCACCTTTATCTAACACAGTTGATGTTGGTTCAGACTAAACGGCTGAGGGGAAGGGAGTCACTGGTGAAGGTGAGGGGTGCTGGAACAGGTAGGCACAGAGGATACAGGAGTGGAGACGAGGAAGTGGTACACTGCTGTTTTAATTGTTTGTTTATTGAAATAATGAATTAACATAGTTTGTATGTGGGGTTTGATGTGTGTTGAGGGGTTCCTTTCTGTGGGGTTTGAATATATGTGTAGGACAGGAAAAGAGGGAAGGGACAGACCTGAGACTCGATAGATATATGTACAGGACAGGAGGACAGGGGAGGGTACGGACCTGATGCAGGATGCATGACAAAAGTACGGGGGTAGAGGGAACAGAAAGTGAGACAAGGCCAGGGGGTGACGAGTGGCCTGGGTGGTAGGGGTGATCTCCGTAGGTTCTCCCTTGGGAGTTGACCCCGCGTGAAAAATGCGGTTGCGGACCTCAAACAAACAAACAAAAAAACAACTACTATGTACGTGTGTGTTTGGTGTGCTGTTTGTAACATCCACTATTTTGTTGACAAAAGCAACCATTTTTGAGACAGAAGTCACTTTGTTGACAACGAAATTAACTGTTGTTGACAACGGACCTTTGTTGATAAGAAGTAACAAAAAAGCTAGTCTTATCGACTCTTATCTCAACAAAACTAACTTTGTGGGACAAAAATAACTATTGTTGGACAAAAGTTGTTTTTGTGCAACCAAACAATACCAACTACTACTTCTACTACTACTACTACTACTACTACTACCACCGATAATAATAAAGATAATAATGATAATAACAATAATAATAATAATAATGACAAAAATAATAATAATAATAATGATAATAATAATAGTAATAGTAGTACTGATTATAATAATACCAATTCCAATTATAATAACAAAATGATAACATTACTGATATTAATAATAATGATTATGATAATAATAATAATAATGATAATAATAATAATAATAACAATGAGGATAATGATGATAATGATATTAAAAATGATAATAACATGACTGATTATGACAACAATCATGATAAGAAGAACAAGAAAAAAATTAGAACAATAATAATAATAATAATGATAATAATGATAATAATACTGATAATAATACAGTGGAACCTGTCTACATTGAACACTCACGGGAAATGAAAAAGTGTTCAATGTACGCAGGTGTTCAATATATCCAGGTTCTGAGTAATTGGAGGTCGGGTAAAATAGAAACAAAATCAAGGGTAATTAGAGAAACATGATCATTTCATTGCAATGTCTTTACTTAACTTTCATCATATAGTTAAAAACTTCACATGTTCAGCATTTGAAATATATCACTTAACAAAACAGTTAATCTTATGTATCTCATTTGTCCTCATTTTCAGTGAAAAGTTTCAAATCAGCACATAATGTTCAAAGTAGACAGGTTAAATGTGGTCTATGGGAACAAATTTGGTGTTCAATGTTCAAGATAGACAGGTGTTCAATGTATCCAGGTAGCCTCCCATTGATTTTCAATGGGAGTCTGCCGGGACATGAAAAAGTGTTCAATGTACGCAGGTGTTCAATGTACACAGGTGTTCAATTTGGCAGGTTCCACTGATAATAATAATAATAATAATAATAATAATAATAATAATAATAATAATAATAATAATAATAATAATGATAATAATAATAATAATAATGATAATAAAAGAATGCTGATATAATTATAATTCCATCCTAATGTTTACAGGAAACAATATCTGTATCTTTACCTGTACGCTTGTGTTTTCTCATTGCAGGAAGAGTATACCAGACAGCAAGATCGTCACCATGCCATGCAAAACTCTTTCCAGCTTCCTTTAAATAGGACTCTGCCTCCTCCTTATCTTCAGTGAAGTACATCTAAAACATATAAAAACCAGGAGATAGTCTGATTGATTGATGTTATTGGCCTTAAAACAAGTTCGATAGAGAGCTATAAGTCCAGACTCTCTGAAAGTAAATATAGCATTTAGGACCAGTGCCTGACATAGCCAGAATAAACTCCCGATTGCCACTGTGGTTCTCAAAGACATTAAGTAATATATTAAGGTTTTGGAAAAAATGGAACCCTTAGTTCATAGTAAAGTTGACACTGTGCACACATATGTATCTCATCCTCAACCCCATTTTTACAAGATTGACAAATACGATCATCAGGAGGGATCTTTGGGAGTTGCCACCTTCCTTCCTCAGTTTAAGGCATGCGAGCTAAGGCCAAATCTTGATAAAATCTTCTTGAAACTGATTTTTTTAACCACTAATAATTAAGGTTCTAGTTTAAATTCCGTTTTAAAGAGTCTGTATGTTCGAGGAATATGACATACACATTTGTCTACAACTTGGGATTGCTATCTATCCTGGTAGTTTATTTATAGTTTCTTTAATACAGAACATAATATGTATATGAACATTATTGATCTGTATTTCCTATCACTTCATCAAAACTGAGGGAGTGTGGGGAAATGGTGAAGCCTGTTATTAAGTTAAATTGCTTAACACAGTCAGCTCTACTGTATATGTATGACTATTTAACCTGTAGATATTTCAGTCAGTGTAAATGATGTTTACTTATCAACACACCTGGTGACCTTGAACTAGATGATTTATATGATCATCAGCCGCATTCTGATAAAGGGTCAGAACTGGATGGAGTGGATACCCTCACCCGCTATTTGGTGTTCTTATTCAATGATTTAGACGCGGAACCCTCTTTATATGTTGCCTTATTCTGAAGGAGTCTCAACTGCTTAGATTTAAAGAAAATCTGATCTATATGCCTGTTAAGCATGTTTCCCACTATCAAGAACTCAGAGAAGACCATGACAAGAAGACCAAACTTTGGTGTTCTTGGAAGATTCTGCATGTAATTCGTGTTTATTCGTGTTTGTTCTTAGGAACATCTCAGAACATCTTGGCTGAGTCTTAGCAGAGTCTCGAAGTTTTGAACATGTTCAAAACATTTCTGGAAGATCTTGAGTCATGGATCAATGATTTTGTTCCTAACTCATTGCTAGGAGTGTTCCTATTCTTGTGTGTTCGGGACCAAATATTACATTAAAAAATTCCTATCGTATTCTCAGGAATGTCCTAAGAATATCTAAAGAACATTCCTAAGAAATGACTACAAATATGATACGACTACCAGAACTAAATAAAACGCATCACGCGACTTGCCTGAAAGTTGGGCACTTTACCAGTTGTTACAGCATTCCACGTAATAATAACAATAATAATAATAATAATAATAATAATAATAATAATAATAATAATAATAATAATAATAATAATAATAAAAAATATTAAGAATAATAAAAATAATAATAATAATAATAATAATAATAATAATAATAATAATAATAATGAAAATAATAATGATAATGATAATAATGATAATTGGAATTTATATAGCACCATTTCCATTCATAAAATGTTCAAAAGCGCTGCACATTGTCATAGTTTGAGTCATAGTCCACAAAGCCTGACGAGCTGTGTTTTGAGACACTTCTTGAGGGCCTGACACAATATACAATCCTTTAGGTGTTGTTGAAGCGCATACCATAATAGCGGAGCTTGATGATTTCAAGGTGTTTGCATTATCATTTGTCTTTTTGAACGATAACAGAGCTGGGTGTCATCAGCATAGCCATGATTGTTCAGACCGTAAGATCAGATTAGCTGTGCCAGAGGTATGATGTATATTAGAGCAATAGTGCACCCAACAAAGATCCCTATGGTAAAGACGACAGGATCTCG
>OZ012695.1:1840477-1860477 GCA_963942565.1 Maea johnstoni | reverse complement strand
TAATAATAATAATAATAATAATAATAATAATGATGACTAGCAGGCCCCCGTGCGAAGCAAGGGTTTGGATTCTAAGTTCTGCACAGGATGTTAAGAAATGAAAAAAAAAACATGTCAAGGTATACCCCCCCCCCCCTTAATTACACAGTATTTTAAGAAAGGGAAATTCAAAATGAACATCGAGTGAAAGATGAGAGGGTAATCGCTGAGTCTAGGAATGGAAGAATTGCAATAAAGAGAAATAAGAGAGTGAGAATCAGCTTCCCTTCAATTCCCAGGATTTTTCCCCCTCCCTCCCTTTCCCCTCCTCCCTCCATAACTCTAAATAGTTACAGAAGTCTTAGTGAAATATAAAATGGACTCGTCACCAGCAGCTCTCACCACGTGACCTGTGGTATAGGCCAAATTAAGAGATCCACTGATATACCCTGCTTGTTGCTAATGGATACAATTTTCTTCAATAGCGTAGCCGTTCATTGCCCAAGTGCAGCACTGATTACACTGCATACAGGTGAGGCACCCTTGCCAACACTCTGCACTGGACCTTATATGATTGTCACTGACTGCTCGCTGTCTCTCACCGATGCCATTACTCAAATCCCAGCTTGGGCATGTGAGAAAGTTGCCAGTGACTTCTGATTAGGCAGTGGATTTGGCCAGAATTACAATATAAAAGTAAATATATACAATAAGGAGATGGAGGGAAGTAAAATCCTAAAAAAGGAAAATGGGTTGCATAAAACAAAGTGAGAAAAAAGAAATTCACAGGATACAGAGATATATACAATGTAAAAAGGGATTTCATAGAAAGGGATATCATGCAAAGCAATACCAAAGATCCAAAGAAAAAGAAAAGTACAGGAGAAATAAATACACATAGCTGAATTTTTAATATAGGCTAGCAACAGTTGAAAGGAATTCCTAATGTTGCGACAGGGATTAAGGAATCAACTCAAAAAATATTCAAGTAAACAATAAAAAGATGCTCTGCTAATTAAATATGATCACCCCCCCCCCCCTCATCAAAATATGGGACTTCAAAAAATAGGAAGCAAGTGAGGGTGAGAAAGAACAAATTCAGGAAGTTCAAAAGTGAGAGATTCAGCTTTAAATGACCTAAAAGATACAGGGAGTTATATTACATTGTATCTTATTGCATGAAATACATTGTGTAACAATTGTATCATACTGTGTGATACATTTTTAACAATTAATGATACATTTTTAACAATTGTATCATTTTTATTTTCATTGGCAACGGAACTTGTGAAACGCTTCTTTTGCAAAAAAAATACTGTAAATGCACAAATTTGAAAAAGCAGAAACCTTTCGGGGCCATCTACAGACCATGGTGGCAGCAGAACTCCACAGGCCCCAGGATTTCTTGAATCCTTTACCATAGGTCTCAAAAACCGCGTATTAATATATAGATGATAATAAAAATAATGATGATGATAATGATAATAATAATAATTATAATGATAAAAATAGGATTAATAACATTAACAATAACAAAAATGATAATAATAATAATAATAATAATAATAATTATAATTATAATAATAATAATAATAATAATAATAATAATAATAATAATAATAATAATAATAATAATAATAATGACATTATACATATTCCACTACTACTACTTGTTATGGTCAATATTATCACACACTGACCCTCTGTCTTGTTTCTTATTATGATCATTCGTGTTCACACTGATCATGCGAGCAGTGGCTTCTACCCTCCAAAAGGCCTTCCCCTGCGGTTTATAGACCTACTTTCATTTACAATTTTCTTTATGCCACAAAACCACCAAACACTTTCTGGCGAGTTTCCACCCCTTTCGAGTGTATATACAATGTTCCATTCAATGGCAGTTGGGAATTTGGCACTTTGAAATTCGTGGGAAAGACTGCTATGACAAAAGATACAGGCGCCAGTGTTGAGAAGGGTGACGTCCTTGTGACCATGCACAACAGGTATCATTACTCAAATCTCAGTCAATAGGGGCCGCTTGTGTGATTGTCGTCTATGCTCTGAAGCGGGCGTCCCACATACACGATTTCTAAGAGGACTTAAATACGACTGACACACATGCAGTAAAGCGTGAAGAATAAGTGGTTGTTTTGCGGTCAGAAATCTCTGAATGCCATACGTGATTGCACGGAGAATGCAACACGATACCAACTCAATTATTTGGACTGCAACAAGAAAGCGAACAGAAATTGAAATGTTCTTAACAAGACTGCATTATGATTCATGTTAACAAGAAATAACTGTAACATAACATTAACGAGAATATATATACTACAACACGACGCTATTTATCTGTTAAAAACTGCTACTTGTGGTCGACCGATTGCACTAAGACTGTAGGGCATGTGTATCATGAATAAAATGTTGTGTGACGTACGTGCGTCTCCCACTATGAGAATTGTGAGATTCATGATGGAGCTGTAAGAATGTATCCAACGTACACCTTCAAGCGTTGTGGAGTATTTTTGACACAAATCACATTATGGTAATTAGTTCTTATTGTATTGTTTTCTTTTTCTCGGCCACTCCCAGCAAACACAAAATATTTGTGCTATGTCTACAAAATGTTTTTAGTTTCCATTAATATTAGAATGTTTGGCCTGAAGATTATTCCCGTAACATTTCTTACAATATTTGAATTAACGTTTTCACAACGTTTTGAAATACATTTATACATTATTACAAATTTATTCATCAACTATTTCTGAGATAAATAAATACATTTTTGGTGAAAAGTATTTATCTATATTAAAACTTTTGGCCAGATTATTATTACCATCACATTTCTTATAACACCATTATTTTCACAATATGTACACTGTGTGTTGATGCAATGTTGCTTAAATTATTCACCAACTAATAAACATTTTTAGATTGTTGTTGCAAGATATCTATCCACATTTAAATGATTGGCCAGGTAAATACTATGCCAACATTTTTCGTTACATTTTACTCATTATTTATTGGAAATATTCTAAACTTGTACGAACAATATTTATTGAATATTTAATGAAACATTTATAGATGTAAAACAATTATTTCAAATGTTAAGTAAGGAAAATTCCAGTTTAATATTATCTAACATTATTGTGGAAGATATTGTTATTTCATTAATGTATATTTTGATATTTTATTATGATTTTTTCAGACTTTTTCGAAATATTTTAAAATATGTCAATAAAGTATTCAATATGTGTTTAAAACAAAATTTGTAATAGGCAGATGTAAAACATGAACTATAAATATTGATAAAATATTGGTTGATACTTTGAAAAAATATTCCTTATTTCCTTAATGTTTTGCTAATATCATGTTTGTATTGTATAACATTATTTCTATTTATTATTTCACTCCCGTTTTCACTATGGTAATTGAACATTTTTCTAATGTCTTACTCTTGTTTATTGCGAATGTTTTTCACAATTCTTTTCAGTCGTTTTGAACACATTTTTTGAAAATATTTTGCGTTTGCTGGGCTTTGTTTTAGCATTTAGTTTTCCTTGTCCCCTTCATGTTCACTGTGCGCTTATGTTGTGACCGATAAGTGAGGAGCTTGCATCAAGTGATCCAAAAAGAGCGGGAAATTTGAGAGAAGTAGCAAATTTTAAGACGTCGTCTTGTAGTTTCTATTAGTCAATATACATTCGTATTGACATCATGTAGTGACGGTGCTACAGTCTTTGCAAATATTCCCACGGGTACATGTTTAAGTTTAGAATCAAGCCTTTAAGCAGGGCTCCCACAGACACGATTTTCGAACACGACTGCAACGCGACTGCCTTGTCGTAATGAAACAAGTAGCAGTCGTGTTACAGTCGTGTTCAGTCATTTCAGGTTTTTTTAGTTGTGTGTCCAACACGACAGCTTTGAAAAGTTCAAAACTGTCATATATATGTAATATTTGAAGTCTGGTCGTAATCGTAGTGTTACAATCTTGTTACTGTATTTGTTGTCGTATTCCGATCTTGTTACTGTGTTTGTTGTCGTGTCACAGTTATTTTAGTCATGATGCAGTCTAAAGTCTGTTTTTTTAAACTTATATATATACCCGTGGGAATATTTGCTACGACTCTAACACGATAACAACATGATGTCAATACGAATGCATATTAACAAAAAAGTTTACACTATGACTTTAATGCGTCTAAAAAATTACCACTTGTTTTAAGTTTCCCACTCTTTTTGGATCCCATGATCCAAGCTCCTCAAGTATCGCTCACAACATGAGTGCAAGGTTAACATGAAGGGGACAAGGAAAACTAAACACAAAAATGATGAGGAAGCCCGGCATACACAAAATGTTTTCAAAATATCTTTAAAAGACTAAAAAAAAGATTGTGAAAAACATTCACAATAACCATGAGTAAGACATAAGGAAAATGTTCAATTACCCGAGTAAAAACATTGGTGAAATGATAAATATAGATAATGTTATACAACACAAATATGATATGAGCAAACATTGACAAGAATATATGAATATTTTCTCAAAATATTATATCTTTTCACGATAATGTTTGATAACACTAAACCATATTTTATCAACATTTATGGTTGATGTTTTACATCCACTTATTACAAATGATGTTTCAAACATTCTATTCCGCCTATTACAAATGTTTCTTTAAATATTGTATTCAAAACGTTTACGATGTTGGTAAAATGTCTGAACAAAGTAGAAATCAAATATCAAAATTCATATTGATTCGATAATAATCAATGATTTTGTACATTGAATGTTTCATTACATTAATCTATCTTGTACTAGCATGTTTTACATCTGCTTATTACAAATGATTTTTCAAATATGGGTTTGATATCAAGAACACATCCTGTAACATGCTCTACAGTCTCAAAGCAATCGTTTGACTGCAGGTAGCAGTTTTTTAACACGTGTTAGAAACAAATTACCGTATTACCCCGAGTACAACACGCACCCTGTAGATAACACGCACCCCCTCCCCAAGTCCCATTCCAGTATGTAAAATACAATTCCCCCTTTATAACACGCAGAGGGAGTTGGGGAGTGTGGGGTTATGTACTTAACCCCTGTACCGTAACCCGCGTTGCCAAGTAACTCCCCAGGCATGCCCATATTGAACAACTGAAACGGAACTATAATATAAATGTTTAATATAATAAGTTCTTTATTTCGTTATTCAAGGCCGATACTTGACAAGCGTCTGCTATGGAACTATGATATAAATGTTTGATATAAGAAAATTATTTCATTATTTGAGGCCGTTACTTGACAAGCGTCCGCTATTGTAGTATTGAGGCTGTGATGCTGGTGACACACTCAAAATAAACAATCTCTTATTTTAGCACTCTTGTCCCCTTTCTAACAATTGTTGTCCAATCCCTGCGGTCTTGGCGTTACAGCTAAACGTTAACTTCCACTTAACTGCTTGAGCTGACTTGAATAGAACCACAGTTTCTATTTTGCAATGTTTTACCTCAAATGACATTTTCTTGATTAAAAAAGAAAATTTGATTTCATGCAAGATAATACCATACAGCACACAATTTCTGGTAGAAATTTTACCTAAAAAAGTAGGTCACTAGTTAGAGACAGCAAAACACCCATATCTGATTTTGACCTACTTTCTTAAGTAATATTCCCATTTAAGTCGTGTGCTGTAGGGCACTCAATTGCCAGAACTCCAAATTTTCAATCAAGTTGCCCTAGCCTAGCGTGTTGAGTAGACGTCCATGTACTTACAACTTCAAGGTAGTCTTATTGACCAAGAAAATGTCATTTGAGGTAAAACATTGCAAAACAGAAATTGTGGTTCTATCTAGGTCAGCTAAGCAGCTAGGACAGAGATAACTCGGAGTCCAAACACCAAGACCACAGGGATTACATGAAACTTATTAGAAAGGGGAAAAGAGGGCTAAACTAGGAGATGGTTTATTTTGAGTGTGTCACCAGCACCCGCACCATCATCACATCCGGAACGCTGACATCGGTGACCTGACCAGTTTACGGTTGGCCTAGTCTCTCCAAAACAAGATAATAAAACAGTTTTAATGACTGACGACAGATGTCACCATTTTCAACCTTGTCCTACAGGTCCCCTCACCCGTAGCATCAATGTAAAAAAGTGTTAGCTTATGTACCCGTTGATAATACGCATCCCCTCCTTGACATAGGTGGTCTGGTGTATAAAAGTGCGTGTTGTACACGGGGTAATACTGTAAAGCAGGGCTCCCACTTACATGACCTCCAACAAGACTTCAACAAGACTGAAATACATGCAGTGAAGTGTGAAGAACAAGTAGCTGTCTTGCGGTCAGAAATCACTGAACCCTTATACGCGATTGCACTGAGAATGCAACACGATACCAACTTGATTATTTAGACTGCAACAAGAATGCAAAATTTAATGAAATTGTCCTCAACAAGATTGCACTATGATTCATTTTAACAAGAAATAACTCTAACACGACGCTAAAGCACAAAGCACATGTGCTATGTCTAGAAAATGTTTTACCCTATATCTGTGAAATGCTGAAAATCATTGCCATAACATTTCTTATAGTATTTGAGCTTTTATTTTTACAACATTTTGAAATACAATATTACAAAAATTATTCATCAAATATTTCTGAGAAATATTTTTACATAATGATTAAAAGATATTCATTAAAATTAAAAAGTTTGGCCTGATGATTTTTACCATAACAATTCTTATATCATCTAAATTATCATTTTCACAATATATAAGATATATATTTATACAATGTTGCTTATATTTTTTATCAACTATTTCTATGAAACATTTTTACATTGTTGCTGCAAGATATTTTTCCACATTTAAATGACTGGCCTGAAAAATATTGTGCCAACATTTTTGTGACATTTAACTCCACATTATTTCAATATTTTTGAAACAATTATCTTTTCCAGATAGGTGTGCCTTAAATGTTTTTTAGCGAAAAAAACATGTAATTACCCATCTCCCATGGCAACCTCACTTTTCAAATCCGAATGTTAAGAGTTTCTTGGTCAGTCCTATTTAATATTTTTGAAATATTCTTTAAAGTTTTTGTGTTGCAATTGGTATATTTAAGGTGCTTTCGTGTAATTCAAGTACTGTTTTATATTGATGATGAAGAAACAATCAGCAAAACATATCAAAATAGTTTTGTCATTTTTAATATTTCATTACAGTTTTATGCAAATGTTTCATTAATATGTTACAGGATGTGTTCTTGATATCGAACCCATATTTGAAAAATCATTTGTAATAAGCAGATGTAAAACAAGCTAGTACAAGATAGAATAATGTAATGAAACATTTATTGTACAAAATCATTGATTATCATCTTATCAATATGAATTTTGATATTTGATTTCTACTTTGTTCAGACATTTTACCAACATCGTAAACTTTTTGAATACAATATTTAAAGAAACATTTATAATAGGCAAAATAGAATTATTTAAATGTTAAGCAAAATTCTAGTTTACTATTATCAAGCATTATTATGTAAAGATATCGTTCAGCACTTCATGAATGGATATTTTCATATTTTGACTTTTTCAGACTTTTTAGAAACATTTCAAAGTATGTCAATGATAGTTCAATAAATGTTTAAAACATCATTTGTAATAAGCGGATGTAAAACATCAACCATAAATGTTGATAAGATATGGTTTAGTGTTATCAAACATTATCGTGAAAATATATATTATTTTGAGAAAATATTCATATATTCTTGTCAATGTTTGCTCATATCATATTTGTATTGTATAACATTATCTATATTTATCATTCACCAATGTTTTAACTCAGGGTAATTGAACATTTTCCTAATGTCTTACTCATGGTTATTGTGAATGTTTTTCACAATCTTTTTTTTAAGTCTTTTAAAGATATTTTGAAAATATTTTGTGTTTGCCGGGCTTCCTCATCATTTTTGTGTTTAGTTCTCCTTGTCCCCTTCATGTTAACCTTGCACACATGTTGTGAGCGATACTTGAGGAGCTTGTATCACGTGATCAAAAAAGAGTGGGAAACTTAAAACAAGTCCTTCATGTTAACCTTGCACACATGTTGTGAGCGATACTTGAGGAGCTTGTATCACGTGATCAAAAAAGAGTGGGAAACTTAAAACAAGTAGTAATTTTTTAGACGCATTAAAGTCATAGTGTAATCTTTTTTGTCAATATGCATTCGTATTGACATCATGTTGTTATCGTGTTAGAGTCGTAGCAAATATTCCCACGGGTATATATATATGTTTAAGAAAACAGACTTTAGACTGCATCATGACTGAAATAACTGTGACACGACAACAAATACTGTAACAAGATTGGAACACGACAACAAATACAGTGACAAGATTGGAACACGACAATAACGATCAGACTTCAAAAGTTACGACAGTTTTGAACTTTTCAAAGCTGTCGTGTTGGAAAAACGACTAAAAAAACCTGAAATGACTGAACACGACTGTAACACGACTGCTACTTGTTTCACTACGACAAGGCAGTCGTGTTGCAGTCGTGTTCGAAAATCGTGTCTGTGGGAGCCCTGCTTAAGATATATCGCAGTCTTGTTGTAGTATGTATATACTCATTAGCGTCGTGTTAGAGTTATTTCTTGTTAAAATGAATCATATTGCAATCTTGTTGAGGACAATTTCATTAAATTTTGCATTCTTGTTGCAGTCTAAATAATCGAGTAGGTATCGTGTTGCATTCTCAGTGCAATCGCGTATAAGGATTCAGTGATTTCTGACAACAAGACAGCTACTTGTTCTTCACACTTCACTGCATGTGTTTTAGTCTTGTTGAGGTCTTGTTGGAGGTCATGTAAGTGGGAGCCCTGCTTTAGACTCCATCATGACTAAAATAACTGTAACACGACAACAAATACAGCTACAAGATTGGAACACGACGATTCCGACCAGACTTTAAAAAGTTTAAAACTTTCGTGTTGGAAACACAACTAAAAAACTGAAAAAACTAACGCAACTGCTACTTATTTCATTACGACAAAGCAGTTGTGTTCCAGTCACGCGCAAAAATCTTGTATGTCTTACTCTTGTTTATTGCGAATGTTTTTCACAATTCTTTTCAGTCGTTTTGAACACATTTTTTGAAAATATTTTGCGTTTGCTGGGCTTTGTTTTAGCATTAAGTTTTCCTTGTCCCCTTCATGTTCACTGTGCGCTTATGTTGTGACCGATAAGTGAGGAGCTTGCATCAAATGATCCAAAAAGAGCGGGAAATTTGAGAGAAGTAGCAATTTTTAAGACGTCGTCTTGTAGTTTCTATTAGTCAATATACATTCGTATTGACATTATGTAGTGACCGTGCTACAGTCTTTGCAAATATTCCCACGGGTACATGTTTAAGTTTAGAATCTAGCCTTAAGACTCCATCATGACTAAAATAACTGTAACACGACAACGAATACAGCTACAAGATTGGAACACGACTATTCCGACCAGACTTTAAAAAGTTTAAAACTGTCGTGTTGGAAACACAACTAAAATACTGAAAAAACTAACGCAACTGCTACTTATTTCATTACGACAAAGCAGTTGTGTTCCAGTCACGTGCAAAAATCTTGTATGTCTTACTCTTGTTTATTGCGAATGTTTTTCACAATTCTTTTCAGTCGTTTTGAACACATTTTTTGAAAATATTTTGCGTTTGCTGGGCTTTGTTTTAGCATTTAGTTTTCCTTGTCCCCTTCATGTTCACTGTGCGCTTATGTTGTGACCGATAAGTGAGGAGCTTGCATCAAATGATCCAAAAAGAGCGGGAAATTTGAGAGAAGTAGCAATTTTTAAGACGTCGTCTTGTAGTTTCTATTAGTCAATATACATTCGTATTGACATTATGTAGTGACCGTGCTACAGTCTTTGCAAATATTCCCACGGGTACATGTTTAAGTTTAGAATCTAGCCTTAAGACTCCATCATGACTAAAATAACTGTAACACGACAACGAATACAGCTACAAGATTGGAACACGACTATTCCGACCAGACTTTAAAAAGTTTAAAACTGTCGTGTTGGAAACACAACTAAAATACTGAAAAAACTAACTCAACTGCTACTTATTTCATTATGACAAGACAGTTGTGTTCCAGTCGCGCGCAAAAATCTTATATGTGAAACCCCCACTTTAATTTGGCTAGATCGATTAAAATAAAACTAATTAGTGTGGACAGTAAAAACCACACACAATGCATTTTGCTGTGACCTACTTGTACACTGGTGTTCACTGTCGGAGGTTCTCAGGACCATTTTTTCTGATTCAGATAAGGGGTATAATGGGGAGTTCACTCATCATAAAACCAGAATGTATTAGCAATACTTCAGTTTTCCAGTATATATACATATATATATATATATATATATATATATATATATATATATATATATATATATATATATATATATATATATATATATATATATATATACATATATACATATATATATATATATATATATATATATATATATATATATATATATATATATATATATATATATATATATATATATATATATATACATATATATATAATTAGTTATCAACTGTTTTGGAGTACGTTACAAATTATATCTCGCAATCAGACGGCTGTATGCCCCCTCGACCTCGACCCCTCGAAAACTGGTCCTCCCCTATTTCTGCTAAATAGACCTTCAGAGTTTTCGCTGCATTACTATTTGCACGCTGAGTGTTTCGAGGAATAACATTCTTTTTCTTCACATTTCTCTCCTCCTCTGACAGGGGTGCAAATCTTCTCTTTTTGGATTGATTTGGTTCTAGCGGCAGAGAATTGTCTGCTACAGGGGCAGCCATCTTGCAATGTTTGGGAGATTGCATCATGCACTTAGGGGGTAGGGGGAATTGGGAATTGCATCATGGGCATAATCATCTGATGCAATGCTCAACTCTCCCTACCCTAAAAAGCAGCAGGTTAATATAAGAATCCTTGGAGGTTAATATAGGATTCTGAGAGGTTAATATAAGATTCTGAGATGTGAATTGAAGGAAGTTCACAATGCAGCTTCATATCATGGGCCAATTGACCAATCAAAAGCCTACGATTTTGCCAATTATGAGATAAATATATATATTTACTATTTTAGTTACTCTTAAAACCGGCAAGACCTACACCGCTATCACT
The DNA here is from genome assembly GCA_963942565.1 of Maea johnstoni. Lineage (NCBI taxonomy): Eukaryota > Metazoa > Annelida > Polychaeta > Spionida > Magelonidae > Maea > Maea johnstoni. Next base: position 1,849,279 of record OZ012695.1, on the reverse strand, counting down.
AAGTATTTCTAATTACAAGCAAAAGTGCAAATATAGAGTGTATCTAATGTTCAAAGGGCCAACATCTTACCATTGTAGGGTGTTCAGTGTTATCCGACATTTCGTTATGCAGTTCCATATTAAATGTACCTGGTTCATCACTGGCTGTGTCCACACCCTTAGCCACCTGTTTCCTTCTTCCAGATCCTGCCAGGTATGGCATCAGCTCGTGCCCTAAACTGTTCATCAGCCTGGAGAATCCTGCACTCCCACTAATAGGCAGACCCTGTACAAGAACAGCACCATACTTGTCAACCAGAGAGGTTAGGGTAGAACCAAAATCTTTCCCCCAGTTGGCTATGTCGGCCAGTGTTGCTGTGTTGAAGCCATGTCTAGGATCCTCCACGTCAAATCGATATGGAAAGTTCTTTCTTGGTGGGGGCAGAACCTTGGGTAGCCCTCCCTCACTACCTGGTAGGTTGGCACGTCCAGCAATTTTAGGTTTTCCATCGATATAGAACTGATTGCAGAAAAGTCGTTCACCATGGGAAACCCTGGAGAAGGATGATACTTTTCTAGCTAGAGAACGCACTGACATCTTCACTACTGCTTGATGCTGAATGATGAATTGTATGGTATAGGAGCCAGTGACGCCAATATGACCTAGATATTATCATATGAACCGGCCCAAGGTACACTATATTCCACAATCCTCTAATGACGTCATCAAGTTGAAGGGTTAACCCTTCCAATGCTGTGGCTACTTTCGTCCAAAGACCAGAATATTTTGAAAATCATCTTTACTCTGTCATGTTGCTATTCATTGAATAGCTCTCTGCGTACCAATAAAGGAATACCCATGTACCAGGGTTTCAGCCATTTTCATTCATTATTTTGTATTAGCCAAATAAGCCACCAGCACCATAAGGCTTTAACCCACTGGTGTGTGTTTTGGCGAAATTCTGACTAAGAGGCGTTCAGTCATAATCTTCCAGGTATTAACTTAGCATCATTGGCTCTGCAGCCAAGCACTTCAACCAAATGTCTGAGCCTGTATGCATGAAGGTTATGTCTGAGCCTGTATGTATGTATGTATGTATGTATGTATGTATGTATGTATGTAGGTATGTAGGTATGTAGGTTATTTCTGAGCCTGTATATATATATATATATATATATATATATATATATATATATATATATATATATATATATATATATATGTATATATATAATTTATATATATATATATATATTAATATATATATTATATATATATATATATATATATATATATATTAATATATATAGTATATATATATATATATATATATATATATATATGTATATATATTATATATATATATATATATATATATATATATATATATATAATATATATATATATATATATATTACATATATATACATATATATATATATATACATATATATATATATATATATATATATATATATATATATATGATATATATATATATATATATACTATATATATATATATATATATATATATATATATATATATACATATATATGTATATATATATATATAGTGTGTGTGTGTGTATATTTATGTTGTTTTGTGTCGTGTATTTAACTTTTTCTATGCGTTTTGTACATACTTGAAGAATAAGATACCTTTTTCTCCCACTCTGAAATGTGTTTTACAGTTAAGGATAAGTTGTCCTCAATGGGTTGTCTTCAATGGGGTTAAAGGTCAAAATAGCATAATTGTCCAATCAGATCCCTCAATTTTAATCAAGGGGTCACTGCTGCTGGGTGAAAGGTAGACATAACAATAGCGTATGTGGATTTGAACAAGCGTCACGTACGAGATCTGGCAACAGTTTCTAGGGAAAACAAACGGTGCGCGTCACAACAAACGCGTATTACCATTGTTGAACTAGTGCACAGGTGATCTTTGGCTGACCTAGATTAGCTAGCTAACTTCATGGTAAAACGTGTAAATTTCTCCTTTGTATCGTCGGAGAAACAGGTTCCATCTATATCCCAACTACTACCATTCATCATTCAAGTGGATATATATACATATAAACATATGTATACATTAATCTATGTACATGCTATCTTTACCTCATCAGAACCCTGAGTATGCCAGTGTAACAGTGCTCAGGGACCCCGGGGTAACTGCCTTTCGAGGCCAGTGACCACTAGTTGCGTATGTCCTTCCTAGTTGCTAGTGACCCCTAAATCTCTTTGCCTAGATATGAGTTCCATCAAATATGGTCATTTCTAATGCTTTAATTGTATATACCCATCACCTGCCATCTTTCATTAGGACTCACTCATAACCATTGCTCCAGTGAATCCAATAAAAAGAAAAGAGCCAACACGCTTTCAATTGCAGGATTGAGCGCCTTAAAGGGTTATGGCAGGTGTCACTCATAACTAGTTGCTGGTGATCTTAGGGTCATAAATACGACACTTACAATGACTTCATGTCACAAGGTTGTATGGGAGGGTCAGACTTCAGACCGGAAGGTCAGTATCAAACACGATAACGGGCAGGGTAAACTTCTAAAGGACTACAAGCTGTATCTGCACAATCTCCTTGAGATGACCAACACCTGAAGGATTCTACATCGTGTCAGGCTTTTAAGAAGTGACTCAAAACACACCTTTGCAGGCTAGCTCACTGAGGCTTCGTGGACTATGACTCAAACTATGACAATGTGCAGCGCTTTTGGACATTTTGTGAATAGAAATGGCGCTATATAATTGCCAATTACTAATATTATTATTATTATTATTATTATTATTATTATTATTATTATTCATGAACTGAGCATCGAATACTGGTTTCAATATAAGTGTTACATTCTTGTTAATTCTTCTTGAATCTTGTCGATTCTTCCCTGTTCTTTGGTGCATAATGCAGTATGAATTCATTATCATATCGCCGGACATCACGTGACTGCGCTCTTGGTAGGTCCCCATAAGTAAACATTTCGGTGCGAGGAAGACAACTGAGACGAGCTATGGCAACTTATACATACAAATCATCATCCAATATAGGGGTACAGTTAAGAAGGGGGGCAAGTTTTCATCACAAGTATTTATGGAAGATTTCAACTAAGAAAAAGAACCAACCTGATGAATCCGATCCAAATTCATTTGATGTGGAAACAGGGAAGAATCTTGCAGAATGGTACAGGGAGAATGAGATCTTCTATAACAAAAAAATTGAGGGGCCACAAAAACTTCCACAAGAAACAATGACTTCTGTGTGACAGAATGAACCTCCCAACCAGAGGTAAATATAACATATTTTTATCAATAAAAGTATTATATAAATAAAGCTACTTATGTTGCATGAGGAGCTTAACTTAAGTACCGTAATTTCGCGTGTATAAGACGCATATTTTTACACAAATTTTCACACTCAAAGTGGGGGTGCGTCTTATACACGAAGCTAGGGATCTAGGGTGTTTTACATCGAGTCCCCAGACCACTCGGGGATCGCCTTATTACAATTATAATGCTGCCAGGGCTGTGCCCACCGATGTTTGCCACGGCATTTACGAATTGTAATTACCGAACCACTCCCCGTCAAAATGCATTGATTACAATCATTATCACCCCTAGGACAATGGGTATTACGCACAGACAGAGTGATAAGCGCTGATGTCGCATTGATGTCACATTTCACTCATAATAAATTGCATTTACCTGGCTTTCTAGCTTTAATCAAGAGTAGTTAATTTTGAACAATATATCCGAAAAGGGGGCGCGCACTATACACAAAGCTAAGGTCTATACATCATTTCAAAGGCCTGAACAAGGGGTGCGTCTTATATACGGGTGCGTCTTATACACGCGAAATTACGGTAGTGCTTCACAAACTGCACGGTACAAAGAAAATGAATATGAACTATTTTTTTCTCTGTATGTATATGTGTATGTGTATGGAATCATCACAAGTATCAAAGGAAGATGTCAACATTTATTCAAACATGAGTTCATTATGTATTTCTTCTATCTATAATAATTATTGTCCAACTGATATATTTGAAGCTAAAATACAATGTATATGATATATGTATATGATAGAAATTATGCCTATGTTACCCATATTGTCATTTTTGTTCCTTCTTTCCATATAGGATCACAAAGGGTTTACAGAGGGTTTTTCAAAACACTAAACAACTTTTTATTGTTTCAGCTGACAGACTGAAAAAGTTCTTTGCAGATATGGCAAACTAGCCAACACAAAGTCTGCTCACAGGCTGAAAAAATGCTTTTACAACATGTGAAGCAGGTATGGCAAACTAGCCAACCCGAAGTCTCGTCAGGCTACCAGGGAGTATGCAGAGAGAGTGAAATTCCTCCTGAGCATCTTTTCCCACCTGGATACACACATTGTTCTGAAGTTGTAAAACCTGGAGTCCATCCAGAAAGAGAAGGAGCAACTGAGTGAGCAAAGCTCTCAGCAATATAGCCACCCTGGAACTAGCATAGGATATCCTCTCAGGGCATTGAGTGCTCAACCCTCCAACATAACCTCACCCACTCTCATCATCTAACTCAAGATAATCTGTAATTAAAGATTCTTTGTTCTGTTGACAATCCACGAGAGGGCTAAGGTTTCATTAACCAAGGGCAAAGAGGGAATGCATCATCCCTTATAACTGAGTAGGGAATTGGTTGCTCATCTGAGGGTAGAGGTTCTGGTCGAGGGATGTTGATACTGTTAATTTTAAGTGCCTCAGGTAGACCACTTTCCTCATAGATAAGATCCTGTTGTCAGCACAGGACCCATTTGCACCAATGTCTACAAATATAGATTTGTATCCAGCATCCAAAAGTGCCATTAAGATTATTGAATGTAACTGTTTATAGTTGTAATAGGTAGATCCTGCTTTAGGTGTGCATCAGATTGCTACATGCTTGCCATCAATGGCTCCCATTGTGCTATGGAAGTTCCATTTTTTTAGAAAAAACAGTAGCTATTTCTCTCCACTCTTGTTGGCTATCAGCAAGTTTCATCACTTCATCCAGGTACACTGCGACGATTGCGTCAGCCACTTCAGGAACAAATTTACTTATTGTGTTGCGTGCTACTCGGAAAGCATATTAAAGAGAAGAATATTCATTTCCTGTAGCCATGTATCTTAGTGTACAGGCTATTTTAAATCCAGGGCCAAGGGCTGTACGATAGAAGGTGTCCTTCTTGGTGATGAGAGGACCTACCCTCTCAACCAGTTCATTGAAGAGCTCAGGTGACATACAAAGGAAGTTCTGGTATCCTTTAGTATCTTCTCTATGTAGCTCATATAACAGTAGTATGTTCTTAGTACAGTATTTTAATGGTCTTAGTACATTATTTGGAGTCCTAGGAAGGTTATAGGACTGTTTGAAGAAAGTATTATGACTGTCCAAGAATATGATAAGAAAGTGTTAAGATTATTTACAGGCGTAGTTGAGTCCTAGCTGGTACGGCATGCACCAAATCCTTATTTTTTGGCAAGAATTAACAAGAATTTGCTCCAAAAAAGTAAACTTCTAAATTCTTGCTAATTTCCTGTATTGGTTCTTGTCAGTGGGAATATAGCATAGCCTACTTACATACCTGTGTCAACTACTCAGTCTCGAGTAACACCATGATGAAGATCAGTAACTGGTTTTAAGTATCTAACAAACTAATCAGATTTTTACAACAACCTTTCTATTTTCTGTACACTGATGAAACACTCATCCTCACAGGAGTCTTCTACGAGACGTTAGGTGGTAACAAGGAAGAATAAGAATATGATGCTATGGTTGCTGAATTTCTGTGTCGAGCAAAATCAGCTAAATATTGAAAAAGAGAAATACAAGAGTATCCATCAAAGCTTTACAGATTAGATTGGATTACAGTTACATCATTTGAAAGGAAATGCAATAACCCTTAAAACAATATGGATGAGAAAAATACTGTGGACAAACCGAAGTTGGACAATTCTTGCAAAACACATTATGGTGGAAAGGTGTGTAATATATGGAGATAATTACCTTAAAACTCGGATAAACACTACGAAAAAAATATACTAGAAAGACCTAATAAAATATATGCATGTTTTAAGACTGAAAACAAAACCCATGTTTGGCTTTAAATATTCAAGTTGGCCTCTTTGGCATGATAACATAATGCAGCTGCCAAGAATGCAGATGTTATTAAGGATAAATATTTTAATGGTGACAGACCTATTGGATCCAACTCGGAATATACTAAGTAAAGAGGAAATAGAAACACTCAAGGTATAGTATTAAATTTCCTAGAATATATGGCAATAAATAACGGAATTACTAATAATTACTGATAAAACAATGTTAAATATGGAATCCCATAAACCAGAAATGTTAAATTTGATATTTACAAAACAAAAAGGTTGCCAATACATATACAGGAAAACTGGTCAATACAATACTAAATTACTTCTAAGAAATATCTGTTACATGGAAAAGCGTTAATAATAGATATAGAATATGATGATATCAGAAAATATATTAGTCTACTGAAAAAAGTAACTAGAAATATGTACTTGTATGATATCTAGTCCAAAGTATGGCACTCAAGAATAGCTACTAATATAAGATCACACAAACTGAATATAATTGAAGATGATAAATGAGAATATTGAAATGAAGCAGGATCTATTACCAATGTATTTGTGTACAAGTTATATGAAAATAAACAAACATGGATTATCCATATATCTTAAAGCTAAGAAAAATGTACAGAATTACCAATCAAATAAAGGCATGGGAGAGGGGAAAAGCGAGTCAAAAGAATTAACCCCATAAGCTACCTTAATTCATCATAGACCAGAAAATGGCACCAATGACACCATTTCTATATCATTGACGCCAGTAGGCGGCGCTTTCCTTCAAAGCTGAGCCGTCCATGCTGGACATACATGTTGTCCATTGCTATCATTTCGTTCTTGCGCAGTTGGAAGCCTACTGCTGCCTTCCAGCTCACGTTCCGGATGTGCTGCAGGACTTCCGGTTCCAGCTCGGACCCGTCCCCATAGTAGGTATTGAAATGGAGTTTATCATCAGGGACGTCGGCGAAGATCTTCTGGAAGCTGGGATTGGCTCGGAGGCAAGAAGCGTTTGTTGAGTGTGCCTGATTGAACCAAATTAGTTCACCTGCAATGCAAGTATATAGAGTATTTAAAAGATATGTATATTTATTTATAATCCATAATTTAATCATTATGTATGTATGCTTGTAGGTAAAAGCCGACAAACGGGAGACGGGCAGGTGCAGGAATGGGATTGTTATTGTTTGGGGATAGCAGAACTGGCTATATACACCAACTTCGTGAAATCTCACCTAGTGACCACCTCATTCCAGTTTTGTACCTTCTTAGCATTATTTTTCATTCAAATTATACTTGACAGTTAATAAGGTCCTTTACTAGTGAAATCATTGAAGCCAAATGTTAAAGATGTCTGTTGTACTGAGTGACCCCGTTTTTAGATCATGTTCGCAAAAAAGGTGGAAATTAGATATTTTGGCTCCACATACTGGTTTCAGAACTTGTCATAATAGGCTTTTTCTCAAAAATAATCAGTATTGCTTCATTCAGTTAGTGCTATCTTATAACATCTAAATTATTATTTTCACAATAAATAAAATATATTTTTGTACAATGTTGCTTAGATACGTGTTAAATGCGTGTTAGGAACAACTTTAGATTTATAGCACTCGCGTTGTATTATTTGTATTCTTATTAGTGTCGTAATAAAACATCAAATAAGAGCTTATAATGACCTTTCTGATATATCTAGTGTCTGTCTGAAGAACTATGTAACTATGCCTTTTATTAAAAAAAAGTCCAAAAGTAGTTTTGTTTTTATTTATTTAATATATTTCATTATTATTCATTATTATTTATTTTGAGTAATTTGAATGGGCAATATTGGCAAGAAGGCTAACAAACAATAATCTTTTGGAGGAGTACTCTTTCATTGTTTTCACTACTTCAAAAAAGGATGTGATGGAAACGGTGCAACATCTCCAATTGTACACATGGTTTGGTTCCGTATCAAGCTGTTCCTGAATCCTGAGATTCGTAGCATTCATTTGATGCTTGTTCTACCGCCGGCTTGGGTCCATTCCAACATCTGGTCCTTTGCTGCTACACTAAAAGTAACTTTTGTTGACATAATAAACATCTATCTATCTTCTGTCAACAACAGCTGGTTTTGTTCGACAAAAAAATAGCTGCTGCTACTACTTCTACTACTACTATTACTACTACTGCTGCTGCTGCTGCTGCTGCTACTGCTGCTGCTACTACTACTACTACTACTACTAATAATAATAATAACAATAATAATAATAATGATGAAAATAATGAGAATAATAATAATAATAATGATAATAATAATAATGATAAAAATAATGATAATAGCGATAATTATGGTAATAATAACATGACTTATCAAAATAGCAATCATGATAAGAACAAGAAAAAATTAAAAACTAGAACAATAATAACGATAATTATTATCATCATTATGAATTATAATAATTATTATTATTATTATTATTATTATTATTATTTTTATTATTATTATTATTATTATAATGATAATGCTGATATCATTATAACCACACCCCAGTACTTTGTGGAAAGAATAATCTATATATTTACCTGTACGCTTGTGTTTTTTCATTGCAGGAAGAGTATACGAGACAGCGAGATCGTCACCATGCCATGCAAAACTCTTTCCAGCCTTCTTTAAATAGGACTCAGCCTCCTTTTTATCTTCTGTGAAGTACATCTA
>OZ012695.1:1782977-1837977 GCA_963942565.1 Maea johnstoni | reverse complement strand
TTGTGTGTGGTGTGCCAAAGTAAGTGTACTTATAATGTGGAGATTAATATCGTACAGTAGTGTAGAAATACAAGAGAACTTGTCAGAATTATTGACAACATTATTGTCAATACTTCAGGTATTGATCAGAACAGGGCCCTTTTTTAGTTTATATATATATATATATATATATATATATATATATATATATATATATATATATATATATATATATATATATATATATATATATATATATATATATATATATATATACATGTGTGTGAGTATATATATATATATATATATATATATATATATATATATATATATATATATATATATATATATATATATATATATATATATATATACATATATATATATATATATATATATATATATATATATATATATATATATATATATATATATATATATATATATATATATATATATATATATATATATATCAAATATTCAAAGTATATGAATACACTGAGCAGCATTAAAACTATCTTTATTTTCTCCTCGGACATATAGATTAAAATATACATTTTTGGTGTGTCGCGTAATGGTCAAGCACTTTTTTGCAACTTACATATCCTACCACTAGGTGACGTGACTTAAGGTACATCATCAACTCCAACTATTGGGCATTATATATATTTAATGAACCAAATCAACCATCAGGCAACATCATCAAATCCAACCATCAGGCACCATTAGTGTTTGGTAAACCAAATTCACCATTTGGAAACGATATACATATTCTTTAAATCACCCTTGGCAGATTTCGCATTCAATGAGTACTGGTAAGATTTAGAAAATCAACACTGGCTTCCTGGGATGTCGTTACATGCAACAGTTTTGCACAATATAGACTTTTGCACCATATAATCCTAAAAGAATATCAAGGTTTAATGCCATGTAAAGAAATGTATGGTATAATTCTAATCAAGTAACCCATAAGTGGTAGTAATTCCATCTTCCACAGGTGTGCATCATATACTATTTCAAAGGGAATTCAACATCACATGACCTTACATTCTCAGAATGTCAGTAGCTTGTCAAAAAATTTCAAATGATTTCTTCATATTGCAACATCAAATGTAACAATGATTTACTAATTGAATACTGTTTTTCAACTACACAAAACAATATGATCGAGATATTAAGCAAATGATTTGGTCATTCAGGTCTCCAAGCAACTGACTGAGCACGGTATGGCCTAGAATGACTTTATGTCATTCAAGTTTAGTGACACAGCTGACCATGACAGTAGGTTTGATGGACCACATGCCCATGGAGTTCAGTAGGAGAACAGGCGGTGTTAGTTCGGAAACAAGATATATATTTAGTTGTTTCTACCCAAAAATAGGAAGAAATACAGCCTAATCCAATTTGAATCGTCTTGTGAAACCTCAATTGTCCTAAATATGTTGTTATACCACCTGCATTTTCCAAATGCAAAGTTCTAGTTTATATGTCCTTCTACATCTTTTGTGACCCCCCTACGTACACATCTACCTATAAGTCACTGGCTGACTTCAAGTATGGTGTTAACACAGATGTTAACATCGGTGTTAGTGTTACCAGGAGTGGTAACACGCCATTTGAAGTGATATGCATATGTTAGGTGGTAACACACATCTATCCCATAATATATGTGTTAACATAAAATGTAACAGAAAATGTTAGTGTTGACCAGTGAAAGGTGTTGAAGAGAGTATGGTCCCCATATACTTTATGAAGGCCTTAACAGTAACGGCTTAGGTTTTAACACCGTCTTGTCCTATGTTATTGTTGCGTACCATCTTCAGCTACGGGCGAGCCACTGCAGCTAGTTAAAAATGTTGTCTGAGTATACTTCACTTCATTTTAACAGTTCATTGATAATAATAATAATACTAATAATAATAATAATAATAATAATAATAATAATAATAATAATAATAATAATAATTATAAAAATAATAATAATAATAATGAGAATAATAATGAGAATAATATTGAGAATAATAATGAGAATAATAATGAGAATAATGAGAATAATAATAATGAGAATAATTATATGCTATAAATGATAATGATTAAAACAATAAAAATGAAATTGATGATAATTTTGATAACTTTTATGTCAAGTTTGTATTATCCTAATAAAATATTTGATATGAATGATATGTGTCTATAAACCGAAAGAGACTAATAGTTAAGTATCACCATCCCATGTCGCTGTTCTTTACTATGAAAAACATTATTTGATTGAGCAGGACACAAATCTTCAAAAAATGAAAAAAATATTGCTAACATCTGTTTTGGCCTAGATGTTAACATCTTGCACTGTGTTGAGGGGCTGGGATAAACAGATCCGTTAGTGTTACCATGTGTGTTAAATGTAACACCATACTTGAAGTAAGCCACTGTGTCCTCTTAAATAATTGGTTTCGTGACAATGCGACCTTGACAATACGCTTTAGATAGAGCTTATTTGTGAAGAAAACACATACACTTGAGGCTCTTCAGTGTGGCGCTGAATAGGGATTTTGAAACTAAATGCTAGGTAATTTTACCTGACCTGAAACTCCCAAATAATTGCAAAATACTCCGGGTCACATCATGGTGGGTCTTTGTGCCCCACAATCTTCAAGTAAACATGGTATACCTTTATCAGCGTCACTAGTTAGCAAGTAAAACCAAAAACGCATTAAGAAAAATGAAAATCCAATGACAGAAATGGAAATACGTTGAAGAGAATTTGCTTTATTACATACGATGATACTTTTTGGAAGAGAAAGAGACCGGCAGGTAGTTATCAGAGAATCCTTAGTCACATATGATGTCAAATAACTAGCAAACACCTCTACTGAAATTAAGAGAACGGGAGAATAGACAGTTTGAGGTGAGGTTTCAAAAAAATCACATTGTGTACCTGTACTGGAAATGTGAGAGGTGGTGGACAGGGTATATTGGTCGAATGTAAAGAAGTAATCTATAAGGAGAGAGAGAGAGAGAGAGAGAGAGAGAGAGAGAGAGAGAGAGAGAGAGAGAGAGAGAGAGAGAGAGAGAGAGAGCGCGAGAGAGCATCTTACACGTAGCCTTGTATACCTTACCTGAAAATGAGAAAGAAGAAGTAGCATTGATACCTCTCCTTCAATAAAAAAATAAGGGTATTGCCCCACGAGTCAAGTGAGCTTTGCTAGTCTCCCACCATTGTCCGAGGTCAAATCGGGCTTAAGGCATTTGATGAAATTGGAATTTACTTCAGGTCAAGCCATAAAAGTGTAAACACACGTAACACCTCAGAGCCAAGTCGTAATTGCACCTCTTACTCAAGCAAAAAATCAAGTCAGCAGAGTAATTCCGTAAAACCTAAAAATCATTTTTATGCAGGCTCCAGAAAGTCCAAAACAATGCTGCTAGAGTGGTTAGTGGCTCCAAAAGGTATGATCACATTACACCAGTTTTAGAATATCTTCACTGGCTGCCCATCAGGAAAGGGATTGAGTTCAAGATTCTGATTTTGACTTTCAAAGGCATGCAAGGATGTGCCCCTCTCTACTTGAGGGAACTGTTAGTCAAACAAGCCAATACAAGGACTCTAAGATCAAACACTAAGAACTTATTACAGATACCACTCACTAATCTGAAAAGGTTTGGTGACAGAGCATTCTGTGCCTATTCACCACGCCTTTGGAATGGGCTCCCTGACAACATCAAGGTGATAGTGTGCAAAACTTCAAGAAACAGCTGAAAATATTGCTATTTTGAAAGGAGTTTAATTGACTTTATGGACCATGACAACTGTCCAATGACTCTAAAGCGCTTTTGAACATTATAGGTGGAAAGGGCGCTTTATCAAATATCAATTATTATCATATATATATATATATATATATATATATATATATATATATATATATATATATATATATATATATATATATAGATATATGTATATGTATATATATATATATATATATATATATATATATATATATATATATATATATATATATATATATATATATATATATGTATGGGCTCGATGTAATTGAAGTTAGCATCTAAGATTTAAGGTAAATCTAAGCTAGAAATCTGAAGTTTCTTGATCTGTTGTTAGATTTACTGTAGCCCAAGGTATGAGAAGGTAATGTACATTTTACTGCAGAGTGTGTGTTTGTTCAACGCCTTTCTAAGAGTAACATTTCACAAAATATTAGCACCACCATATTTCGTTTGTAATATATCTCAACATCTGATCACCCATTTTACTTTTGGAAGAATTTGATGAGCGTGGCTGACGGAACTTACACACTGTTGCTGAAAGTTTTGTCACAAGTGGAAAAGGGTATGGATTCAGTACATAAAACATTTCTCAGAGAACTCAACTCAAAGATTGAATATAGTCATATGGTAGACTCATATGAGACTGTTTTATACAAAGCCAGTCCTAGATCAGCAGTCTAAATGATATATTACATGCAAAATGATCTCAGAAACTAAATTTCTGAGGATTCTCGATTCACTCAATATAGAGAATCTGCTCCAGAAAAAAAAATATCCAACCGTTTATGCATCATTACATGATCACATATGAATGATTAAAAATATATGTTATTTAAGTATTTAGCAAATTGGATATTAAGTATATATTTTCATAATTCATTCAAAACTGATTTGTAGCTATTTTGATATCATCTGTGGACAGTTGTGTATTTACCCATCTTAGTTACTGTTTTCCCGCAATCACTAAGTATTGTTAATTGCAAACAAACATGTCATGTTATTTACTGATTCATAGTGTGTTTGATTGAATGATAATCGTCTCACCATTACAGGGTGTTCAGTGTTATCCGACATGTCGTTATGCAGTTCAAAGTTAAAGTCCCCTGGTGCCTCACTGGCCGTGTCCACACCCTTGTCCACACGTTTCCTTATACCAGTCCCTGCCAGGTAGGGCATCAGCTCGTGTCCTAAACTGTTCATCAGCATGGAGAACCCTGCACTCCCACTAATAGGAAGACCCTGCACCAGAACAGCACCATACTTGTCAACCAGAGAGGTTAAGGTAGAACCAAAATCATTCCCCCAGTTGGCTATGTCGGCCAGTGTTGCTGTGTTGAAGCCATGTCTAGGATCCTTCACGTCAAATCGATGTGGAAAGTTCTCTCTCGGTGGGGCCACAACCTTGGGCAGCCCTCCCTCACTACCCGGTAGGTTGGCACGTCCAGCAATTTTGGGTTTTCCATCGATATAGAATTGACTGGAGAACAGTCGCACACCATGGAAAACCTTGGTGGAGGATGATACTTTTCTAGCCAGAAAAAACGCTGCCATCTTCACTACTGCGAGATACTGAATGATTGGTCATGTAAAACAGGTGGACTATATTTACCAATCCTCTTATGACGTCACCAGGACTTATGGTGAAGGTATGCTGACTTAATGATGATAATAATAAGTACCGTTATGATATTCATTTTTTTCTATTGTTATCATCATAGGTAGTATTAGTGGTGGAGCACTCTAGTTAAAGGACGTTTTAGTATTGCAATACGTAGTTGGACTGTAAATAGTAGAATAGTGTGAGTAGTGGTATTTTAGTTAAAAGTAGTAATAGCAGTACAAGTATATATAGTTGTAGCAGAAATTTATGGTAACAGTACTTTACAAATTAGTGGTAGTAGTAACAGTGCAGTAGTAGTATCAATAGCAGTAGCAAACATGATAACAGTAGTAGTAATATTGTATAGTGTAAGTAGTAGTAGTAGTAGTAGTAGTAGTAGTAGTAGTAGTAGTAGTAGTAGTAGTATAGGCATTATTATTATTATTATTATTATTGATATCATTATTATCATTATTATCATCTTTAATATCATTATTGTTATTACGAGTATCATGATGAGTATGATGATGTTTACAATCACAGTAGTAGTAGTAGTAGTAGTAGTAGTAGTAGTAGTAGTAGTAGTAGTAGTAGTAGTAGTAGTAGTGGTAGTAGTAGTAGTAGTACTAGTAGTAGTAGTAGTCGTAGTAGTAGTAGTAGTAGAAGTAGAAGTATACTGTTTTCTGAACTTATTTATAGGAAATTGTCAATTCTTGCTGTGCATTCCAAAATCACTAACATCTACAATCTTATTTGACTTAATGGACAATTCCACCATGAATAAAACATGGCCCAAAATATTGATTTAAGATATACTCTACTCAAATCCAAGACCCCACAACTACCCACCTCCATTTTAGAAGTTTATTGCTGTTTGAAGTCATGTTTTATAAGCAGGAAGTGGGTCTCTCTCTGTGGGCGGCCATAGTGAAGATTGATGCTGATGCTGTATATGTACCAGCTTGTCAGCGGCCAGCAGCTATAACTATTTTGCTGGGACTGAAAGTGTGGCCAATTACATTGCTTCCTATTTCTCCTGGTAGATGGAAATTGACAGAGAAAAAATGACATATCTGTTGGGTTTACATGGACGCACTAGATTCTGCAAGTTTTATGTGTCACCTTTGAGTAAAATCCTCACCCTTCCCATCGCTCTAGATCACATTCAGATAGTGCACTGATTTTTTAAAGTATCTTTTGTTTGTATTGATATACATTGTAATTCTAAAATAAATGCAGGAAATGGTAAGTAGGGTAGATACCAAAAATTGCAAGCACTTCCCAGAGTTGGCAACACCCTGGGTGCTCAGGAAACAGCCATTTCAACACCATTGTGATGGTTTCTATTCAAGGGAAGTCATTTGATACAAACCTTTCTCAGCTGCCATACAAACAATGCTACCAAAATATTATATGACCCTTATGTTGAAAGTATGTAATAAATAATCAAAAGATTTGGGAGCATGGCAGAAGCAAACATTCATAATAAATATAAAGTGTCCTTTTATCTCTCGCCCTTTCTTTATTGTACCCTCTAAAGAGAAATTGTTTTCCAACAACCTGATGTAACAGATCTTGCCTTCTTCTTGTGCGCCTCTTGGCCTTTTATTTTCTCTCTTGTTGAACATTGTTTTGCGTAGTATTAGATTTGAATAATGTAGGCACTGCACCAGGTTTCAGGCAATTGCGCTTCCGAAATCCAAGTCTTGATTGTAGTTCAGCCTCCAAACGGATTTCTCAATATGTTCATGACAAACACTTCGGGCACTGTCCATCCTGTCCTAATGTTGAATGGCCATTTAGCTGCTAAATCCTTCTTTTCAGGTTTAAGGTCTTACGACACTTTCTGAGATCTCAGTTTCATTTTCCTGAAACTTTGCATGAGGAAGGAATATAGCACAGTGATCTTCAAAACAACTTAAAATCATCGGGTCATCGACTTAGTTTTTTTTCACAGATGTTTGAAATGTTAATGCAATTTATGTCACAAACATCTCATTATCCAAAATTGGTTTGTTTTTTTGCTAAATTTATCCCTTCAGAGATGCTGACACTGCCTGAAAAACTGTTCTGCCTTGTTGAAATTATTTATCTGCTGTTACATAGGAATTATTGGGCAAAATCAAGGAATTCAAGAAACAAGTTTTTAACCCAAAATTGGTATAAGTCAGAATTGCCTAGTTTAATTTTCACCAATTGTCTAAGATATCTACACATTGCTCTTAATAAGAAGATATAAGAAAATGACAGGTCATCGTGTTAGTTTTCGAACCACAGATGGTCAATATTTGTGAAACAGGACTTTTTGGGGGCAAGTTTTCATGAAAATGTTAGAAAAGAGTAACTCAATTGTTACCATATATGCCCATCCTTATATTAGATATTGTTGAGCAAGGGAACCCCATTTTACACACATGAATTATCACACATTATTTCTGAAAACATGTCAAAACATAAAATTCCATGAATATGAAAATCACAGTGGCTAAAAACAAAAAAGACTCTTAGGATACTATTTATAATAGGTAGATATCATGATTGGTACATATTCAATAAAAATCAATTTCCTTTCAATTTTTCCAGTGGTGTCCGGTAAATTGTAATTAATTATTTTAGTTTGTCCAATACCCAACAGGTGTCACCAGTATAGAGTATCGTAAGACCTTAATCCTTTGGATAGAAATGAATAAAAAGGAAATTCCCTTTCCCTTTTCCCCTGTCATTTCTCTTATATTAATCATAAGCACCACAACTGATCATTTTTACAACATTGCTGTCTTAGCCGCATGAGTGCACTACACAGGATGTAGTCAGCTATGCAAACAGGAAGTACACAAATGACATCATAAACTGGCTGTCAGATGGAGAATTGCAGGGAATTGTGGGACACAATGGCTCCCATGAACTTAAGCTGGGATGGCTGGTTTGGGGTGGCAATTAAGTACAATTTCACAAATAGGGAAACCAAACAATATTTGAATATACAGGAGTTATAAAGTACACATATCAGAATATGTTCTTAGCACATAAGTACCTGCAGGTGTAATTGTTCTTGAACCCTCCGCTGCAGAGGTTACAATCGTCCACTAATGCCCTAGAATGCAAAGAATTATGACAATCATCTGAACAAATTCATGTGGGTATTCATCCGAAAGTTATTGCCGTTTACTATCCGATGAGAACCTACAGTACAGACATTTAATTCCTGGACCAGTCGACCGGACGCATAGATTACCCACGTAGTTCGTGAATCAGAGCTACGCTCAGTTGTGAGGTCATCCATTCAACCAAGGCCAGAAAACTTGGTGACAATCGCGCGACCGGTCATGTATTATGCCCGCCATGCATTTAGTGCAGGAAGTAAATGTCGGCACTGTATGTGTCAGAGTTTTAGTTATTTCCAAGCTTTTTGTAATTTTTTTCAGGTTTTAGTTATTTCCCATCTTTTTGTAATCTTTTCAAATTGACCAAATCGGCCTGACCCATTTAAGAGGGTCCCGCAGCTTACAGCTGAAAGTGATACATACGCCACCCACTAGACACTGTACAGACACGGGGCTCCCAAGTTATAAAAGTCCAGATATTTCCATTTAGGATATAACTAATTGAACGAAACTTGCTGAATATTTTGCATAGATTATGATGATGCTATATATAAGAATTCTGTAGTATTACATGTTTTATGTAATAGTACCTAAAGATATTGTCTGGTTCAAAGATGAGACAAGATGGTTCCAGATTTCATGCAAAGCTATTACATTCACACCTGTTTTCGCTTGTTCTCATTTTTTTTCTATTCCTCAATGCACCTTCTTTCTAAAAGGAAATTCACATGAGCAAGAACAGGAGAAAAAGAATGAATATATGGACTGAAAAAATGTTTGAAACATATCTATTGATTGCAGATTTTGGTCCCCATGATATGTGGGGTAAAAGTTCAATTTCGACCCTGAGCTATGTGCTGTCTATTATCCCCGCTATGTGTGAAGGTGGGCGGGTTTCAATGAATGCAGTTGTTTGGGGACATTTGATCTGACAATGGTTCATTCAAGCTTCTTCAGCTGTGAATGGTGATTGGCGACACTTCAAGCTTGTGTATTTGTTCGCCCGATCAGGTGATGGTTTGTAAATAATCCATTTCCCAATCTTAATGGCAGACCGTTTGATGTTGGAAGTGGAGAAATTAGATCACAACCATTTAAAATCCCCCCTACATAACAAATGACACACACTTTGATGTTGGGAGTGGAAAAACTAGATTAATACCAATCACAGACATATATTTACATGTTTCTCTTATTGAAAAAAGAAAGAAAAAGCACATACATGTACAAATTACATTGAAAAACAAAGTTTTATTTTACTGAAATTCATATTTGATATTGTTCCACACCGACACTTCCAGTGCCAAGTCACCCCTCAGTTCAAAAACTGGATGTTTGGCACCAGTCAAATCCGCGAGCCGATCTATGGCTGTTCACACCACCACGCCACCAATGATAAGAAATAGGAATAGGTGGTGCCATCTATCTACCATACCTGGCACTAGACTACGCTGCTTTGTCAACACTGAAGGGAATGTCAACTTTTTAGGGGCTGGTCGCCTAGTTAGTCTAATCCTGGTGCTGAGTGGTGACTATTCATAGCAATTAATGGGGTACTACGGGGAGCTAGCAGATTCTCCCATAACAGCTCCCTACCAGTGCTTCAACCCAGAAAGTGTAGGGGCGGTTTGCTATTTGCCAGTTTCCTGGCGTGGGTTCCATCTATAGGCTAGTGATAAAACTACACTGGTTGATTAACTCAGGCAAATATTTGCTTTTCACAGAGACCTCCAACTCAGATAGACAAAAGACACTTCCTAACGTTCAGGAATGAGAACTTAGTCTGAGAATGGTCATTCATTTGGAATAATGAAAGTGATTTCTGATAATGTTGAAGCATTAAAATCATCCATTTAATAATTATTTGCTAAACTTTCTGCACACACTTTTACTTGATAGGGTGTTCCACTCAAATAATCATCACTTTCTTTAATCCCATTAAAGAATCTGACGCTGCAGGTGGCTAATTTGCCAATACAAACTTAAACAAAAAACCCTGAAAAATGACTGAAACCGTGGTACATGGGTATTAATCTGAGAGTACACAGTGAAAGCTATCGAACGTGACAGGATTTTAGATGGTTTTCAAAAATCTTTGCGCCCATGTGCTTTGGACAAAAATAGCCTTAAGATGCATTGGAAGGTTAAAGTAGTCCCATATGAAAAGTTGTTTATGTGTGTATGGAGATGGCAATCATTAACAATTATCAATTCTCGCAAAGGAAAGGCTGCATCTTTAATAATAATTCAAAACCAAAATCGTGTTTGCAAACGCCATGAACGCCCTTATTGTTTCTTTTGAACATTTATTCAAAACCTGATGTTTATGTATATACACGAATCATACCTGAAACATACATGTGTTAATGCCAAGTATTGGAAAGTCTTGCAGCATCTCAAATAGCAAACGGTCCACTTTATAAGATCACACTTTATTACTGTAGAAATTGACCACTGTCCACCTTAAGCGCATGGGAAGGAGACAGTGGGAGGGAATACTCTTGATACTCTTGATGATCAATAAATTACTGGTTTAAGGAAATTTGTTGTGCAACTGATCGAGGCCAAATTTTCATCTTTCAGAATGTACACTAGCTGTCATAGGTTTTTAAGTATTGATAGTCCTATGAATTTGCAAGAAGGCTACCAAATTTTAAATGCAAATTGGTAAAATAATAAGTACCTGCTCAGATGTTTATCGACAGTTATGCCTATAAAAGGTTTCCCATTGGTGTATGGTGCTTTTCTTTTGTTCAGTATAAAAACAGTTATTGACTGCCTTATTGGTGGATAGTGCAGATTTTGACCCATCGCATTATTTCCCTTGGGCGTTGCCCTCGGGGAAATAATTCTCCCTCGGGGAGATAATCAGCAGTTTTGACCAAAAAGCCAGTCAATAACTGTTGATTATCCACTAACAAGACAGGCAATAACTGTGTTGTTTTACCAAACATTTTATGGGCCTAACATTCGGTAAAATCATAGGACAGGACCAAAGCTGATTTCAATGTTTAGCAGCAGCATTCACTTAGTAAACCCAGATGATGAATCGGTGCACCCATGCACCATGCAGTGTAGTTACAACTATCACTGCAATCGCCATATGCGTTGAAGACCTCTTGTAACCACCTGATAAATGTTCCGGCAAGCTAATATCATAGTTATTTTAGTTCTATTAATTGTTAATTGGCACCCTGCCCACCACAACTTTCACCCAGTCTGATAAATCAAATTTTGCTGCCCGCCATGGGACAGTTAGATTATTGACAGGCAATATATATATATATATATATATATATATATATATATATATATATATATATATATATATATATATATATATATATATATATATATTTATATATATATATATACATATATATATATATATATATATATATATATATATATATATATATATATATATATATATATATATATATATACATATATATATATATATATTTATACATATGTATATATATATATATATATACATATATATATATATATATATATATATATATATATATATATATATATATATATATATATATATATATATATATACACATATATATATATATATACATATATATATATATATATATATATATATATATATATATATATATATATATATATATATATATATATATATATATATATATATATATATATATATATATGTATATATATATATATATATATATATATATATATATATATATATATATATATATATATGTGTGTGTGTGTGTGTGTGTATATATATCTCCATGTGCCAGGGTTTCAGTCATTTTCAGCTTATTTGCATCACTCTGTACTGGCCAAATTAGCCACGAGCAGTTAAGTGGGTAGAATGAGCGACAAGTACATAATAATAATAATAATAATAATTGGAATTTATATAGCGCCTTTTCCATTCATAAAATGTTCAAAAGCGCTGCACATTGTCATAGTTTGAGTAATAGTCCACAACGCCTCAATGGGCGAGCCTGCAAAGGTGTGTTTTGAGACACTTCTTGAAGGCCTGACATGATGTAGAATCCTTCAGGTGTTGTGGAAGCGCATTCCATAATCTCGGTGCACTAATGGAGAAAGCGCGATCTCCAAATTTGAGTCTAGTCCGAGGCTCGTCCAGAAGGCCCTTTGCTTCTGATCGTAGATGGCGTCTGGGTTTATAAGGCACGAGCAGCTCCTTGATGTACTTAGGTGCAAGTCCATTAAGCGCCTTGTATACCAGCAGTAGGACCTTAAATTGGATGCGGAATTTGATTGGTAGCCAGTGAAGCTTGATGAGAACAGGTGTGATATGTTCATACTTTCTGGTTCTCGATACTACCCTTGCTGCACTGTTTTGTAGTCGCTGCAGCTTTGCAATCAAATCCTGTTGTATTCCAATTAGGAGAGCATTGCAGTAATCCAAGCGAGACATCACCAGTGACTGCATCACTGTTTTTGTGGCATCTTCTGTTAACACACGTCTCGCTTTTCCAATATTTCTCAGGTGAAAGCTAGATTTTTGACATGGGGTGCCATGATCAGTTGAGAGTCAAACATAGCTCCCAGATTCCGCACAGGCTCAGATGCAACAGACACATCAGTCCCCGCTACAAAGCGTGACTTAATGTTCAGTTCAGCTAGGTGTTTCTTAGAGCCGAATAGAATGATTTCAGTCTTGTCATTGTTGAGTTTCAGTTTGTTCTGAGACATCCAGACACTAATGTCACACAAACATTTCTCAAGATTTAGGATTTCACGTTTGACTATTGCGTTATCACTTGTCTTTTTGAATGATAAGCAGAGCTGGGTGTCATCAGCATAGCCATGATTGTTCAGACCGTAGGATCGGATTAGCTGTGCCAGAGGTATGATGTATATTAGGAACAATAGTGCACCCAACACAGATTCCTGTGGTACAGACCACAGGATTTCCTGATTTTCGGAGAAGTCATCATTGATTTTAATCCTCTGTTTCCTGCCCAACAGGTACGATTTGAACCACTGTAGAGCAGATCCTTTAACTCCAAGAACTGACTCCATCCTAGATAGAAGGATGGAGTGATCGATTGTATCGAAAGCAGCGCTAAGATCGAGTAACACAAGGATCGCAGCCCCACCCTGATCGAGAGTGCGAAGGATGTCGTTCTGTACCCGCACAAGTGCAGTCTCAGTGCTATGACATGCTCTGTATGCCGACTGCATGGGTTCATGTAGCTGATTGATAGTCATGTAATTTGTAAGCCTTGCAGCAACTACCCTTTCCAATACTTTTGACAAGAATGATAAGTTGCTTACAGGACGATAGTTCTTGAGCACCTCCGGGTCGAGATCATCTTTCTTCAGTAACGGAGTGACTAATGCCTGTTTCATGGAGTCAGGCACGTTGGCACTCTGCAACGACAAATTCACTAAAATCGTAACCATTGGAATAAGCTCATCTACCGAGTCTTTCACCATCCAAGTGGGAGCGGGATCTAGAGAGCAGCTCTTAGTCGGTGATTTTGCTATGATTTTGCGAACTTCGCTTTCAGTCACGGCCGAGAAAACATTCAGTGAACATGTTAATGCCGGGGTAGGTAAATTTAACTGGTGTCTGGAGAGATCTGGCAGCTCCTTGCGTATCTTACATACTTTGTCAGTAAAGAACACAGCGAAGCGGTTTGCCAATTCTTCTGTTGATGCATGCTCAGGGAGTTTCATCTCACTCCTTTGATGTAATATGTCTTTGACAATGTTACTGAGGTTTTTTGAATAAGTGGAGGACTCAGCTATCAGATTGTTGTAGTAGTCCTTCTTAGCTTGTAATAACATGTTGTTAAATTTGGTCCTCGCAGTTTTAAACAGGTCATAGTGGACAGTGAGGTTGGTGTCTCTCCACTTCCTTTCCCATTTCCTCTTTTCACGTTTTGCACCATACAAATCATCTGAGAACCATGGTTGTTTCGGTCGAATTGTTACCATTTTCACTCTTGCTGGTGCATGCTTGTCAAGTACCGTTGTTAGTGCAGAATTGTAGTGATTAGTCAAATCCTCCACGGAGCAGCCTTCAGCATTACCAGGTTGTAGAGCGTCCTTCAAGTCATCTCTAAAATTGGGCATGTTGACACTGCGGAGTTTACGCACTGACATCGGCACCTGGATCGGACGTGGTTTAGGGTGAGACACATCACAAAGAATGAGGTTGTGGCCAGAGAGCTGGTCTCCAACCTTCCACTGACTTATAAGATTCTCATTGTCCCTGGTTATGACCACATCAAGGGTGTGTCCTCAGTCTCACACGTGACTGGGTAAGATAGGTGTCGAAAGTGGGAGATCAGCGCAAGATGCATTAAGCACATTAGTTTTATAGTTCGACAATAGATGTCAGCACCTCCTAAAAACCAACATCAATTTATTTCCTTACAAATGTAGTATATGGTTTTGATATATCTGAGGAGGGTTTATCTTACCACAAATGGGTGGATGGGGAATAGGGAACCACCCCAGGACAGTGGACACATAGGTAGAGACCTGGGAACCACTCGGTAGGACCAATCGGTAGGTCCCCTGTGATGGGGTGAGCTCAACAAAGATGACAAATCTTAACGCATCTGGCAACTTCTACACTACAGGCATTTAATTCCTGTACCAGTCGACCAGACGTCTGTCAGTGTCTGACTATACAAAAAACAATGGATAACATTTCACAAAATAAGCCAAGCACATTTATGACCGACGAAACTTGCAAATCAAAGCTGCAATTCAGTTTTGTGGTCATCCATGCATCTATGGGTGGCTATCGTGTGCCGGGCGTATACAATACCTGGGCCGGCCACACATTTACTGCAGGAATTAAATGTTGACACTATATATGCGAAATTATCATAATCATATCATTTCTATCATCTTGCTTATGTATGTAGATGCTTATGTATTCTATTTGCAAGTACTAACACTTTGTATTTCGGGAAATACTCCTATTATTTCCTAAGGAGGTTTTTGAAGAGGACATGACGAGGAGCATGGTTTCCTTCCCAGCGGGCACTGTACGTACAATGTACGTGCATTGTACGTATATTGTACCAACTGTACGTACAATGTACGTACATTGTAAGTACAGTGCCCGCTGGGTTACAGCGTTCTTTATTTGCTTAAAATGTATGTTTCTCACTCGTGAAAACTACAGTGAATAGACAAAAGCATTTCAGGTGGGCATAAATGGAGTTTTAACTTGAAAATTGAAGGAAGCTTCATTAAATACAATGAGTTCCAGAAAGCAGTACAAGATAATAGCATATTCTAACATACCTCTTTGCATCTTGTAATTTCGCAAAACTGTAAAGGCATTCACCCTACTATCTCCCGTGTCCGCAAAGATTCAATGTGCTGGTCACACCAAATGACTCTGAACAATGAAAAGCCACTCAGATCACCTGACCAACTACAGGCATCCCTCTAGTGGTCAAGTAGTCACTAAAAGATGGAAGCACTAAAAATAAACAATACAAGTATTTAACCATATACATGCTAGTTGTCATTGTAACAGAGGTCACACAACAATACAACCCATTGTAAGTTTCTTCACCTGTAGAAAAACATTGAACATTAATATCTACCATTATGTGATGGCCATATAGCTGGCAAGCAATGTAACAAAGTAACCTTTAGGGATAGGAATGGGTTTGGATGTCATCGCTGATCATTGATCATTGACCAATACTAACCGATGATTAAAGATAATTGGTTTCACATCGTTTTTCTAGTGTTGTGCTAGCACTGAAGATTCTGTGACACTTAATTTCATTTTTTCCATTCAATGTAACCCTATCCTCTGATTTCAATTTTACTGCTTGCAGCCTCTCGGCAGGGCTTGTTACTTATGTAAAAATCAACAGTTTCCCCAGCTGAATAAGCAATGTTGACGTTAACTCTCTTTCTGAGGATGACTTTGGTTCATACGGGTTCAAAGACACGGAGGTGAGAGAAGGGTGTGAGGATGAGAAGTTGACATGACAAGGCAATGGATTAAGTATGATTGGGGGCTGAAATATCTAAAATAAGGGTGACCTTGCCCTTTGAAACTAAAGAATGAGAAAATATGTCGTGGAAGGACTCGGATCATATATGGCTATATACCAAGGAAGCTTTTTGTTATATTCAAAGAGGGAATGAACCCTTAGGTGGCTGCAGGAATAGTCAAAATATTTTTTTTATTTTTCAAACATTTTTATTTTCCTGCATGCCGGGCAATCACGGCTATGCCAAGGACATCCTAAAATATTACAAATTGTCAAGTTGTGGTATAAGGGAATATATATATGAATACAAAAGTTGTACTGTATGACGTATTAAATACTATATTTTGCAATATATTATACATTGTTATTCTTCAAGATATTCTAGCATAATACCCCACCTTTTTTAAAGTTTATCCTCTCGGTCACATAGAGTGTATTTATATTTTTCATATTTGTAAAGGTTTTTCACCTGTGTTTTTATGCTTAAAAAGGTTGGACAGGTGTTAGTCATACGCGAGTTGAAGATTACCTTTTTTTGTCACTAAGATTACAGCATTGATCCAATGTGCTTTCTGTAATTCGCCGAGAACAATAGTTCTTTCCGTTATAAGGTAATCAGCAACTCCTACTTCTGCAATCCAATTCTGTCCATAGTGTTTTGACTTTACCACATTCTATTAACATGTGTTCGTTGGAGTCATCAGATTCATTACAAAAAGTACAAAGTGGAGAATCTTTTATTCTCATTTTGAATAAAATGTTATTGGTAAAGAATCTTCTGTGTAGGGTTCTAAACTGTATGTATCTGAGGTATATGTCATCAAACATATTTAACTTTGAGAAAGATTTCTTAAAATCAAAAGATTCAGTATAAGTATAGTCAAAAAAAATTGGCATATCGTTATTGGCCACTGTAGCCACTGATAGATAATGGCTAAATATAGTGGTGATTCTTGGTTCTCTAAAAGCTTGTAATGCTATACTAAAATTGGCAAAGCTAGAGGCCTATAGGCCAAGGTACGATGGCTAGAAGTTTACCTGTCAAGACAAGGGATTTAGTCTTATGAAGGGGCCGAAGTATCTAGTTAAGTGTAACTCTGGCCCATTGAAAGAAAAGGATATGCAAGTAGTGATGCCAAAACTGGACTCAAACTACATGTCCTACAGAAATCTCTTCTAACAGAGAAATAAATTCCAAGGAGGGCTGCAGGGAAATTTAGAAGTTTAAATATTGCAAAGGGCACCTAAAGGGTGTGTACATTTCTGAAATAAATAATCAGCAATATTTAGGCTAAATTGTGAATATCCCGTTATCAAACACCAAGTTACTGGTACCTTTCTCACATGTCCTGGCTGGGATTCGACCACAGGCAGTGGTGAGAGACAGCTAGTAGTCAGTGACAACACCTTGGACCACTGGGCCATCGGGGCAGGCCCCAAACAACCATTGAAGCTTTAACTTAGCAGAATACTGCTCAATCAGGTAGATTGGTGGATTACACGTCAGAGGTTTCTGTCAATAGTTGGGTCATAATTTAATCTACTATACTGATATAACCTAATATGATGCTGGCATGGCCAGGAAGCGAGCGCCAAGCTTCGGATGATTTCTTTCTTTTTTGTTCTGACCATAAGATTAATTGTATGAAATCACTACCTTTTCCACCTGTCACAAAATTATCAATTTGTAACAGGTTTAAGAGAGCAGTTAAAGGATAGTAGAACGAATTGTGAGATTTTGAAATTTGAAACCTGGCGAGTAATTCATTTTTGCCGTAAACATAGGGTCCATCACTGTGGCAACTTTTCTCGCTACTAAAGATGTCATAAAACTTACTAAGATTTCAACCTTTCCCAGAATCTTCATATCTCTACAGATTTGAAAGCAAATTGAGAGGCATGTAGAGGACATTGTGGCTATTCTAATGATCTACACCGCATTAGAATTGACCCACGGAGAGGCGTACCTTCGGATGATTTCATTTCTGATCAAAAGAGTATAGATTGAGCGAATAAAAATGGCAAAAAAATTACAGCCTCGGATGATTTCATTTCATACTGATCAAAAGATAGCATATATAGATAAAGGGGAAAATAATTGGCATTAAAATTACCACGATTTCAACTTGTCGTAAAATATTTATTTCTCAACAGATTTGAAAGCCAATTAAGGTGATGGGTACCATTGCAAGCCAGTTAAAAGCCCTGTCCCAAAACACACCTCAAAGCAGCATAATCCTAGATTTATGAATACTCGCTTTGCCGTGGCTCAATCTTAATGCGGTTTAGAGCATTAAAACCGCCATAACTCACTCCACCTGCCGTTTAATTCTCTCTCAAATCTGTTGCGAACTGAGGATTTGCGACAAGTTGAAATCGTTGTGGTTTTAATGCCAATTCTTTTTGCTAATTCTATGCTATATTTTAGTCAGTATGTACTGGAATCATCCGAGATTACGCGTTTCCGTGGCTCAATTTCAATGCGGTCTAAATCGTTTGCACCGCCACAATTCATTCTACATGCTTCTCAATTTGCTTTTAAATATGCTGAGAAATAAAGATTTTGCGACAGTTTGAAATCGTTGTAGTGTGAAGGCCAATTTTCTTCGCTCAATCTATGTTAGCTTTTTGTCAGTATGAAATGAAATCATCCGAAGCTAGTCGCCTTTCCGTACGCGTTAGTCAATTTAAATGCTGTTTAAATCGTTAAAACCGCCACAATTTCCTTTACATGCTTCTAAATTTGCTTTCAAATCTCTTGAGAAATGAAGATATTGCGACAGGTTGAAATCGTTGCAATTTTGATGCCAATTTCCTCGTTCAATCTATGCCTTCTTTTGGTCAGTATGAAATGAAATAATCCGAAGCTACGCCTTTCCATTAGTCAATTTCAATGCAGTGTGAATCGTTAGAATCGTCACTATTTCCTCTACATGCTCCTCAATTTGCTTTCAAATCTGTTGAGTAAGGATGATTTAGGGACAGGTTGAAATTGTAAATTTTCTGCCATTTTTTTCGCTCAATCAATGCTATCTTTTGGTCAGTATGATATGAAATCATCAGAAGCTACGCCTTTCCGTGGGTCAATTTTAATGCAGTGTAGACCATTAGAATAGCCATGATTTCCTCTACATGCATTACAATTTGCTCTTAAATCAGTTGAGAAATGAGGATTTTGCGACAGGTTGAAATCGTTGTAATTTTTATGCCAATTTCTTTCGCTCATTCTATGCTATCTTTTGGTAAAAGTATGAAATAAAATCATCCGAAGCTACGCCTTTACGTGATGCAATTTAATTGGTTAGAACCACCACAATTTCCTCTATATGCTTCTCAACTTGCTTTCAAATCTGTTGAGAAATGAAGATTTTGCGTTAGGTTGAAATCGTCGTAATTTTCATGCCAATCTTTTCGCTCAATCTATGCTATCTTTGAGTCAGTATGAAATCAAATCATCCGAGTCTTCCCGTTTATATGGGTCAATTTTATCCGTTTCAATGCTGAGGCTACTTTCATCCAATGCACAAGAATGCAAAGATTTATGAAAACCATCGAAACACTGCCATATTGGTACTCATTGGAAAGCTCTCGCCGAGTACTCTCAGATGAGTACCCATTTGTCAGGGTTTCAGTAATTTTTGGGTGATTTTTGTATTATTCTTTATTGGCCAAATTAGCCACCAGCAGCATAAAGGTTAATGCGGTTTGAATCGTTAGAACCGCCACAATTTACTCTACATGCTTCTCAATTTGCTTTCAAATCTGTTGAAATTGAAGATTTGGCGACAGGATGAAATTGTTGTGATTTTTATGCCAATTTTTTTTCGCTTAATCTCAATGCTATCTTTTGGTCAGTATGAAATGAAATCATCCGAAGCTACACCTTTCCGTGGGTCAATTTTAATGCGGTGTAGATCGTTAGGATCGCCACAATTTTTTCTACATGCTTCTCAATTTGCTTTCAAATCTGTAGCGAAATGAAGATTCTGGGAAAGATTGAAATCTAATAGTAAGTTTTATGACAACTTTATAGTCTGTCTGACTCAAGTTTGGCAATCACTTTTGCCACTTTTTTGTGACAAAACGTACGAGTTTGCCATCCAAACTTGGCAAACCTCTTTGGAGCACTACTACGTGTATGTACAAACATACTTTTTGTCTCAGCTCCGCAAAATGTTGATTTTGCTCATTAGTTCCTATTGTAAAATGTGCACATTGCCGACACAACGATCTCGCGTGTTTGTCTGTTGCAAACAATACAAACACGCGAGATGGTATTGTTGGCAATGGACACATTTTACAATGGGACCTAATGAGTAAAATCAACATTTTGCGGAGTTGAGACAAAAAAAATGTTTATACATACACGTAGTAGTGCTCCTAACATGTTTGCCAAGTTTGGATGGAAAGCTCGAACGTTTTGTCACAAAAAGTGGCAAAAGTGATTGCCAAACTTGAGTCAGACAGACTATAGTAGCGGGAAAAATTGCCACAGTGCAGGACTTAATGTGTACGGCTAAAATAAATTATTCTGACACCATGTTTCAAATTTCAAAAGTTCACAATTCGTTCTACTAGCCTTTTACTGCTCTCTAAAACCTGTTAAAATGATTATTTTGCGACAGGTTGGAATCGTAGTAATCTGATATGTAATTAATCTTATGGTCAGAAAATAAAATGAAATTATTCGAAGCTTCGCGCTCGCTTCCTGGCCATGCCAGCATCATAGCGAGCGCGCCAGCGCTGCTGCACGAAGTGCAGCTAGCGCAAGCGAGCATTCATGTAACGTGTGTGTGTACGTATATAGATACAATGTATATATCCAATCTGTATACGTACCAGAAAAGTTTTGAGGTGCCAACAATGAGGTCCCGCGCGCGTAAACGGAAGTACCTTTTTGGTACATCCGGTGACGCATGCGTGATTTTCAGGGAAGTCTGGGAAATGGACATCACCTTTTGCTTTAAGAGCACATTTTGCCGCCAGATCCTGTCATGATTTGAACATTGCTTTGTCTGACACGTAATAAATGTGGACTGTCTCCGTTAAATTGTATCAACATAGCGTTTGTTTGATGATCAGTCACCACGCGCAACTGTGAAACAAAGTAACAAGTACGCGACGTACATGAATACCGGTATTTCAGCGGGGAAAGGCAAGGGGGAAAGCTCCCGGGGGGGTCACTTGGGTATTTAGGGGGGCGCATACGTTCGTTATCAAAGTTAAAAATTACCCCTAAAGCACTGATTTCTGGCCAAAAAAGCACCCTTATTTTGATAAAACGCTGATTTTTCCCACTAAATAAACACCCCTTCTTTTATCAAAACACTGACATTGGATGAACGGGAACACGTATTTTATCTTAAAATTGTATAATCCTCTGCGGGTTTAGCGGCAGCAAGGGGCAGCAGAAGACTCGGAAGCCCAGTCACTTCGGGAGTCACTCGGCGCCAGAGCCGCGTATATTTCGTGGATTGTAAGGGGATTTTGACCCCCATACTTCGTACCTTGGTACAAAAAAGTACCCTTCTTTTACAAAATCGCGGACATGCGGAGGTCTTAAAAAAAGCCCCCTTCTTCCGTGAAATACGTAACTAAGGTGCGGCCCCCCTCTGTACCTCAGTGCCCCCACCGGGGGAAAGCTATATGTTCACTGTAACAATAACTTGCCTTTCCATACGTCGATTTTAATGTGGTTTGTATCGTTAAAACTGCCACAATCTTTTCTACTTGTCCCGAGATTCTCTGTCATATCTGTTGAGAAATGAAGATTTTGCGACAAGTTGAAATCGTAGTAATTTTTATTGCATTTTTTTTCACTCGATCTATACTATCTTTTGCTCAGTATGAAATGAAATCATCCCAAGCTACGCCTTTCCGTGGGTCAATTTTAATGCAGTCTATATCGTTAGAACCGCCACAAGTTCTTCTACATGGTTCTCAGTTTGCTTCCAAATCAGTTGAGAAATGAAGATTTCGCGATAGGTTGAAATCGTTGTAATTTTTATGCCAATTCTTTTCGCTGAATCTAACATCTTTTGCTTAGTATTAAATGAAATCACTCGAACCCACGCCTTTCAGTGGGTCAATTTTAATGCAGTTCAAATCGTTAGAACCGCCACAAGTTCTTCTACATGCTTCTCAATTCGCTTTCAAATCTGTTAAAAAATGAAGATTGTGCGACAGGTTGAAATTGTTGTATTTTTATGCCGATTCTTTTCGATGAATCTATGCTATCTTTTGGTCGGTATGAAATGAAATCATCCAAAGCTAGGCCTTTCCGTGGGTCAATCTTAATGTGGTCTAAATCGTTAGAACCGCCTTGTTCATATGCATGCTTCTCCAAAAATAATGATAAAAATAACAGCTTAACCTTCCTTCATGAGTAAATACTGGTTCTGCTCCTTTCGAATGTACATAATGTATCCATAAATAACTTAACTATCTTACCTTATATATATAAACTTTCTTTTCCCTTCTTTTCTAATTTTGTGTTTATAATTGTCATGTGTTCTTTTCTACTTCCTCTGCCTGGCCTTAAGCGGGTATGCTATGGCTTAAGTAAAAAGCTTACTTTTCTGTTCCTCTGTATTAGTTATGTCAACCACCTCGTTTCTTGGTTGTTTCGTTTCTTCTTTTATTTTTTACTTAATGGCTGTTCTGTACTTCAGTTATTTAAGTCGTCTAAGTTATTTGATTTAGTTAACATATTTGCTCGGCTGAATAAGCTATTTGTTTCATGTGTTGTTACATATGTATTTTGTTTTGTATGACTTTGTAAAAACTCTTTTTTTTCGTCAATAAACATACAATACAATACATACAATTTGCTTTCAAATCTGTTGAGAAATGAAGATTTTCCAACAGGTTGAAATCTTAGTAATTTCTATGCCAATTTGTTTCGCTGTATCTATGCTATCTTTTGGTCAGTATGAAATAAAATCATCCGAAGCTACGCCTTACCGTGGGTTAATTTTAATACAGTTTAACACCTTAGAACCGCCACAATTTCATCAACATGCTTTGTAGTTGGCTTTCAAATCTGTTCAGAAATGAAGATTTTGCAACAGACTGCAACAGACTTGTAATCTTAATGCCAATTTTTTTCGCTTAATCTCAATGCTATCTTTTGGTCAGTAGGAAATGAAATCATACGAAACTACGCCTTTCCGTGGGTCAATTTTAATGTAATTTAAATCGTTATATCTGACATAATTTCCTCTACATGCTTCTTAATTGGCTTTCAACTCTAATGAGAAATAGCGATTTTACGAATGGTTGAAATTGCTGTAATTTTTATGCAATTTTTTTTTCGCTCAACCCATGCTATTTTTGGTCAGTATGCAATGAAATCATTCGAAGCAACGCATTTCCGTGGGTAAATTTTAATGCGGTGTAGATCGTTAGAATCACCACAATACCCACTACATACTTCTCTTTTAAATCTTTTATTTGCTTTTAAATCTGTAGCAAAATGAAGATTCTGGGAAAGGTTGAAATCTTAGTGAGTTTTATGACATCTTTAGTAGCCGGAAAAGTTGCCACCCTGATGGACTCAATGTTTACGGCAAAAATAAATTACTCGCCAGGTTTCAAATTTCAAAACCTCACAATTCGTTCTACTAGCTTTTAATTGCTCTCTTAAATCTGTTACAAAATGATGATTTTGCGACGGGTTGAAATCATAGTAAATGTATGCGATTTCTTATGGTCAGAACAAAATGAAATCATCCGAAGCTTCGCGCTCGCTTCCTGGCCATGCCAGCATCATATTATTATGTTTATGCTGCTGTGAGGTGCAGCGGGCGCAAGCGAGCAATCATGTAACGTACGTGTGTGTACGTATGTAGATACAATGTATATATCCAATCTGTATTTGTACCAGAAAAGTTTTGAGGTGCCAACAATGTGGTCCCGCGCGCGTAAACGGCAGTATTATTTTAGTACATCCGGTCACGCAGGCGCAAGTTTCTGAGATCTGAAGGGAAGTCTGGGAAATGAACATCACCTTTTGCTTTAAGGGCACATTTTGCCGCCATATCTTTTCATGCTTTGGACATTGCTTTGTCACGTAATAAGTATGGACTGTTCCCTATTAAATTGTATCAAAAGAGCGTTTTGATTAGGCATCACGCGAAACTACGCAACAAAGTAACAATGCTCACGCGACGTCGGGGAAAGCTGACACGGTGACGGTGGTGGACAGTAAAAATAGATTTATGAATACTCGCTTTCCCGTGGCTCAATTTTAATGTGGTCTGGAGCATTAAAACCGCCACAACTAATTCTACCTGGCGTTTAATTCTCTCACAAATCTGTTGCGAATATTGAGTCCATCACTGTGGCAACTTTTCTCCCTACTATAGTATAGTATAGTATTTATTGACTGTACCTTCGGTACAAAATATACATCATCATACAACTTCAACATTACAAATAGTATCCATACAGGTGAAATACCTTTATGACCAACAGCGTATGAAACATCACTGGTATAATCAACATAGTCTGTAAAGTTAAGTACGCTCAAGGAAATGATCTATCACACTTTGAGTTTATTGACCCATACAGGTGAAGAACCATTATGGGCAAAAAATTGTAAAGACGTACTGTCATAAGTACATATAAACTATAGGAACATGAAATTCAAATTTAAAACTAAGAAGCACTCTTAAACGGATAAACACATATACAGACCCAAAAAGGGGGAAAACCCTTTAGGTTACAGGAAGTTAATTTTGTCGTATATACAAGGTAAATTAACTGTACTTTTCCAAAACAACCACGTCCAAGGGATGTGCTGATCAATTAAACCTACCCTTAAGGTTGCAAAACCATTAAGGGTCTAGCAAATCAGATAGTAAACACAGGATCAACCAATCCCTGATCTTTCTTTAATGGTCATCCTATACATGTTACATATAGTCTTTCCGGCTATGATCCATACAGTAACCATTTCATCATCATTTAATTCTGGGATATCTTTCCCTAATAAATAATAGGTGATCTGTCCTTGGTTTTTTGTAAAGACTTCTCGTGTCTTTGGGCATCTTATATAAATTTCATTATACATTTCATCTCGCTCCTTATAGAAGTGAGTACACTGAGACAGTATGTGAATAATACTCTCGATCTCGAACATATCGCATAGGGTACACGTGCGGTTACTCATGGGCATACCTTTTAGTCTGAAATCATCCTGTTTTAATAGGCTGGTGTGACAGACTATCCTACTCATAGTCTCACACATACCAGTAAGTCTATAATCATTGTCACTTATTCTCCACCATGTTAGGTACCTTGTGTCACCAATTGTTGATGAGAGTAAATTATTATCTTTTTGTATAATATTTGCTGCTCTTAGATTAGCGTCTTCAAGTCGCCACGCTCGTTCCCATATTAGATTTGACCAGGTCTTTTTTGACATTAGTCTTGACACATTTAAAATCATTTCTTTCACAGTCTCTAATACACCGAATACCGTTGCAACATTCAATAGCTCGAAAATGGGACTTCTGTGCCGATTTTCTCTGCATCTGATAGTGTTATTTACATAGTCTTTTAGTCTATGTTCAAAGATCACCCTTATCACATTGTCTGCGTCCATTTTCGCTATAGATCTTATGAATAAAAGTTTTTTAACATTGATGTAGGAAATTAAATTAAGCCATCCTAGCCCGAAAAAACTGGACGCATTTGGCGACCTTTGTGGAAAACGTTGAATACGTCTCCCAGCGTACCTTTGAAAACCTAGAATAAGTTCTTCGTCACTATCGGAATTAATCCACACCTCACTGCCAAAAGTAACTGTGGGTACAACAACTTGCCAAAAAATTGTACTTCAGGTGATCATGGTTAATCCATTCTTTCTTATACCTAACCCAGTGGAGGCATTAAGGGTTTTTCTCCCTTTTGCTAATTTCTCTTCAACTCGTAGGTTACAGTCATTAAAAATGGAAACTTTGATACCGACATGATCATAAGAATCTTTTTCCTTCACCCATTCCTGTCCAAGCCTAAAAACTCTGTGTTTATGGTTAAACGCATTTGTCTTTTTGTTCTCTCCATAAACCATTACACCCGATTTACCGGCATTAAAGTTAAATCTCCACTTCTTACCATACTTGTAGACAATGTCATGGACTTTATCAGTATGGTTTTTGGATATGGTGACAGCAGCCAGGCCGTCTGCATATCCTGCGGGACTACTTGGAATGAGGGCTATCCGACAACACAATTCAGATTTTTCAAGTTCTATTAACAATCCATTGATAAAAACGATATATTTGATCAATAATAAAATCCCACCCTGATGAATCCCACACGACATAGGATACCACTCGGAGAAATTTCCAGATATACGCACTTTACAATAAAAATCATTATAGGTACGATACATCAGCCGCCACATTTTGCCTGTAATTCCTATGTCGTGTAGCTTGGAGAACAGACCATTGGTCCAGACCGTGTCGAACGCCTTGGACACATCAAAATATGACACAAATACCTTCTTATGTGCTTCCAAAGCGCTCGCCACAGTCTCTTGCAGTAACAGGGAGGTGTGCACGCAAGATTGTCCCTTACGGCACGCTCCTTGGAACCGGGACAATGCTCCGTTCTCCCTCCACCAGGGTTCGATCCGGTCCCATATTACTAATTCATAAATCTTACTAAAGGTACTAAGTAGAGTAATACCTCTGTAGTTATTTGTGTCAGTACTACAGAGGTTCTTCCCTTTGAAAAGGGGAATTTGTGTTCCTCGCCTAAAATTAACTGGGATATACTCGAACCTAAAGATCAAGTTGAAGATTAGGGTCAGTGTTATTATCAGTAAAGTGCCCCCATATTTTACATGTTCGGCACTAATACCGTCGCAACCGCAAGATTTATTCTTTTTTAATTTATTAACAGCTTTCTGTACCTCTTTTGTAACAACGGGACAATCCGTGAAAGGACTACTGTCCTTACACTGATCTAGTTGTTCTACCTTCTCATTGGTCTGATTAAAATGATCCTCATCATAACTAGAGTGACTCTTTGGGGTACTTAGGGCAGCAAAGTGTTTGCTCCAGACTGTCAAGATGTCTTTTATCTCATACACAACCTCGTCTTTATGGTTCTTAATTGCTAACACTCTGCTGCCCCCAGTACTCTTGCATTTCTTAAGGTGTCTCCAGAAAATGGTTTTGTCGGTAGAACAACTCTCAACAGCCTCTATCATTTGTCTATTCTCATATTCTTTACTAATCCTTTTTAAAGTACTAGCAAAGTGCTTTTTTGCGGCCTTATGCTCTCTCCAGGAAGTAGAGGCTGTAGTCCTAGGTCTACCTTCCGAAACCCAAGCCTTGTACTTATCAATCTTGAGTGACTTTAAGTCACTCAAGTCCTGATTCCAGTACGGCTTCAAATTTGGTCTAAACTTGTTAGTGGGAATAGTTTTACTAGCATTCGTCAATACTTGAACAATTTTCTCCATTGCGGAGTCAATACCGCCTGGGCTCTGTATCTGTCCAACGTAAGTCAACGTCAAGACATCTGCCATCTCTCTCTCTACTACATTAGTATAGACATTCTTAATGTCATCTCCCGATAATTTGTTCCATTTTGGAATCCTACTAGGTTTGACTTCTACTGTAGTGGGTAAGAGTGCACCAATATTAATGGAGGCCACTATAGGATTATGATCAGAACAGTTTAAAATTTCTTCAGGGAAAACTTTACTATTCTCAACCTGACATAGGAGTTCTCCTGGTATTAGTACATAATCTATGGTCGTTGACCCTGTAGGGCCAATATGAGTATTGATAGGACCTTGACAAGACTTTTGCATGTTAGTGGCAACTAGGTTACGCGCTGTAATAAAATCGTATAAGGCTTTTCCCCTTTTCGTTGGTTCTCTTACACTTTTGTCACCCGCGAGATAGCCCATGTCCCCATTGGCATCACCACAGATAATTGTCTTGGAACCGAACTCCATTGCATTAATAAAATCACTAAGGTCATCCAAACACTCTGAATAACTATCGGGTGACCCCTGGGCGGGTAAATAGATAGACACTATATTGAAAATTAGATTACTCTCCGTCTGTAGCCTAATTCCACACATTCTATCATGTATCATGCCACTAATCGGTGACACTCCACCTAGTTTCTTGTTCCAGAGTATCGCTACTCCACCTTGACCTCTCTTTGTACCGTAATTCTCTGCACTACTGTAACTACTCGCTCTAGCACAGTACAAAAAATCATTAGATACTTCTTCAATACGTTTAATCTTATTTTCATGGAGCCAGTGCTCCGATAGGGCGATAATGTCGGCCTGTTTGCAGAGAGATCTTAGGTATGGAATAGAGCTATTGAAGCCTCTCATATTCCAACAGGCTATTTTGATTACTTTGGGCTTTCTTTCCATCTAGTTTTTAGAGAAATCCTCTCCTGAGCAACCGTCTTTAATCTAAACACATTAACAAGTCTGTTGAGATTATCTACACTGCCATGTTGTTCAGGTGTGGAGGAAATCCTACTTGACATGAGTACCGAGTTTAAGAAACTACAGTGGTATACATTTATACTGTCTTGTTTATTTGTGCACCCTCTATAGACACATTTTGTACTCAAGCTAATATAAGTGCCAATACTAATGCCATCAAAACATATCACATAAAGCACCACTTTTATGACACACGGCACTTGTGACACACCACAAAGTGTCTCTATACCTTGGATGGGTCCATCGTATCGGGGGGTTCTGTCTCCATAAACATGGTATCGGTTGTCTTCAGTCTTAAGGAATTTCAGTAAAGACTCTATGTAACGATGTTCCCATCCCGGTACCGAGTACACTCCGTGGTGTGTCACAACAGTCATTTTGCCGGTGCTGAATAATAACATTAAATATAAATTAGTATGAATTACATGGTACACAAATCGTATCACATATGAAAAGTAAGGTTGTTCACCTCCATTAGTATGAATTACATGGTAGACAATTCGTTTCACATATAAATAGTAAGGTTTTTCACCTCCATGGGGCTCATGGTGATCACTACTCATCAGCTTTAAGAGTGAATGTTCAAACTTTCTCACTAACCACCTGTTTCGGTCTTCAAAATTGCTTCACTAGGCCTTACATTTAGTTGGTTACATCCATAGTGGTTAAAAAACTGTATCTTACTCGTTGTCGCAACGAACACTTGCATCTCGCAGGTTTCTCTCAACAACCAGTAAACAGTCCTTGTGCAAAAACATTTCACATATATGTTAGAGTCGTGACAAATATATACAATTGGAATACTAACGTTATTGCTAGCT
The DNA here is from genome assembly GCA_963942565.1 of Maea johnstoni. NCBI lineage: Eukaryota > Metazoa > Annelida > Polychaeta > Spionida > Magelonidae > Maea > Maea johnstoni. The sequence goes on along the minus strand of OZ012695.1, from coordinate 1,808,191 downwards.
TGATTGTATGAACTAGAAACACACTGTATTTGTGACATAAATTCAACCTTAGGATCATAAACATCACTGCATTTGTCGTTAACCGTACTTGTTATGCTATTACTCCTATAATTAGGACTTCCTATAGTAGGTTCAATTACAGCTCTTGCATCGAGCTTGTATCTTTGATGTATAAGAATTATCATATTGTCACTACACATATAATATACTCGTGATGCATCGTAGAGGAACTCTATACCTTGGATGGGCCTTATATAAAAGGGGATACTGCAATCATCATTAGAGATGCTGATGAACCGCTTGATATAATCATGCAGGTGGTCTTTTGTCCATAACGTATTATAATGAGACCCAGCGCAGTATCCTTCCCACTGTGGTATAGGGTTCCTCTCCTGGTGCATCTCAGTCGTATTTTCGTTGTGGCTGAAGTATATAAAACAGGATAGTTGTAGTACAACATCATGATGAATAAAGCCATAAAAACCTTTACTGTAATATCTATACTTGTATATGGTATAGGGTTTTTCCCCTCTAAGATTAAAACGAGTAATATCGGTCAATAAAATTAATACTGTGCCTTTTATGCTCTCACAAGAAATGCATGGTATAGTATAGTATATCATCGATACGTCGTCATAATTTGGGGTGTCATAATCATCTGTTGGGTTAGGCCCATTCAAATTTAAAATATACAGACTCTTCACCATTTCATTTAGTTTGTGATTCTTTAATGGTCTTAAAGGGCTCATGGTACATAACTTATTACTCATAAACTTATTATCCTGGTATGTGTGGCACCATTCGTACAAGTGGTTATCATCAACATTTTCACCATTTCCAATCGTGTAAATACGTTGTGTCATACAACGACTTGGACAGCGGTCTCGTCGAAACCTTACAGTCATACTCACAGTGTGGATCATATCTAGACATATCATGCCTCTTGGTTCCAATCTAGTCATAGGTACAAAAATATGGGTGATGTTAGTAAAATACAATAAACAGAACACCACTATGTACATCTACTAAAGATGTCATAAAACGCACTAAGATTTCAACTTTTCCCTGAATCTTCATTTTGCTACAGATTTAAAAGCAAAAAAAAAGATATAAAAGAGAAGGAGAATAAATATAGAGGAAATTGTGCCGATTCTAACGATCTACACTGCACTTAAATTGACCCACGGAAAGTCGTATCTTCGGATGAGACCAAAAGATAACATAGGTAAAATGGCATAAAAATTACAGCAATTTCAACCTGTCGCAAAATCTTTATTTCTCAACAGATTTGAAAGCAAATTAAGAAGCATGTACAGGAAATTGTGACAGATCTAATGTTAACCGCATTAATATTTCGAAAAAACGCAAAGGCTAAACAATGTTTTAATATTCTTTTAGACCAGAGATTGGAACTTTATTACTCCTATAGGAGGCGCTCCTGATACGAAAGGAGGGAATTACTAGAACAGAACAGAACAGAACAGAACATATTGACCCACGGAAACGTAGCTTCGGATGCTTTCATTTCATAATGACCAAATGATAGCATACTAGTAGATTGAGCGAAAAAAATTGGCATTAAAAACGATTTCAACCTGTCGCAAAATCATTTCACAACAGATTTGAAAGCAAATTAAGAAGCATGTAGAGATAAATGTTGGGGTTCTAACGATTTAAGCCGCATTAAAATTGACCCACGGGAAGGCGTAGTTTCGGAGTATGTTTATTCACACTGACCAAAAGATAGCATAGATTGAGCGAAAAAGAATTGGCATAGAAATTACGACGATTTCCACCTGTCGCAAAATCTTAATTTCTCAACAGATTTAAAAAGCAAATTGAGAAGCATGTGGAGGAACTTATTGAAAGACTGGGGTTAACAGTTAGCCAATCGACCACAGGATTGTTAAAACAGATATACGGGCCCTATGACTACATTAGTCGAAAACATTAAGTCCCATAGGGGTAGTGGATCTGAGTCTATGTATCCATAGCTGCTCAAGATCTAATCTGATTTCAAGGGATTCCTTGGAGTCAGGGTCTTTTCTTCCGAATTGTAACACATGTAGGGTTACATTGCTGAGTCCACTGTGGTCCTCAGAGTTGTAGTGTCGGCCGACACTATGTGTTCTATTGTGTTGGGAGATGTATCTGAAGTGTTCGCACATCCTTTCTGATAGAGTGCGTTTTGTATGCCCAATGTATTGCTTCTTGCAGATTTTGCAAGTAATGCAATAAATGATATTGTTGGTTTTGCAGGAACAGCACCGAATGGTGTTGTAACTGCGCCCTGTGATAGGGCTGGTGATGCGACCAGAGGTGTCTAGTTTAAGACAATACCTGCAGTTTTTCCTACTGCATTTGTTGACAAGATGTTTGGGTGGCTTATCTGCCACATCCATAGGGTTCCTGACCAGGGCCCTGACTAGGATATCCCTAATATTTTTAGGACGTCTAAAGCCTTGTACTACTCTCCAGTCCAGAACTTCTCTGGTACTGGATGATTTGTCCAGCATGTCCCAATTTTGGTTGACAATGCTGCCTAGAATACGGCCACTAGGGTGGTATGTTGTGATGAGAAAGACTTTATCCTCTTCCTCATCAGTCTTCATTGATCTCTCTGTGATCAGAAGGGTGTTTCTGTCAGTATGGTAGGCTTTACTAAAGCCTTTTTGGATAACGTCGGATGGATATTTAGCTGTCAGAAAGTGACTTGCCATTTGTTTGGCATGAAAGAGGAAGTCTTCCTCTTTGCTACATATTCTCCTTAACCTGAGGAATTGGCTGAAGGGTATTGCAGATTTGCAATTCCTTGGATGACAGGAAGTATAACTTAAGTAGTTATGTGCATCTGTCGGTTTGGTGTATAGACTAGTGGAGAGTGAGTTGTTTGTACTATCTAGTGACACTGTCGTGTCAAGGAAGTGTACATGTGAGTCTGATATCTCAGTCTCAAATTTGATTGAGGGAACACAGTTGTTAAGATGTTCCTCAAATAACCGAAATTCTTCCATGCCATGAGGCCATATTTGGAAGATCCACAGATAACATCATCACACTCCTCCACAAAGTTCTCACTATGAACAATTTTGATTTTGCGGGCAAACACTACCTGCAGGTAGGTGGCACTGCAATGGGCACTAAAGTAGCGCCTTCATTTGCCAATACTTTCATGGGATGGTTCGAGCGTAAACATGTTTACACTTACCACAAACAACCCTTACTATGGGTTAGGTTCATTGACGACATCTTCCAAATATGGCCTCATGGCATGGAAGAATTTCGGTTATTTGAGGAACATCTTAACAACTGTGTTCCCTCAATCAAATTTGAGACTGAGATATCAGACTCACATGTACACTTCCTTGACACGACAGTGTCACTAGATAGTACAAACAACTCACTCTCCACTAGTCTATACACCAAACCGACAGATGCACATAACTACTTAAGTTATACTTCCTGTCATCCAAGGAATTGCAAATCTGCAATACCCTTCAGCCAATTCCTCAGGTTAAGGAGAATATGTAGCAAAGAGGAAGACTTCCTCTTTCATGCCAAACAAATGGCAAGTCACTTTCTGACAGCTAAATATCCATCCGACGTTATCCAAAAAGGCTTTAGTAAAGCCTACCATACTGACAGAAACACCCTTCTGATCACAGAGAGATCAATGAAGACTGATGAGGAAGAGGATAAAGTCTTTCTCATCACAACATACCACCCTAGTGGCCGTATTCTAGGCAGCATTGTCAACCAAAATTGGGACATGCTGGACAAATCATCCAGTACCAGAGAAGTTCTGGACTGGAGAGTAGTACAAGGCTTTAGACGTCCTAAAAATATTAGGGATATCCTAGTCAGGGCCCTGGTCAGGAACCCTATGGATGTGGCAGATAAGCCACCCAAACATCTTGTCAACAAATGCAGTAGGAAAAACTGCAGGTATTGTCTTAAACTAGACACCTCTGGTCGCATCACCAGCCCTATCACAGGGCGCAGTTACAACACCATTCGGTGCTGTTCCTGCAAAACCAACAATATCATTTATTGCATTACTTGCAAAATCTGCAAGAAGCAATACATTGGGCATACAAAACGCACTCTATCAGAAAGGATGTGCGAACACTTCAGATACATCTCCCAACACAATAGAACACATAGTGTCGGCCGACACTACAACTCTGAGGACCACAGTGGACTCAGCAATGTAACCCTACATTTGTTACAATTCGGAAGAAAAGACCCTGACTCCAAGGAATCCCTTGAAATCAGATTAGATCTTGAGCAGCTATGGATACATAGACTCAGATCCACTACCCCTATGGGACTTAATGTTTTCGACTAATGTAGTCATAGGGCCCGTATATCTGTTTTAACAATCCTGTGGTCGATTGGCTAACTGTTAACCCCAGTCTTTCAATTGTTATTCTAACCACAGATAACCAATCGGTCAAGCTCAGTCACGCCCACAATAAGCAGTGACTTTATTTTCCCAAACGTGCGTTTTAGTTTCATTACCCTTAGTTCACCCAAAGCACAGTATAGACCTATACTGTTGATCCCTTCACACTTTACTCTTTGGCTTTCAAAATCACAATAATATTATGATCTGTGATCACAGACGTCTTCTTCCATTTACCACTTTTCGATCCAAACCCCATATAAACATTTCTCCCCCTCCATCTCGCCCCTCCTCTGATGATTGCAACCCTTGCATGAAACCGCTACGATTTATACTACAGTATTTATCCAGGTGGCGCCACCGGACGGTGCCACCGACTGTTGCTGTTTGCTATGGAAACGCTGTCGCGTGCCGGGCAAACATGCAACCACTTTCATTGTTGAACTAAGGAACGCACGTTTGTTACTTGACGCATTGTCGTCATTAGCGGTAAGGTACTCTACACAACAACACCGGGAAAATTTCTTGTCCAGCTCCCCACCCCAGTCTTCAATATTTTATTTATTCACGGAGAGGGACGAGAGAGCTTTGCAGGACGCGGACCCTATAATGAGCGGTACTCAATCCCAGGACCCAGCAGTGGGTAAGAAGGTCGACACTGCACTCAGCGCTTCTATGGCAGACATTGCAGAAGTTGCTGAACTTACGTCTCGAGTTACTAACGTTTCTCTCGACGAAGAAGGTGAGCCTGAGACTTCAGGAAGCTGCGAGATGGTAAGTAATACTCTTATTGCATTACCACCCAGAGAGATAAGACTTCGCACAGTCAGAGCGAAGAGCGTGACCAGCTTTGTAAGCTGTCCATCCACGCCTGAAGATTCTATGATCACGGTAACTAAAACTGCCCGTCCGATCAATTCATACTTTATGCCTATTGACAAACCCAGACCATCGGTCGATGGGAGGGAACACGTCAAGGAGAAGGATGATAATCCATCCACCGACAATAATAAGGTAAGTGAAAGACCATTCACTCCTAATATTCTAGAAGGTTTGATTTCGAATGATGGCGCCAACGTGCCCAAGCCTGTTCTGACGTCATCGCAGACAGACTCGGAGTCAGACGCCAGAGGCTCAAAGCGTAAGCGAAATGCTAGCGCTCTTACCAATAACTATGAGGTAAGCTCAGGTAAATCTACCGAGACACCCGAGAATCCGGAGCAAGTTAATATCGGCCCGGATGAAATGGACGAGATGTCTAAAATGTTGTTTGAGGAGAGTGGCAGACCTGCCATTACAATCACCTCACAAGTGAGCGATAATAGATCGTCATCATCTAATCCTCTTTCCGTTTCGTTCCAGATCCCGGTAAGGACCCCGGAACGTCCACAGGACCGTCAGGGCGGAGCCCAGGCCAGTACGTCATACACCAAACAGCCGGTAGATCCTGGTACTCCATGGATGCGTCCGCTGGAGCAAGAATACTACAACACCGCGAGGGCCAGTGTTGTTGCTGAGGTGAGAGCAAGGCACCGAAGCAAGATGCTGGATGATCTCACACGTGAAGGAATGGTTGCACCATGGGCCCTTCACGTCGCTCCAATGCCTGTATATCTCCACCCCCACGCCGCGAGGATTGCGGAGATCATGAACAAGCAGGCTATGGATCTACAGTTGGAAATCAGCCATTTACTGCATGACCATTCAGTGTTCCAGGCTGAGAGAGTCGCCGTTGATAAAGTGAGCTTGCGCAACATCTTTAGTGTCAACGAGCAGGGATACAAGCAGTCAGTGGGAGCATTGTTCGATGCTCGTACCAAAGTGCAACAGGAACTCAAGGAGCAGATGGAGAAATACACTGCCAACTTGATGCTGCCAGGAAACCAGGTCAGTAAGAAGGAACTTACTTCCATGGTTAGAGGCAAGATACCTGAGAAATATTCACACAACACCTCCATGGCCATACCTGGCAATGAGGCACCTGAGGAACCCGAACAGCCGGTCGGGGACCAAAGGATTGTGGTGATGGACAGAGGGAGAGACAGGAGCCGCTCCAGGAGCAGGTCTAGGAGGAGAGGCCGCTCCAACCAGAGACCGACTCAGCGTCGCAATTTCCAGGAACCCCCAAGGAACCGCTACAACGATTCCTACAACAGACCACAACGTCCCAACTACAATGAGGGATACGACCAATACCCCCGACAGCAGGATAACTACCAGCGACAGCAGGACAACTATCCTCGCAGAGATGGATACCGCAACCGCAACAACGACTGGCAGAACCAACCCAACCGGGCACCATACCAGGATGGAGGACCCAGGGCGATGGACACCGACCAGATCAATCCGGGTGTGTTCACCCCTGACATTATTAAGCGTATAGCAGAAGCTTACGATGGACTTCACCAGTAGGTGTTGATATTCGGACACAGCCCTAATAGCTAGTGTCCACCACTGAGGACTTGTCCTTATATTATGAGTGTACACACTCTTTGTTTCACTGTTCTACTTTACCTTAAGTGCAGTTATGTTCGAGTCATTTAGAGTATATTAGGTTCTCTTTCCATTGTTTTATTACACTACCTGGGGCTTCATGATCATACCCCTGAGTAGACATATAATTACCATGCAGGACATGGCTATATGTACATGCTACATAATCATAACTGTGATTGTATTTTGTATTTTGTTCTAGTGACCATTTTCTTTATTACACCTACTTCTTTTGGCAATATCAGTAATAGTCTCTAGTATTCTGTAACTAAACAGTTAAATACCAGCACTGTTTCCATCTGTCAATGAGACCATAATACACAGTAATTTATTAAGGCTGACCAGCCCTTTTATTACCTATTGTTCATATTGTGTTAATGCATGTATGGATTCCCATCATTCAAGGGGACCCAACACCATGTGTATAGTAATTTATTAAGGCTTTCCAGCCTTTTTATTACCAATTGTTAGACTCTAGTCATACAATCTTATCCATCAGTCAATGGACCAGATATTTTGTATCATATTTTTACAAGAAATATATATACGATGTGACGGCAGGTCACCACCATGTATTCCTTTGTTTAGTTAGTAACTACCATTACCTACTTTGACATGTCTTTCAGTACTAAGATATACTTATCAGACAAACACAACTACACACCACACCCATCCACTCCATCTACCATCCCTAATCGAGTAAACCAACCAGCCTATGAGAGAAACTACTTCCAGGCAAGGGAGGATATAGAAGAGATAGTGAGTACTCATGACCAAGACCAGGTAAGATCCTGGGATATATCCCATCTAAACTCCAATTGCAGCAACAATGAGGAGGAAAGGGAGAAAAAGGAACTGGTTGTCAACATCTCAGATCACATACTGACAGATGCTGAATACAAGGTACTAGCGAAAGGGATGAAATTTTGTCCCACACCAGGTGAGCCTAACTTTGGAGACCTTAGACAAGATTTAAATCAATTTCATTTAAGAATCAAGCGTCGCCTCTTTTTCAGTAACCTGCCGAAAGATGAGGAGGTCAACCAGACCCGCCCTGGTGTTAATCAGTCACCTGATGATGCCTTCAGCGACCCCAAATTCAAAGATCCTTCCAAATGGAAGCCCCCTCCAGTTGTCAATTTAGAACTGTTTTGTAGGCAAAATGAAATTGATTTATTATCACATAAAGTACCACCAACTAAATTCCATAATCTGAACAGTGAAGAGAAATCTGCACTCAAAAGTCTGAGTAACAACAGGAAGATTATCATCAAGCCCGCCGACAAGGGGGGTGCAGTAGTTGTCATGAATACACTAGACTACATTAATGAAGGTTTTCGACAACTTTCAGACTCCAATTTCTATATAGAGACAGACACTGATCTTACCTCGACACACACCCAAGACATTAACCAATTTGTACAAGAACTTTTAGACAATGAGGAGATAGATGACAAATGCCACTCCTTCCTTACTATAAAGAAAGAAAGAACTTCACTTTTCTATATGCTGCCTAAGATACACAAAAGATTAACCAATCCTCCAGGTAGACCCATTGTCTCAGGCAATGGATGTCCCACAGAGAGAATTTCACAACTAGTGGACTTCTTTCTACAACCAACGGTCCAAGAATTACCCTCTTATTTGAGAGATACAACTCATTTCCTTTCTAGACTCAGACACCTAGGCACTCTACCTAAGGATTGTCTTTTGATCACCATGGATGTGGCGAGTCTCTACACTAATATACCCAATGACCTAGGCCTAGAGGCAGCCAGAGAAACACTCATTCGCCTTAGGCCTACACAGGACAAACCCTCCACAGATAACATCATCACACTCCTCCACAAAGTTCTCACTATGAACAATTTTGATTTTGCGGGCAAACACTACCTGCAGGTAGGTGGCACTGCAATGGGCACTAAAGTAGCGCCTTCATTTGCCAATACTTTCATGGGATGGTTCGAGCGTAAACATGTTTACACTTACCACAAACAACCCTTACTATGGGTTAGGTTCATTGACGACATCTTCCAAATATGGCCTCATGGCATGGAAGAATTTCGGTTATTTGAGGAACATCTTAACAACTGTGTTCCCTCAATCAAATTTGAGACTGAGATATCAGACTCACATGTACACTTCCTTGACACGACAGTGTCACTAGATAGTACAAACAACTCACTCTCCACTAGTCTATACACCAAACCGACAGATGCACATAACTACTTAAGTTATACTTCCTGTCATCCAAGGAATTGCAAATCTGCAATACCCTTCAGCCAATTCCTCAGGTTAAGGAGAATATGTAGCAAAGAGGAAGACTTCCTCTTTCATGCCAAACAAATGGCAAGTCACTTTCTGACAGCTAAATATCCATCCGACGTTATCCAAAAAGGCTTTAGTAAAGCCTACCATACTGACAGAAACACCCTTCTGATCACAGAGAGATCAATGAAGACTGATGAGGAAGAGGATAAAGTCTTTCTCATCACAACATACCACCCTAGTGGCCGTATTCTAGGCAGCATTGTCAACCAAAATTGGGACATGCTGGACAAATCATCCAGTACCAGAGAAGTTCTGGACTGGAGAGTAGTACAAGGCTTTAGACGTCCTAAAAATATTAGGGATATCCTAGTCAGGGCCCTGGTCAGGAACCCTATGGATGTGGCAGATAAGCCACCCAAACATCTTGTCAACAAATGCAGTAGGAAAAACTGCAGGTATTGTCTTAAACTAGACACCTCTGGTCGCATCACCAGCCCTATCACAGGGCGCAGTTACAACACCATTCGGTGCTGTTCCTGCAAAACCAACAATATCATTTATTGCATTACTTGCAAAATCTGCAAGAAGCAATACATTGGGCATACAAAACGCACTCTATCAGAAAGGATGTGCGAACACTTCAGATACATCTCCCAACACAATAGAACACATAGTGTCGGCCGACACTACAACTCTGAGGACCACAGTGGACTCAGCAATGTAACCCTACATGTGTTACAATTCGGAAGAAAAGACCCTGACTCCAAGGAATCCCTTGAAATCAGATTAGATCTTGAGCAGCTATGGATACATAGACTCAGATCCACTACCCCTATGGGACTTAATGTTTTCGACTAATGTAGTCATAGGGCCCGTATATCTGTTTTAACAATCCTGTGGTCGATTGGCTAACTGTTAACCCCAGTCTTTCAATTGTTATTCTAACCACAGATAACCAATCGGTCAAGCTCAGTCACGCCCACAATAAGCAGTGACTTTATTTTCCCAAACGTGCGTTTTAGTTTCATTACCCTTAGTTCACCCAAAGCACAGTATAGACCTATACTGTTGATCCCTTCACACTTTACTCTTTGGCTTTCAAAATCACAATAATATTATGATCTGTGATCACAGACGTCTTCTTCCATTTACCACTTTTCGATCCAAACCCCATATAAACATTTCTCCCCCTCCATCTCGCCCCTCCTCTGATGATTGCAACCCTTGCATGAAACCGCTACGATTTATACTACAGTATTTATCCAGGTGGCGCCACCGGACGGTGCCACCGACTGTTGCTGTTTGCTATGGAAACGCTGTCGCGTGCCGGGCAAACATGCAACCACTTTCATTGTTGAACTAAGGAACGCACGTTTGTTACTTGACGCATTGTCGTCATTAGCGGTAAGGTACTCTACACAACAACACCGGGAAAATTTCTTGTCCAGCTCCCCACCCCAGTCTTCAATATGTGGAGGAACTTATGGCGGTTCTAACGATTCAAACCGCATTGAAATTGACCAACGGAAAGGCGTAGCTTCGGATGATTTCATTTAACATTAAGCAAAAGATAGCATAGATTCAGCGAAAAGAAATGGCGTAAAAAATTTTAACGTTTCAACCTTCCGCAAAATCTTCATTTCTCAACAGATGTGAAAGCAAATCAAGAAGCATGTAGAAGGACTTGTGGCAATTCTAACGATACAAACCGCATTAAAATTGACCAACGGAAAGTCGTTATTTTGGATGATTTAATTTCATACTGAGCAAAAGATAGCATAGATCGAGCGAAAAAGATTGCATTAAAAATTACAACGATATCAATCTGTCCCAAAATGTTCATTTCTCAACAGATATAAAATAGAATCTCGGGACAATTAGAATGAATTGTGGCAGTTCTAACGATACAAACCACATTAAAATTGACGCATGGAAGGACAAATTATTTTTACAGTGAACATAGAGCTTTCCCACGTGGCTTTCCCCCGCTGATATAATCATGACGTCGCGTATTTGTTACTTTGTTTCACAGTTGCGCGTGGTGAATGATCATCAAACAAACGCTATGTTGGTACAATTTAACGGAGACAGTCCACAGTACGTGTCAGACAAAGCAATGTTCAAATCATGAAAAAATCTGGCGGCAAAAAATGCTCTTAAAGCAAAAGGTGATGTCCATTTCCCAGACTTCCCTGAAAATCACGCATGCGTCACCGGATGTACCAAAAAGTGAACTTCCGTCTACGCGCGCGGGACCTCATTGTTGGCACCTCAAAACTTTTCTGGTACATATACAGATTGGATATATACATTGTATCTATATACGTACACACACACGTTACATGATTGCTCGCTAGCGCTAGCTGCACTTCGTGCAGCAGCGCTGGCGCGCTCGCTAATAATATCATGCTGGCACGGCCAGGAAGCGAGCGCGGAGCTTCGGATGAATTTTTTTTTTTGTTCTGACCATAAGATTAATTGTATAAAATCACTACCATTTCCACCTGTCACAAAATCATCAGTTTGTAACAGGTTTAAGAGAGCAGTATAAGGATAGTAGAACGAATTATGAGATTTTGAAATTTGAAACCTGGCGAGTAATTCATTTTTGCCGTAAACATTGGGTCCATCGCTGTGGCAACTTTTCCCGCTACGAAAAATGTCATAAAACTTATTTAGATTTCAACCTTTCCCTGAGAATCTTCATTTCGCTTCAAATTTGAAAGCAAATTGAGAAGCATGTAGAGGAAATTGTGGCTATTCTAATGGTCTTCACCGCATTAAAATTGACCCACGGAAAGGTGTAGCTTCGGATGGTTTCATTTCATACTGACCAAAAGATGGCAGAAAATTTACCACAATTTCAACCTGTCCCTAAATCTTCCTTACTCAACAGATCTAAAAGCAAATTGAGCAGCATGTAGAGGAAATAGTGACGATTCTGACGATTCAAACTGCATTGAAATTGACTAATGGAAAGGCGTAGCTTCGGATTATTTCATTTCATACTGACCAAAAGATAGCATAGATTGAACGAAAAAATTGGCATCACAATTGCAACGATTTCAACCTGTCGCAATATCTTCATTTCTCAGCAGATTTGAAAGCCAATTCAGAGGCATGTAAAGGAAATTACGGTGGCGGTTTAAACGATTTAAACCGCATTTAAATTGACTAACGAAAAGATGACTAGCTTCGGATGATTTCATTTCATACTGACCAAAAGCTAACATAGATTGAGCGAAAAATATTGGCCTTCACACTAAATCGATTTCAACCTGTCGCAAAATCATTATTTCTCAACAGATTTGAAAGCAAATTGAGAAGCATGTAGAATGAATTGTGGCGGTTCAAACGATTTCAACCGCATTGAAATTGAGCCACGGAAACGCGTTATCTCGGATGATTCCAGTACATACTGACTAAAATATAGCATAGAATTAGCAAAAAGAATTGGCATTTAAACCACAACGATTTCAACCAGTCGCAAAATCCTCCTTTCGCAACAGATTTGAGAGAGAATTCAACGGCAGGTGGAATGAGATACGGCGGTTTTAATGCTCTAAACCGCATTAAAATCGAGCCACAGAAAAGCGAGTATTCATGAATTATTTTTACTGTTCAACATATCGTCCTGACCACCGTCACCGTGTCGGCTTTCCCCGACGTCGCGTGATAAGCATTGTTACTTTGTTTGCTGTTTTGATACAATTTAAAGGGAACAGTCCATACTTATTACGTGCCAAAGCAATGTTCAAAGCATGAAAAGATATGGCGGCAAAATGTGCCCTTAAATCAAAAGGTGATGTTCATTTCCCAGACTTCCCTTCAGACTTCAGAAACTTGCGCCTGCGTGACCGGATGTACTAAAATAATACTTCCGTTTGCGCACGCGGGACCACATTGTTGGCACCTCAAAACTTTTCTGGTACACATACAGATTGGATGTATACATTGTATCTACATACGTACACACACATACGTTACATGATTGCTCGCTTGCGCTAGCAGCACTTCGTGCAGCGGCGCTGGCGCGCTCGCTACTACGATTTCAACCTGTCGCAAAATCATCATTTTAGAGCAGTTAAAGGCTAGTAGAACGAATTGTGAGGCTTTGAAATTTGAAACTTGGCGAGAAACTTAATTTTGCCATAAACATTGAGTCCATTACTGTGGCAACTTTTCCCGCTACTAAAGATGTCATAAAACTTACTAAGATTTCGACCTTTCCCAGAATTTTCATTTTGCTACAGATTTAAAAGCAAATAAAATATTTAAAAGAGAAGCATGTAGAGGAAATTGTGGTGATTCTAACAATCTACACCGCATTAAAATTGACCCACGGAAAGGCGTAGCTTCAGATGATTTCATTTCATACTGACCAAACGATAGCAATTAGATACAGCGAAAAAATTGGCATTGAAATTACAACGATTTCAACCGGTCGCAAAATCTTCATTTCTCAACAGATTTGAAAGCCAATTACGAAGCATGTTGAGGAAATTATGGCGGTTCTAACGATTTGAATTGTACTAAAATTGACGCAGGGAAAGGCGAAGCTTCGGATGATTTCATTTCATACTGACCAAAATATAGCATTGAGATTGAGCGAAAAAGAATTGGCATAGAAATTGCAACGATTTCAACCTGTCGCAAAATTTTAATTTCTCAACATATTTGAAAGCAAGTTGAGAAGCATTGACCAAAAGATAGAATAGATTGAGCGAAAAAAAAATTGGCACTAAAATTACGACGATTTCAACCTGTCTCAAAATCTTCATTTCTCAACAGATTTAAAAAGCAAATTTAGAAGCATGTAGAAGAAATTGTGGCGGTTCCAACGATTTAAACCGCATCAAAATTGATCCACGGGAAGGCGTTGGTCCGGATGATTTCATTTCATGCTGACTGAAAGATAGCATAGATTCAGCGAAAAATATTGTCATAAAAATTACAACGATTTCAACATGCCGCAAAATCTTTATTTCTCAACAGATTTGAAAGCGAATCGGGAAGCATGTAGAGAAGATTGTGGCGGTTCTAACGATTTAAACGGCATTAAAATTGACCCACGGAAAGGCGTAGCTTCGGGTGATTTCAGTTCATACTGACCATAAGATAGCATAGATTGAGCGAAAAAAAATGGCATACAATTAGTTACGAATTCAACCTGTCGCAAAATCTTCATTTTTCAACAGATTTGGAAGAGATTCTCAGGACAAGTAGAATGAATCGTGGCTGTGCCAACGATTCAAACCACATTAAGATTGATCCATGGAAAGGCAATTTATTGTTATTGTGAACATATAGCTTTCCCCGTGGCTTTGCCTGTTTCCGCGCTGATAAAATCATGACGAAGCGTAAGCATATGTTACTTTGTATCACGCGCGTGGTGCCTGATCGTCAAACAAACGCTATGTTGATACAATTTAACGGAGACAGTTCATGTTTATTACGTGACAGACAAAGCAATGTTCAAAACTTGGATAGATCTGGCTGCAAATAATGCTCTGTAGATGGCGATACTTAATCCCAGAATTCCCTGAAACTTACGCATGCGTGACCGGATGTACCACAATGGTACGTCACATCCGGTCGTTCAGCGGTCCCTCAAAACTTTTCTGGTACACATACAGATTAGATATATACATTGTATATACATTATATATACATTGTATCTACATATGTGTACGTACACCTACGTTACATGAATGCTCGCTTGCGCTAGCTGCACTTCGTGCAGCAGCGCTGGCGCGCTCGCTATTAATTATCTGTATTGGATTAATTCTGATTTCAAGTGACAGGAAATGACTGGAAATGCTTTTCAGGGTACATGTATCTTGACCCCTTATGCTTCTGGGTTAGCATCCCCTAAATCCCGGTGTGATAGTGCTCAGTGACACCCCTCTCTGGTGACCTGCGGGTCGCTGGCAGCCGGGGGTGAGTGACCCAGGTCATCAGCAACAAGCTGTCAGGGACCCGGGTCAACCATAACTAGTGGTGCGAGTCCTTTTCAGGACACTGGCAGCCAGGTATGAGAGTCCAGCGAGTAGTGTAGTGAGCCCCGGGTCACTGGCAACTAGTTACCAGTGACCCCTCAAAAAAATCTATCTTCTGACTGCTGATGTCCTATTCGGGTGTCCCACTCAGAATGATAGGTTTTGGTATGTATGTATGTATGTATGTATGTATGTATGTATGTATGTATGCATGCATGCATGTATATATATATATATATATATATATATATATATATATATATATATATATATATATATATATATATATATATATATATATATATATATATTCATATATATGTATATGTATATAATTATTCTCAGTATAAGCATTATAATTGTTTTCTCTAACATGAAAATAGAATTGTAGGATATATGTACTCACAACTCATTCTAATCCTTTGATATTTATAAAAGAGTGTCTTTTTAGTACTAAGAACTCAATCACAAGCTGAAAAGGGCATTGCCCCTTTCTTTTATAATATATTCACTCAAATTTTGTTTTTCATTCCTTTTGTTTTTTATTAGATGTTTTCAATCTCTTCTATACAATTGTTTGATCTGTGTTATCTCCGTGAACTTTTGGAAATGGTTTTATCAAGCACAAGGTGTCTTCCATCAAAATGTATTGACATTATAAGATGCCTCAAGTATAGGTTTGGCAGTGTTTAATTTGTTTAGCAGTGTGTTTGGAATATCTACTCTAATAACTTAATAATCTAATTTGATAGTGTAATTTAACGGATCGTAACAGTGGATAATTCGAGTGTAACTATGTTATTCATTTGTAAAAATAGTTATCATAAGAATTCTTACAACCTAACATCCTGATTAGTATTCACAATATAAGTTGAGGTGAAAACATGAAGATATTGTAGATATAACCCATAATTATATCAGATTATTACCATTGATAACCTTCAAACACCTAACTAGGACTTAAAGGCGAATAAATCGTAATCTCTGCTAGATGATTTAGTTTGCTAAGTGTATGCTTTATTTACTGGAAAGCTCCTTAGGTGACAGCCATAATGGAACTATACTGGTTAAAATGTTTAGAAAATATTAAAAGTTCATATATATATATCCAAAAATAAGTATCGGATACCATACAAATACAATCATGCTACACAAATAATTATTTATTGTAATTCAATAGCTAATGTTTATGGATGGATGGTTTGGATTGTAAGTTGTAAGCTTGTCAAGTTGTCAGGTAGGATAAAAAATATGGTTAGACTGATCACCCAAGCACAAACCAGTGAACAATATTTGGCTAAGTAGCTTTCTGGTATTAAGATCCAGGGTTAGATGATTAGGATCGTAGTGTTCACGATTGGTGATAGAAAACACTCTCTGATGAGGAGTTAATATATGCTAAGTCTGTTTGCAGATCACTCCAGAGCAGTAGTGAGCACGTTTGCACATACGCATTTATGATACTGAAATATGAAATTCTCAGTGACATATTTAAGAAATAATCATTAGATATTATACAAAAATACACACGCCTCACAAACGGTTAGCTCTTGTATTACAATTGCCAATGTCTAGGGTTAGATGGTTTTGATTGTAATTGGCAAGTTTGGTGATGAGAAACTCTTTCAGATAGCCATCAAAATGCAAATGTGTTGAGTCTCTCTGCATATAGCAGTGGACACATTTGAGTATCTAAGTATGTAACTTCTAATATTAAAATATGACGTTTTCAGTGACCTATCTACAAAAATAATGATAGGGTGATATACAAATATATACACTCTATACAAATTGTTAGTTTATGAATAACAACGGGCAATATCTATGGATAGATTGCTTGGATTGTAATTTAAAGGATTTTCCAGCAAACACAAAACATTTGTTCTATATCTACAAAATATTTTACTCAATATCTGTGAAATATTACTAAAAATGTTCATCAATATTAAAATGTTTGGCCTGAAAATTATTACCATTATGTTTCTAATAATATTTTTATTATTATTTTTAAAACATGTTTAAAAAACATTAACACAATATTGCAAAAAATATTCATCAAATGTTTCTGAAAAATATATATTAATATTAAAACGTTTGGCCTGGAAATAATTATCAAAACATTTCTTATGACATTTGAATTATTATTTTCACAATATTTTAAGAATATATTAACACGATGTTGCTTAAACTATTCATAAACTATTTTTAAGAAACATTTTGACATTGTTGTTGAAAATATTTATCCACAATGAAATTGCTGGCCTGGGAATATTATGCCACCATTTATGTAACATTTTACTCAACATTATTTCAATATTTTTAAAATATTTATCTTTTCCAGATAGTTGAGTTTTAGATTTTTTAGAGAAGAAATGTACTTACCAATCTCCCATAATTAACACACTTTTGAAATCCCCATTTTAGGGATTTCTTGATCAGTCATACTTTGAAAAGCATACTGTACATGCATACTGTACATGCTTTCAAGATAAAAAGAGAAGGCGACTTATATTCTTTTGGTTAGCCCTAATCAATGCCTTTCTGAATGACACATACTGGTATTTCATGCTTTTTAAGAAACCTAAAATTCCAAATCAAGGCCAGTAATGATATATTTATTTGTAAACTATTTTTTCCTAAATTTTCAAGTCAATAATTCATGTTTATCAATCATATTTA
This sequence comes from Maea johnstoni, assembly GCA_963942565.1. Taxonomy (NCBI): domain Eukaryota; kingdom Metazoa; phylum Annelida; class Polychaeta; order Spionida; family Magelonidae; genus Maea; species Maea johnstoni. The sequence continues at coordinate 1,790,344 of OZ012695.1, read as the reverse complement.
TCTAATTGTAGCACAACATGTTGCTTTTTCAGAGAAGTTGTTAACAATTGTAGCATTATAAATTAACGATATTTAATATTAGGATAATAATGTCGCTGTTGCTGGTGTTTTACATTTTGACATCATTGTGTGGCAATGGCATAGGGCTTTTCCCAGTAATATTTTGGAAATATTTCATACAGCTTTTGCGTTACAATTGGTATCTTTATAAAGTTTTCGAATTATTAAAGGACTGCTTTATAGTAATGTTGAACAAAAGCTTTGGCGAAAACATAACATTTATTCAACAGTTTGTTAATGTCATTTTTAACATTTCATTAGAGCGTTTTGCATTTTGCGTTTTGCATTTTTTGATTTAAAAAAATCATTTGTAATAAGCAGATGTATAACATTTATTTAAAATGTTAATACAATATAGGATAATGTTATCATACATTATCACAGAATATTATTGGTTATTATTTTATTAATATATATTTAGATATTTAATTTTGAATTTGTTCAGAAATATTTGAAACGTGGTAAATACAATATCTAATTGATATTTAAAGAAACATTTGTAATAGGCAGCTTTAAAAAGTTTATTTTAAATGTAAAAAAAAGTATATAGTTTAATATTATCAAACATGTTTTGGAAAAATATTGTTTAACATTTCATTAATGTTCATATCAACATTTTTTATAATTTTTCAGACGTTTTAGAAACATTTTAAAGTATGTCAATTAAACATTCAATAAATGTTTAAAACAACATTTGTAATACGCAGATGTAAAACATTAACTACAAATGTTGATAAAAGATCATATAATGTTATCAAACATTATTATGAAAAAATATTGGTTAATATTTTGAGAAAATATTCCTTTATTTGGCAGCTTTGAAACATTTACTTTAAAAGTTAAAAGAAATTTAGTTTAATATTATCAAACATATTTTGGAAAAAATATTGTTTAACATTTCATTAATGTTTATTGTGACATTTTATTTATAATTTTCCAGACGTTTTAGAAACATTTTTAAGTATGTCAATAAAACAGTATATTAATGTTAAAAACAACATTTGTAATAAGCAGATGTAAAACAATAACCATAAATGTTGATAAAAGATAATATAATGTTATCAAACATTATTATGAAAAAATATTGGTTAATATTGTGAAAAAATCTTCCTTTATTCTCGTTAATGTTTTACTTATATCATTTTTTATTGCATAACATTATTTACATTCATTGTTACACTAATGCTTTCCCTATGGTTATTCAACTTTTTGCTTGTTTTATTCATGTTTATTGTGAATGTTTTTGATTATTTTTTCAGTCATTTTAAAAATATTATGAAAATATTTTGTATTTGCTGATATGGGCGGCAAGCAGTCAAAAGGGCTAATATATTCGAGATTAAAGACTTCAAGCTTCATCATATAGTTTCTTAGAAAATAATCTATGACTATCTGGTGGGGCTCCTTGACCATTGGACGACACAAGATAAGAAGAAAAGGGCAACGTGTCCAATGGTAGGCCCAAAGATTTCAAACGGTTGGAAATCTGTTTATATATATATATATATATATATATATATATATATATATATATATATATATATATATATATATATATATATATATATATATATATATATATATATATCAGTTCAACACACCTTTACCATTACCCCCCCCCCCCCCACTGGTGACGTCATAAGACGATTGTAAAAAACAGTTTACCTGTACGTTAATACCATTCAATCGGTGTCTCGCAGTGTTGAAGATGGCAGCGCTTTTTCTAGCTAGAAAGGTATCATCCTCTGCCAGGGTGTTCCATGGTGCACGACTTTTCTCCAGTCAATTCTTTATCGATGGAAACCCAAAAATTGCTGGACTTGCCAACCTACCAGGTAGTGAGGGAGGGCTGCCCAAGGTTATGCCCCCACCAAGAGAGAACTTTCCATATTGATTTGACGTGGAGGATCCTAGACATGGCTTCAACACAGCAACACTGGACGACATAGCCACCTGGGGTGAAGATTTTGGTTCTACTCTAACCTCTCTGGTTGACAAGTATGGTGCTGTTCTAGTGCAGGGTCTTCCTCTCAGCGAGGGTGCAGGGTTCTCCAAGCTTATGGATGGTTTAGGGAAGGAACTGATGCCCTACCTGGCAGGGTCCGGTGTAAGGCAACGCGTGAACAAGGGTGTGGACACAGCCAGCGACGAACCACCGGCATTTAACATCGAACCGCAAAACGAAATGTCATACAACACTCTAAAACACCCCCAAATGGTAAGATGTTGACTATTTCATTTAACACACTATAAAATTGCGAATCATTGAATAACTTGGCACCTTTGTTTGGAATTAGCAGATTTTTGTAGACATACAAATATTAATCAACGTGAATCCCTTAGATAGGGCGAATGGATTTTTTCGATATTCCCTAAAACTATTTTCGCAATATAGTCTACCAACCTGGTGAATATCTGGAAATAAAGATGGCAGGAAGATGGATAGAGGTTGGTGAATCGCTGATTCAAAAATAGGCAAGTCTGACGAGGAGTTTTCTCGGATGTCTGCTGTAAGATCCTTGAACTCGTAGCTTGTTGTGCTTTAAATATTGTATTTTTATGTCCGGCTGATGGGGGGCTTATAATAAATTCGTTGCTGTGAAAATGGTGGATGGCAAAACGTCTGCACTAAGCCGTCTGGCTATCGGACTCTGGCTGACGGCCTCATTGGATACCAGCCGGCTTCTTGCAGACATCCTGCTGCAGAACATTCTCACAGCAAGGATAACTAATATATATATATATATATATATATATATATATATATATATATATATATATATATATATATATATATATATATATATATATATATATATATATATATATATATTATATATATTATATATAATACATATGGGTCATTCCATGCCAACTCACTCACTTTTTTCCCGACCCATCTCCGATTTTGTGAAATTTGGCAGACTGGTTGACCCTCCAGAGAGACTAATACACACCAAGTTTCAGCTCATTATCATCATCACTACAGCACTTCAAAGATTTCTGGAATTTTTCAAAATTTTCGACTTTGGGACACAAAATATACTTTAACTCGAAAAGTAACCAGCTGATTTTTTAAAACCGTGGTACCGTTGCAAAGAGGAGACAATTTCATTTCCAACGATATGTTACTTGATGACCTTTTGAGACATTTGACCTTTCAAGAAAATCATAAGATAACTGACCAAAGTATTTAATGTTTAGGTCGTAACTTGGTGTACAAAAGTCACCTGGTGCAATTGATAGTCTTTCCTTCATTTTGTTTCCTCCAGTCTTTAGAAGGAAATAAGCTGACTGGTGCAAGACATGGATGAGACGGAATAGCATCCTGTTTGCGGGAATTCTCTGCTGTTAACAGAGAGATACAGACTGATGGTCAAGGCGTTTGATTTTCAGACTAAGCATAAGAAAGTGTCATTTTATCTTGAAAAACCTCAGGTTTGTTGTTAGTTTAGGGTATTCTGCGACTTCTCAAACTTCTAGATACTTCGGTTCCTCCAAATCCTTTAAGGATACGTAATCAGTAATGTCTGCACACTAGATGGGACCCATTAGAAACAACTAGTATATAATGGAAGATTGAATTAATGTATTTTATGTATTTTCTGGATCTGCCTCTTGTCTTAAAGAAATGTTTGTCAATACAAAGATATGAATAACGACATATTAACATTGATAAGTGCTTTTAACTTTTTGAAATCTGGGCTTTCTAGAAATACCAGTGAGTACTGTTATATTGTTTGACTCTGTTTCATTTAATATGTTAACCCTATTGCAATAATCATAATTTTGGTTCAGTTTAAGACTTTTGACAAGTGTCCAGAACGGTTAATAAGGTATTGTCATAAGCTCCATTTCAGTAAAGATCCTCTCATGGGACTATCTTTTCCTTGTTAATGTATCTGTTCATACCATAAACTATGTGTTCCTGGTCTAGTTATTACTGTACTCTTTTAACTCCTGGTGGAGAAATAAAGAAATAGTTATGCTGTAAATCTGGTATTAAGTGCGTCATACAATTTTGCCTGTTTTCATTTTCATATTTTTGCTACTTCTTATTATTGAATTTATCACCATTTCAGAAGTGCCATCTATTGTGCAGCATCGGAACTAAACTACCAAGGGTATTCAATGCCATGCTTGTTATAATAATATACAAATATGACATCCGTGTGGGGTTTCCACCAGGAATAAGTTCCCCGAGAGAGGATTGTCGCTCTAGGGCGTAACCCGAGGGCGACAATTCTCTCAAGGGGAAGTTATTCCTGGTGGAAACCCCACACCGATGTCATATCTGTTTTATTATACCAGACAAATGCAAAACACAAAAGGGGGAAAAATTACAAACACCAGAGATTTCGGATAAGTACTCGTCGTCTGCCTTGCTGAACTAGTTTCACCGGTAGGTCACTCGGCAAACTCCGTAGGTGATCGGGCATTATTCTTCGGGCTAGCGGTGATTATTCAACTAATTCATGGCTGTTGCCGTGAATTATTCAACTATTTCATGAGCTGTTAAGGACAACAGCCTGTCAATAAGGAATGAGGAAATCATGACGATTAATCCATGGCCCTTGACCAACCAGAATCAAGAATCTTCACGTGAGGTATATTAATATATATTAAATAGGTGGCGTGTCTACTACTTGACTAAAGACAATCTATTTTAGTACAGGGACTGCCACTGGCAGTGTTAGCAGCTGGTGAAGCAGGGAGCAGGGAGGACACTCAATTGCAAGCAGCACAGGAGATCTATGCTGGATTGTGTCTGTTGCCCCTAATAACCAGTACATACGACTGGTTAGAGTATAACCACAGCCATTTTAAAGCTGGTTGTAAGGCTAGCTAACAGACGGGACCGGTCACTTACTCCAGCCAGTGACCTAGAATGCTCTGGTGTGTGCAACCAGTACACACACACTTACACATGCTTGGTGAGTATACAAACAACGCTAGTATTTGTGGCCACCTAGCTACATACCAGTATTAAAAATGCTTCCAATATTGTGCTTTTTACATTGATAGTTTTCATAATATAAACATTCTAATTGTTTTATTTTAATTATTCCCCCCCCCCTACCACCCCTGAACACTTAAAATGTACGAGATTCGCGTTGTTTCAATGCAATGTATATGGCGCAATCTAGTGTATGAATACTGAACTAAATTTATGAATTTTTGGCGTCTGTAAATAGGTGTTATACAAAAAACGCACTAATTACATATACACACTTATATCCAGATTTACAGTATGACTTGTCATTTCACATTGTCTCAGAGAAACAGCGGTCCTTAATTTTAATTTTCTTTGGGGGTATGGGGGTCAATCCCTTCTTCAACATCGGGAATTCACATTGTTATAACATAAAGTATATTCTCTGATCATAAATCCTTTCCAATTCACCTGGAAGTTGAATTAATTTTTCGATCTCTATTGGCAATGATGTTTGTACAAAAATGTGAATGCAAGTTATCTATAAAAAAAAACACTTCCATGAACAATTCTATTTCCACCTTGGTTTGTGTAGGGCGTGACTTATCGCCTCTCTGATGTTGCATATTGATTAAAATAACATGTTATCACCAGGTTCCTTGTACAAATGTATTACTATGTAGTTTTAATAATTTCGAAATTGCCCTTTTACTGAACAATTGCTCTATATAATGAAAGTCAAAACATAAGGAGAAATTGTATTACTTATATTCATGGTGTTAAGTCATCTATTCATAACTGTTTTGTCATAGTTCTCAATCATTTTTCTCCGAAACAGACTTTGGTCAAGTGTTAAGATGAGGTACTTTCATACACAACTTGACCAGATATAAATGATCCTATTATTGAAAACACTAGGTTATCATGCAGTCCTTACTTTCCACCATGTGTGATGTGGGATAATATGTACAAGAAATAGTTTAGGGATTGAATTTTTGCTATCATAAATTTAGTTTCCTTTCTCATAAATTATTTCTCCAATAATGGAAAATGATTTTTCCCTGACGAAAATTCATTTTCCGTTAATGGAATTTCCTCTGATTTTCTGTTCATTGAAAATAGGGATGATTTATCATTTATGGAAATGCGTTTCAAATGAATTTCTGTTTATGGAAATCCATTTCTTGTTAACAGAAATTATTTTCCATTATCCTCAGTTGTTGGATTGGCCATTTGCAGCCCACGCCTGATGCCTAGCTGGAGAAGATATTTTTACACAAGATGGTGTATACCTTTGAGGTCAATCAGACGTTGATCCACTAGATGCTCGAGTTCAGGCTTCGATTGAATGTTAAATGGGACAACAACCGACTTCTTTTGGGGAATGGTATAGTGCTCTTTGTTAGCGTAGTGGGCTATGAAAGAGACCATTGTCTGCTGATCTTCGAGATTTGATGCCATGGCTAGCATGTTATTAGCACAAGTGGTGTTAGAATGGGGATTCTGCCAATATTGAAACCTGTATTTGATGCTCAGAGCATCTTTCTAGTTTCTGAATATCAGGAACTCAGACAAGAACTCAAAATTAACTCGGCGGGGTTGGATTTGCCTGGAAGTAGAGGCCAGAATGTACCTCGAAAATAGGCAAGTACAAGTTCAGACATTGATAAGAAGTTGTTAAGAGCTGTCTTAGGAATGTCTAAGGAATAGTCTTGATCATATCTTGAGAATAAGTTAAGAAAAGATAAGACTTTTGTACAACATTTGCAAATTTACGAAAACAAGCATAAGAAATTCTTAGGTAGCTCTTATTAAATTCCTAGGACTGTAGCACAACTATGCTAAGAGTCATTTAGGACTAAAGGCTAATAAAACAAAAAAGCACTTGAACAATATTGAAATGAGTTTATTTTTAGCATATTAACATGATTCATTTCAATTGTTGTTACTACCAAATTATAAAAGATGTGATCAATATTTTTTTGGGTAGTCCAGACCAAAAACGCGTTTTAAAATCAAAAGTAATGTCTATATATTTTTCAATTGAAGTGTAAGGAATATCCTTTCCACACGGTGTTATTTTTTAATGGTCCAATGTTTTTTTTCACAAATTCTGCCACAGATTGAATGGCATTTGGGGAGGTTGGTTCACCTGAGGTGTCCTTGGTAGCATCCATTTGCTCACTCATCTTTATTTCCTTCTATGTGTCGTATTTATGACCCTGAGGTTACCAGCAACTAGTTATAAGTGTCCTCTCTCCTCTCACAACCCTTCACCATGAACCTGAAAAGAGGATTGTGAAAAGTAGTTTACCTGGGGTCATTTGTTATGGCAAGCTTTAAATCAGGTTGGTGTCCCTGACCCCTTTACTAG
>OZ012695.1:1622977-1777977 GCA_963942565.1 Maea johnstoni | reverse complement strand
TATGTAGACCGCAATATCTGACTCTCCAACAGCCATGTAGATTATTTTCGATCACTCTTCATGTGAATGTATCTGTTGGATTTGTCGGTGAGAGTTTGTTTGAGAGTGATTGATCAGTCTTGCCTTCTGTCCGAAGTGTATTGCGCATATGCACGAATAAGCGGATGTCTCCAAAAATATTACCGCCTCCAGATCAAACAGTAAATTTACAAAATAAATATGGCATAACAAGGGGGGGGGCTGAATCAAAATGTTTATAGTAGTGGGAAGGGATTGACACCGTTTTTGGTAGGCAGACTTGATTGGATAGCCCAAAACGTCTGCAGCATTTGTGCTGCAGAGACTCCACAACAGCAGTAGAGATCATAACATAACCAATAAACGTCCAGAAATAGATTTTAAAAAAAGCATAGAAAATAATCTACATGGCTGTTGGTGAGTCAGATATTTCGGTCTAATACCTACGGCGATAGGATACAAAGGCTAGTAGCTCTTATTCCAGTCAGGCACTATTGTGATATAAATGAGCTCCTATCAGTACCCCACTCTTTCCTAGGGGATCATTCAGGTTTGGCTGGGTATATGCACTACTCTACTTATCACCACTCCCTGTGTATACAACAGGTTTATTTATTTCTCTGTGATGGGGTGTTGAGAGTGTTGTTGTAAACGAGAGACACACATGTAAAATGTGGCTTAACTAAGTATTACTTTTTAGAGATGTCTTGTATTTTTCATCAACTGTGAGGTGCACTATTTTCTTTGGTGTTTGATGTTTCAGGAGTAAGAAACATCAGACTTAATGATAATAATAATAATAATACTAATTATAATAATAATAATAATAATAATAATAATAATAATAATAATAATAATGATAATAATAATAATGATAATAATAATAATAAAAATAATAATAATAATAATGGTAATAATAAGGATAATAAGGATAATAAGGATAATAGTGATGATGATGATTCTTCCAGTGAAACATTGCAACATATAATGTTTTCTTAGTGCAATGAACGATTGTTGTGCACTTGGTTTTAATTAACACATGTTATATTGTTACAGACATTGGAAATATATCATTGCATACTTTGTAGTATATAATGGAATCTGGGCAAATTTATATATAAATGGAAAATGGGTTAATGTATCTAGGTTGTTGTCTTTTAAGCCATTGACTACCATATGGGCGCCCAAAAGCCCCTAAAATAAATGTATTTTACCTCTTGACAGAATAAGAGTGTTTTTCAATAGTAAATTGACTTTTAAGAGCCTTAAATTTCTGATGTAAAAAAGGGGCTCATCCCCTGGCCCTATTGTCACAATTGTAACAATAATACTATTTACAACAGAGTCAAGGTTATGGTCTCCTAATTAAATCTGAGTATCTGCAAGATATCCCAAGTTGTAGCCATAGATGTTCAACCAGTCTTTTGTTTTTTGCCATCTTGCTGTTGGCACGTCACATTAAGAAAACATGTGTTCTATGGTTTCATTTTCCCTATTACAATAGTAACACAAATTTGAGTCTTTTTATGGTTAATACCCATAGCAATAAGTATGAGAAGTCATCAGGAAATCATTATATAACTTATTGTTTATGTTGTAACTTGGTGTACAAAAATGACCTGTTGCAATTGATATTCTTTCCTTCATTTTTTTCCGTGGGACCTAAGAAGGAAAGGAGCTGATTGGTGTCAGACAAGGATGGGGCGGAATAGCATCCTGTTTGAGGGAACTCTCTGCTGTTAACAGACAGATAAAGAATCAAGGTCTAGGCGTTTGAGTTTCAGACTAATCATAAAAGTATGAATGTATGGATAAGTGTTTAAAGGCACATCAACTGACAAAGGTCATTTAGAGCCATAAGATATTAGGAAAAAGTGGTCCTTTGTCATTGAAGGAAGAAAAAGAGGGAGAGTAAGAGCAGAGCCTTCAGATGCAAAGAGGACCAAGGGATATGTATGATGCAGAGTATCCATAGGCAGATCCACACATCCCCCTTCTTTTATAAGGCGAGCAGGGTGCCACACCAGCTTAGGGCTCCCAATAAGGTGTGCTCTTGTGGGGTCTATGCATAAGAAAGTGTCATTTTAGCTTGGAAAACCTCAGGTTATTAGGTGAGGGACTTCTTCGACTTTTCAAACGTCTTGATAGTTTGGTTCCTCCAAATCCTTTTAAGAATACCTAAGCACTAATGACTGCACACTAGATGAGGCCCACCAGAGACAACAAATATATATTGGAATATTGATTTAATGTATTTTCTGGATCTGCCTCTTGTCTTAATGAAATGTTGGTCAATACAAAGGTATGAATAACAGCATGTTCATATTACTAGGTGATTTTATTTTTTGAGAAAAATATAAATCTGGGCATTCTAAAATTGCAGGTGAGTACTGTTTTATTGTTTGACTCTGTTTGATTGATTTTAACCTAATTGCAATAAGCAAAATTATGGTGTCGTTTAAGACGTTTGACATGTCTTAAAAATGCTTAAAAGGGTATTGTCATAAGCTCCATTTCAATGAAGAACCCTGTCTTGTCCTTGTTAATTTATCTGTTCATACCACGGATCTGAAGTTGACCTCAAATTTGTCATAGACGTCTATGCATTTTTGCTCACTGTAGTATTTCTGCTAGTCTAATGGGGATGTATTTTTTCTCACTTAATATCCTGGGCTGCCAGCTGGAAGTTCATGACCAATTGACAGAATTTTACAATCTTTATATATATGATTTATATATATATATATCTATATATATATTTCCCTCCAAGACAACTACTACAGAATTGATGATTTCATCAGTATATGTGTACTCTCTGGCGGGGACCTCTGGTGGACAAATACTGAACGAATAATAAACAGTGGAGCCATCTATCATTGGCCTGTAAACTAAAGTCAGTACACTTCATGTCTGAAGATTTTTTGAAATTTCGTGCGATGGCTAGCATGTCTTCAGCACAAGTCAGTGTTAGAATGGGCATATTGAAACCAGTATTTGATGCTTAGTTCATCTCAAGGATGTTGTGCAGATACAGCTTGTAGTCCTCTGGGCTTAGAAGTTTACCCTGCCCGTTACCTTGACTGATACTGATCTCCTGGTCTAAAGTCTGACTATACCATACAACTTGTGACATTAAGCCATTGTATATGTTAAGGTCACCAGCAACTAGTTATGAGTGATCACTCCTAAAAACTTTTGAGGTGCTCAATCCTGAGATGGAAAGTGTGTTGTCTTTTTTATTTCATTGGATTCAATGGAGCAATGGTTATGAGTGACACATGTTGAATGATGGCAGCTAGTGGGTATATCAAAAAGTTAATACATTAAAAATGAACAGATTTGATAAAATTCATATTGAGGCAGAGACATATAGGGGTCATTATCAACTAGGAAGGATTTCCACAGCTAGCGGTCAGTAGTCCCGGAGGGTAGTTACTCCCTGATCACCGTGCACTGGCAGACACTGAGCACTGTTACACCAGCATACTCAGGCTATTGACAAAGTGAAGATCGTACATAAATGCATTTATGTATACATATGTTTACGTATCTACTTGCAACTGTAATGAATGATGAATGGTTGTAGATGGGTAAAGGGAATAATACTTTCAAGTATATAGATTGTTTTATTGACCATCTTAAAAGGGATGAAAGTGTACAAAATGTATGCACAGAAAAAGTGAAATACATGACGCAAAATGAAAGAAAATGCATTAAAATTCCAACGATATGGAACTTGTATTTGGAGTTTCGATCTCGATTATGTATATATATATATATATATGTATATATATATATATATATATATATATATATATATATATATATATATATATATATATATATATATATATATATATATATATATATATATATATGTATATATATATATATATATATGTATATATATTTATATATATATATATATATATATATATATATATATATATATATATGTATGTATGTATGTATGTATGTATGTATGTATATATATATATATATATATATATATATATATATATATATATATATATATATATATATATATATATATATATATATATATATATATATACCGGGTATACGTAGCATATCATAGGATGGCAAGTTTTAGGTTGAGAGTGTCACAGGTTGGTGAATCAGCAGTATTCGTTAAACTTCTATGGTATTTAACAAATTAATGGTAACAACACCAATACTTCAATATTACATATAAAATTCAATAAAATAACAAAAATCAGTGATATATGTACATGTATGTGGGTTTTCCTACTTCTTTTCAACCCGAAAAACATGTTAATACATATCTGTGAAGCGTTGTGATCTAGTTTTTCCACTTTCAACTTCAAAGTGTGTGTCATTGAGATGCGGAGGGTACTATTTACAAAACATCACCTGATCGGGCGAACAAATACCTAACCCTGAAGTGTCGCCAATCATTATCCACAGCTGAGGTAGCTTGAATGATCCATTATCATATCATATGTTCCAAAATATGCATCCAGTTGACACTAGGTCTACGATAGGAGCGGCAAGGTTTCTTCTTAATTCAACTCAGCCCTAATATTAGCCCACTGAAATAGTACTTTAACCCAACATACCATGAGGCCCAGAACCCACAATCGATAAATATGCTTTAGACTTTTTTTCAGTCTATCTATTCACTCCTTTTCTCTTTATTTTGTTCATGTGAATTTTCTATATAAAGAATGTGCATTCAGGAATAGAAATAATTGATAACAAGCAAAAACAAGGGTGAATGTGATGGGAACGCATGTATTCTGGAACATTCTTGTGAAAGTGTTTTTGGTTGGTTTTAGCATTCACGGCAAGAACAATTGTGTGTAGGTGGTAATAAAAAGGCCTCTTTACAGGCGATATAGGTGGTGTCATCTTTGACCCATACAATATCAGCAGTTACAAAAATAGAGGGAGTTCAAGTATTCCAATAAACCCCTGCCCTTCGACAACCCAATGTGTTAATTTTCTTGTGGTGAATTGTTTGTTTTTCTCAACACAAAATGTAATTATTCTGTCAATTTTCTTGCTAAAACTTTTTTAATTGTTTTAAACCAATGTGGTGAATCTACCTCTTTCACAGGAACCTCTTTGACGGGAATTCTCTATCCACCCCGGCCCTTCATGCACCTAATCGTGTTTAATTTAGTATTGTCAACTTCGGATATTTAATGAATATAAAATGATCTGCCTTAGTGCGGAGAATTTTCTGGTCGTTTTTAAGTCAATTTTATATTATTAAGCAGTACCAATAATATATCTTAGATGATATAACACATTTTTACATTCAATATTGATATTTGGTACTATATGGAATACCAGTTCTTACCCGTATTGCAACACTTGTAAGGATGTAGTATGAGGAAATTAAAGTGTATTTGAAATTTTAAGTATTTGAAGTGTCAGATTACTGAGTTTAGGTCAAATATAGGAGCAGCAGGATTTCTCTTCAACTCAACTTAATTGCTAGCCACGGCAAAAAGCAGCCTGGCAATTTTGGTTAAGTCTTTCAGGCTAAAGCATAACTTCGAAAAAGTTTGAAGGAGAAATGTTAATCAGAACATTACCAATAACTCTCCCTCAGATATTTGGTTAAATCATGCTTAAGTGTCAAGTTACTGTCAAAAGGGCCCAAGATCCAGACGACAATTTGAAAAGTAACACTTAAAACCATTAATGGGCTAGCCCATTCAAACCTGGAGTTCCTGTGCTACTTTTTACAACTTTATAATGGTGTATGAATTCACAAAACATTTGAAAGAGAATTTTAGGCTCAGTTGGAATCCTTTTTGTTAGAGTGATCTTAAAGAAATAGCCAGGCTTATTTGTTCAGTAACTGGTCATGATGGAGTAAAGGTAAAAGAAACTACAAGACTACCTTAACCCATTAGTGCTTAAGAGCTGTTTAGGAAAAAGTGTTGTCAAGAACTTCGATACTTTTGATTACAATTTAGGTTCGAATTTACAAAATAATTGAAGGAAAGTTGTTGTCAGTGTTCTACTAACATTTCTCCTTCGAATGTTTTTTTTCATTTATGCTTTTGCCTGTTTACATTTATCCACAATATTGTCCGCCAGCCATTGGCTGCTGTGAGCATTATTAGGTTCACAGCATCCATAGAACAAACATGGTTGACATCAAAGAGAGAAACATGAGAAAAATATTTGGAGGCTTTTTTTCTAAAACTTACAGGAACAACAAATCTCAGTCGTATATTCCTCGAAACATTTCGTAATTATCGAGATAACTCCATAATGTCACTGAATATACGCTCCCAGATGTACATAGATAAAGAGTAGCAAGCGATTGTAAAACTGACCAAGTTAATGACTTTGAAAGTGGAATTTGTGGAGAAAATTGTGCCTATGGCAGGACATGACATTCTATCTATTTTCCTGAGGTTCAAAGTTGTTTTTTGTTATGAATGTGGAAATAAGCTCTAATTGTTCAGCATTACATAGCCCATATTGACGTTTTTGACATTTTCGAAAGTTTAGCCTGATTTCTTTTGCTTTTGTCCCGTGACGGACAGTCATACATCCAAAGGTTTTATGACCTGTTAGGTGGACAAATATAGAATGTATCCTTTACATATTTTCCTCATATGAGTTGAAATGAATAGGGTCATCTACTTTTCCTATAGAAAATCTCTAATAATCAAGAATGATTGACAATCAAAATCTGTCCCGTGATAGACAGTATGATATATCATGGGACATCACAGCTGTGGTGGCATTTCAACAGAGGGAAAATATAGTATAGAACTCCTCTCTTCGTAATTAATTTGAAAATACATTTATTATCTATTCTAGAGTGATATAAAACTCATACTAAGTATGTGCATGCTGAAGTAAAATGCTAAGTGCAATAATGATCTGACATTGTCTTCTACCCTCTTTGCAGAATATTAATTTGACATATATTGGCATTTGCCCACTTTGTTTTTTTAACCAGGAATGAGAGAATTGTTGCACGTTTTGGTTTCTTCTACATATGTATACAAGATGGCCAACCTTTGGCAATCATTCCATCAGAAAGGCCTTTTAACAGTACACAACAAAGAAGAAAACAGATGGAGTGGATTGATAAAGATCATTTGAAATTTAGAAACCTTAAACAAAAGCACAGGAAGACAATGGTATTCCAACTATAACTACAGAAGATTTTACAATTAGAGTTTACAATTGTTGATTATTAAACAGATGTGTATATGTACTATGCGATTGTGCATCTTGCACATGAGAGATATAATTTTAAAATATATATTTTGAAGTTTAAAAATGTTCATTATACGCCAATGAAATGCTTCAAAAACACTATTTATTAGAAATAGAACTAGAAATGCATATTTTCTAATCATAAATACACACGTTTCTAGAAGGTTAGCAGTGAAGACACTTTTACTAGCTACCCTACAACCTGTGTGGAATTTTTTGTCTTGTGATAGACTGTCTCGTGATAGACAGACCTTGTTTCACAAAAACTGAATTTTCTTTGTAGCTACAGAATATTCAACCATCTAAAATATGTAATGTAAAAGTATTTTCGTTTTTGTTTGTATGAAGCATAAATGCTATAATGCATGTATTTGAGGAGAATTTTGCAATTGAAAAATGTTTTGAAATATCCACTTCCCTTTTGTGTCCCATAATAGACCACCGTATTTGCTTAATTATCTCCTTCAACTATAAAGCAATTGATCAAACAAAGAGTTAAAATGACACATATCAATTAGTTTGTATTATGCAGCAAATCTGAATCATGCAATAAAGTGTTTTAAGATTGCCTTTAAATTGCAAGATTTGTCCCATCATAGACAGAAAACCTACGATAGAATTCTTATACTACTTTGTAAAGTACTGTTACCATAAACCACTGCTACAGCTGCGACTACAACTTCTACTACTATTACTACTTTTAACTAAAATACCAATACTCAGACTCTTCAACTAATTACACTCCTACCACTGCAAACAATAATACTACCTATAATGATAACAATAAAAAGTAATGGATATCATATTGATACTATTTATCATCATCATCATCACCAAGCAAACAAGACGATTTGGTTGGCCATGAATTATTCATAATCAAGAATCATAACTATAGCACTCAGGTAACCATACAATGAAGCTAATTGTCATTTGACAATCTCCCTGAAATGTGTCCAGTAAATTTGTTAAAGATGACAACCCTATTTGCGGTTATTTGGCCAAATGTTCAACACACCTTTACAATAACCCCTCCTGCTGACGTCATAAGAGGACTGTAAAGTATAGTTCACCTGTACTACACGACCAACCATTCAGCATTTCGCAGTAGTGAAGATGGCAGCTAGAAAAGTATCATCCTGCTCCAGGGTTTTCCATGGTGTACGACTGTTCTCCAGTCAGTTCTATATCGATGGAAATCCCAAAATTGCTGGACGTGCCAACCTACCTGGCAGTGAGGGAGGCCTGCCCAAGGTTGTGGCACCACCAAGAGAGAACTTTCCATATCGATTTGACGTAAAGGATCCTAGACATGGCTTCCACAAAGGAAAACTGGCTGACATAGCCAACTGGGGGAAAGATTTTGGTTCTACACTTATCTCTTTGATTGACAAGTACGGGGCTGTTCTTGTGCAGGGTTTGCCTATCAGCGGGGGGTGCAGGGTTCTCTAAAGTGATGAACAGTTTAGGGCACGAGCTGATGCCCTACCTGGCAGGTTCCGGTGTAAAGCACCACGTGGACAAGGGTGTGAGCACAGCCAGTGATGAAACAGCTGCTTATAACATCGAACTGCATAACGAGATGTCGGATAACACTGAATACCCTACAATGGTGAGACGCTTACCTTTTCATTGAACACACTCTAAATATGCAAATCAAAAAATATTTTGACACTTTTGTTTGTTATTAGCAATACTTAGTGATAGCAGTGCAGGTTTAGCAGGTTTTAAGAGTAACAGACGTAGGAAAATGCACAATTGTTCATAGAAGCGAAGCAGATTTTTCTAGACATATAGATAGAAAACCACGTGAACAGTTTCGGTTATTCCCTTAATATATATATATATATATATATATATATATATATATATATATAATATATATATATATATATATATATATATATATATATATATATATGTATATATATATATATATGTATATATATATATATATATATATATATATATATATATATATATATATATATATATATACATATATATATATATATATATATATATATATATATATATCAGCCATTCTCCCTTAAGGGTCCACATAACGAGATTTGCGTGACCCTCGACCCCCTAGGGAAAAATACTGCATGAATACTGGCTTATTTGGTATCAGCCAGTAGCTAGGATCAATGTGCATCAGAGTCATGCATAACTAGTGTCCTAACTCTAGTAGAAATTTTTTTTCTGAGGCCGGAAGAGCAACAAGGCGAAACGGACTAACGTGTCCTCAGCAAAGGTTAAAATATGATTTTGTGTGAAAAGATTAAAAAACCGGATTGTTTTAGGAAAACCTCATCTATATTTATTGGAAATACTTTGAATTTTGATATTTCTGACGCAAGAACAGAATATTTCATTTTGAAATATACTTTAGGTAGGTCTGTACACGTGTCTTCAATTTTTGTTTGTACATTTCGCATCAAGCTATTTTAGGCGGGACATGTACCATATTAAATAGTATTCAATGATTTTTTGGTCTCTACATCTGCGGAAACATCTCAACTTTTCGATAAAATAACAAAAAGTCTGAGACCAAGTTTTAAGAAAGGCCCACAGACCTCGAAATGGGGTAAGGTTGGTGCGTATCGATAACTAGCGCAACTTACGATCGCATTATACCTCCCTATACATGTACTCGTGGAAGATCTTCTTTTTGCATCTAAAAGACCTTCAGGCATAGTACAAATAACGATTGTAACAAATCCAGAAAGAATTATTTCTAAGCCTGCAGGGAAGCATAAGTTCGAAAAACCGTCACGTACAAACGTTGTGTAAGTTTCTAGGCAATCCGACATTGCCATCTATCGACAAGCCTACAGACTAAAATAATGAGGTTATGGCCTCGTTTTCATTTCTGACGTCAAGAAGGGATGTTAGGCCATGCTGCCAGACTCGTCAGAATCAGCGGTGAGTGTTTTTTTCATAAAATTTTTCGATTTCTAATCATGGGATCTTCGAAAAATCGGTGTCATTTTAGGGGTAGGCTAGCATAGAAGCTCCGCTAACAGAAATTTTAAGATGTCTGTGCGTAATTTGCCGTAAGTTTAGACAACTTTGAAATGTTTTGCTCGTAAATGAATCAAAACAACATGGTGGGGGGGTATTTACATCTCGATTTGAGTTGAGGACATTTTCGTTACGTGTTGTTTCATTTGTGCGTTACGTTTTTGAGGACATGGCTTATTTTGACACTTTTCTTTACTTTTTCAGCTGGATAATGTATTCTACACGGCTCAGACCCCTTCCCCTAAGCAATGCAGAGCGGCAACGGCGATATAGGGCGAGGAAAATTGCTGCAATGGGTTATACCTTCTTGAAAAGAGAAAGTGAAAGGGTCAAAGCTTATCAGAAGAAGGTAGCAGACATGACCGACGAAGAGAAGGCAAGGAGCAGGAGGTTAACAAATATAAGGGTCAGGAGACACCGTAAGAAGAAGCGGGAAGAGAAACTGGCTGCTCAGGCTTTAGTGGTGGAAGATGAGGACTGGTCAAGTGATGGATCTATCAGTAATGATGATGAGACAGATGATGGTGGTGATAGCAGTGATGGTGGTGATAGAGCACAGGAACTCAGAGGTATGTATTTCAACATTTATTCATTTATTTATTCCTGCACTTAGATGTTCTTGCTGTGAATAATAAGGTTACTGTTTTATATTCCTGTTTACCTGCTGATTTACTTTTGAATGTATGTACTGTTCTGAACTGGTGCTAATCATAATTTACTGTATGTATGTACCTACCTGATATTTGTCTTGCATCTGCTTAGAAGTAGAAATGTTCTGAACTGGTGCTAATCATTTACTACATAAACCTACCTGATATTTGTCTTGAATCTGCTTAGAAGTAGAAATGTTCTGAAGTGATGCTGATATTTATTGATCTGTTAATGATTACAATTGCAAATTTATTATAACCACATACCTACCTGATATTTGTCTAAGTTAAACTTTGAAACAGCTTTCGTGACACACTTTCTTCCTCTTATTCATACATTTGTTTAATTGTCTACTTTCAGGTACACTGATTGTGAAATTCCCCCTGAGGAAGAGGAGAAGACAAGCTGCAGCTGTACCCACTACAAAGTCTCCTCGAAAGAAGAGAAAGAAACATGTCGCCCGAGTTGGTACTGGTCCAAAGTCTACAAGTTCTCCAAAGAGGAAGAAAAGACGTGTCGCAAAAGCTGTTTCAAAATTGAACCGACAGCTTACAAAGCATGAGGAACAGATCAAGAATCTCAAAGCTCAGAAACGGAAATTCCAAAGGAAATGCAAGAAGCTGGAGGAAATGATGGAGAAGAAAGGATCAAGTGACATTTCAAGTATTTACAGTAGTACTAGCACTGTCACATCTCCAAGCCAGGGGACTTCAGTTTTGGATAGGTGGTCTCCAGTGGTTCATCCAGCTCCAGTGGTAGTGCTAGAACCACTGGAAGCTATGCAAGCTGAGCAAGGCATCACTGCTCAGACACCACTTAGCAAGACCAACCAGCTCATTCGAAACAGTGGCCTTACCCCAAGGAAAGTCCCAGCTGTCATCAAGAAGAAACTGATCTATGCGAATGTGGTGGAGGATGAACTACAAACTGCAGCAAAGAAAAGTGACCAACACAAGGAGGTTGTGGTATCACTTCTCAAAGGCAAACAGCTCAAGAAATACAGACTGAAAAAGCAACTCAGCCGACAGTTAAATGTCTCAGAGAAGTTCCTTCGCAAAAGGAAGGACAAGTCTCTCAAGTGTCTAGAGAGAAGGCGGCTACTTGCCAAACAGAAAGAGCTCGAGAGACAGGTTAGGTCTTTCCTAGAGAGAGACGACAACTCTAGGATGAACCCTGGCAAGCAGGACTGCTTGACAGTTGATGGAGAGAAGGTCCAAACAAGGATCCTCAATGACTACCTCTACATCTTATATGAGAAGTTCCTTGCTGAAAATCCTCAAGTGAAGATCAGCAAGTCATCTTTCTACAAGCTGCGACCCAAGCACATCAGACATTCCAATTGCTTGAAGCCGAACAACTGCTTGTGCCAGAAGCATGAAAACTCCACCTTGCTTCTCAGATCCCTGAAGAAGGTACTGACAGAACCCCTCACTCCAAGTCCTGATGTCTTTGTGAAATCTTACCAGACCGAAGAGGCAGTTAAGGGGTTGGTGGATAAAGTCACAGCCACTGAGGTTACTGTCCAGCAGTGGCAGAGAGTTCTAGATGCGAGAGATGGCAAACGCAGAGTCAAGGTTGTCAGTACCGACATGCCACTGTCAGAATTCAAGGACAAGTTTGTGCAAGACTTTGACAAATTTGCAGAGCACAATGCCAGAGCTAAAACTCAGTACACACAGCTACGCCAGCTGAAAGAGAACCTGCCAGCTAACCGCATCATAATCCAGATGGATTTTGCAGAAAACTTCACGTGTGCCTCTACTGATGCTGTCCAGAGTGCATATTGGAACCAGGCTACTGTTACATTACACCCCTGTGTAGTGTACTACAAAGAGGGAGAACAGTTGAAACATACAAGCTATGTTTATGTATCTCATTTGAATCATCACAACTCCAGTATGGTGATCGCTATTCTGAAAGCACTCATAAAGAAGGACCTTCAAGCTCTGATCAGTGAAAGGGGAATCGAAATGGTCCATTATATTACAGATAGCCCCTACTCACAATATCGCAATAGGGTGATGTTCGCTGCTGTTGCTAATCACAAAGACCTTTTTGGCATCGAGGCAAGGTGGGACTATTTTGAGTCAGGTCATGGGAAGGGTCCCTGTGATGGCATTGGGGGCAGTGTCAAAAGGATGGCTGAGCAAGCAGGCAAACATGGAACACCTATGGCTGATGCAGATGACTTCTTCAAATGGGCATCTGAAACTGGTGGAGTTGTAAACTACACTTGGATTGGCCAAGAGGAGTATGATTTAGCCCAGAAAGAGGTGAACATGCTTCAAGCCCAGATTGCAGCTGTGAAGGGCACTGGCAAGCTCCATGCAGTGAGGAGGGGATGTGATGCACATCATGTTTTATGGAGGGATACTTCTTGTAATTGCATTCCAGAGTGTGGCAGTGAATGCAAGTGGGAGGAATGTAGTCTCCTTCCTCCTAAGGCAAAAGGCAAACTCAACAAATTCACCCCATGTCTTCAGTGTGATTGGCTCTGCTTCTGTCCCAATGGTCCAGTTCTAGTTTTGGTACAGGAAGAGTCAAGCACCACTGACCCTACTCCTACTACTGCAGTTGACCAGGGTGCAACTGAACAGGATGGTGGAGGTGCAACTGTACAGGATACAAGTGGTGGAGGTGAAACTGTACATGAGGATGGCCAGGGTGCAACTGTACAGGATACAAGTGGTGGAGGTGAAACTGTACATGAGGATGGCCAGGGTGCAACTGTACAGGATACAAGTGGTGGAGGTGAAACTGTACAGGAGGATAGTCAGGGTGCCAATGAATCTCAAACTGAAACCCCAGTGCAACTTGATAACAGTGAAAAGGAATCTCCTGATATGGATTACATTGAAGTAGTAGACACAGATCAGTTGCAAGCAGGTGTGTTTGTGATCACTAAGTATGATGACATATCTTACATAGGTAAGGTGACAGATGTTGAAGAAGATGAAATTGAAGTCACCTTCATGACTACTCATGGCAGGGGTCAGGCTCAGAAGTTCAAGTGGCCTAAACATGAAGACAAGGTCTGGGTGATGAAATACGCTGTGCTGGCAATTGTAGATGAGCCTGAAGCTGCTAGAAGGTTCTTCACTCTCAATGCTACCTCTCTGGATAAATTTCTGGCAATCCAGCAGACCGATGGGAAGTGAATAACTGGTTAAGCAACGTACAAACTAAGTGTATTCACACTTCATTTCCTGAGTTATTTCAAATGTTCTGTTGCATGTTTAAATGTAAAGGTTTCATAACTTCTATGCATAATCATTACATCTGTTAAAAGTATTAGGGATGCTGGTTTAAAGTGTTTAAACCATTTTTATATTGTATGTTTCTCAAAATGAGTCACAAATGACATTGTGAAGATGTTTTAGCTCCAATAACATTCCAAATATGTGATTTATTCAATGTTACAGTTGTGTTCGATTTTAGTTTGCAAGTATTACTCCAATCTAGTCATTACTTACTTCCTTTAATGATGTTCAAAGGTCTAATCATTTTGGAGAAGATCTGCGCAACTTACATAACTTACTCAAGCACTCCATTTTGAAGTTCAGTAGTAGTGTAAAAGTGCTGGGAAACTTGCATTATTTATTTTGTTTGTGTCATTCTATTTTTATGAGTGGACTTTTAAGTATTTAAGGGTGCCATTGTGTCATTATGTGATCATAAAAGTGATAATTCCATATCTGTGTCATGAAAAAACCAGATATTTTGTACTGATGCTGTGCCAAAGCAATAATTTTGATGTGATTTCAATAGCACAATGTATAACTTTCCTATATATATGGTAATAATAGACATAAGATGCTTACCTACCTAGTTTTAAGCCTTCACATTGAGATACAACTTATGGTAGCAGACCTGAAACCTATAAACTATTTTAGTCAAAACTTCAATGCAGGTCAGTGTGAAGAGATGTTGTCCAAACTAGCTTCATGCAGTTGGAAATTGTTTCCATCATTATGAAAAGGTCAAATAACTATGAGTAGTACATTATAATTCACCATTATAGCCTTAGAAAGGTGTTGCCAAGAGAGAAGATATACCTCATTTTAATTCATTTTATACTTTTATACTTTGAAGTGCCTTCTGGGTGAAATTTAACATACCAAAGTGGCTCAGCCTTGCCAACGATTGTTGGGATAGGTGCATGTGATATCTATGTATAATTTAATTTCGTATTTGACAGGTTTCTTCAATAAACCTTTTGATTTTTAGACTGTATTCATGTGTTTTCCATTTTACCATTTTCTGCAACCTACAAACGAAAAAAATAATAGCCTAATCGCCAACTGCAATGAAGTCCAAATTAACAAATTAAGTTAATTAGGTGTCTTTAGGCCTATTAAGATGATTTCGGAACATTAATATTAATTTTGAAAAATTTCATATTTCTACATGAAATATCGCAACTTACGAAACGTTTTTCAATGCGCTATTAACCAGTGATGCTTTCACCTATGCTCTACATCTTTTGGGCCAGTCCCAGAGCACTAATTTGTCATTTCCCTGAGATAGGTTAGACTATTTTTCAGAAAGATCTCTCACTTTTACAGCTAAAGTTATACAATACTTTCAGGACTTCATTGCAGTTTTGAAACTATACTTCACAAAACAGTGGCAAAATTATGAAAAAACAAGTGAAATATATGCAAAAGCTGTATTTATTTGAACCATCATACAGTTTACTTCATAAAAATAGCATACAATGGGGTATTAGCCTTTTCAATACATTTTTACAAGCCTGAAATCAAATAAAGGTCATATTTTGAGTGGTCCTCTGAAATTTGGATAGCCTCAACTTCAAACTGCTGTAAAAAATTTGTCTGAAGACTTTGTAGGCAGATTTTTTGGGCTTTTGCCCTTGAGATATACTAGTTTCAGAAAAAATTAGTCTCAGAAAGATCTGTGACACAAACCCTCGTGACCAACTTCCAGCCCCAATGTGGACCCATAAGGGAGAATGGCTGTATATACATACATATATATATATATACAGTATATATATATATATATATATATATATATATATATATATATATATATATATATATATATATATATATATATAGAGAGAGAGAGAGAGAGAGAGAGAGAGAGAGAGAGAGAGAGAGAGAGAGAGAGAGAGAGAGAGATAGATATCTAGATATATATATATAAATGTATATATATATGTATATATATATAGATATATATATATGTGTGTGTGTGTGTGTGTCAGGGGCATATCCAGGATTTGAGAAGGGGGGTTTAATTTAGTTCTGAAAAGTGACACCAGTGGCGCCACTAACAATGATTTCTGAAAACACCATCAGGGATCAATAAAAGGCAACATTCAAGTGGAATATAAGGCAACTTAAAATACTCTAAAAATAAACCTTTTGTTTCCCATATTAATGTTGATGTCTGGTTCTACAAATAAAAGATATCTAAAATATCTATTTTTAAAACACACCCCATGCTTTTGAATTGATCATGTATACATGCCTCTGGACCTCCTTATCGATGTGACCTAATTTTAGAAATGATAGCTGCTAATCATATCATTAACACTCATCAGAAAACCCAAATCAATAGAGGAAGTGATAATTGTAATTGGTTACTTGATGGTTATCTTTTGTCCTGCTTCAAGCTCCAGGTAATCTTGGTCACCTCAGAGACTTGAAGAATTGATGTCTTTCAAGCTATTCACCTAATCAACATGCTAGTTGCCTAAACACACAATATCGACTTCTCATAACCACTGTAAAAACAATTATTTCCGATGCTTGTCCACAAGTGGCTTGGTGGCGCAAAGTGACTCACCAGCCAGGGTGGAGGAGGTTACGACGAACCCCTTGAACCCCCCCCCCCCCACCCCCCCCCCCCCCCCCTCCCCTCTGGATCCACTTTTTTTATTTAAAGCTTCCTGTAGATCATTTTTTGTTTTCTCAGAGGTAGATGAGTTTGACCATATGGTCATTTCTCCGTCATTTTTGTACAAATCAAGGTTAATGGTATACCCAAGACAACAAGTATTCTTCAAAGGATAAGAAGGAATCAAATGATCTAGAAGTTTGAGATGCTGCTTTTGTGTTACACAAGGCGTGACTATTCGCCATGGGTAACATCTTAGAATTCTGTTTCGACAAAATTTCTTTTGTCAACAAAAGACTTTCATATGTATGTATATATATATATATATATATATATATATATATATATATATATATATATATATATATATATATATATATATACATATATATATATATATTTATTTATATATATATATATATATATATGTATATATATATATACCTTTAATTTCAGGTGTTTCTCTACTGTGATCACCCCGCTGACTTGGGTAGAGGAGGCGAGACAGTCATCGCTGATGTGCGGGATATCTATCGCGATCTAGATAAATCACTCGTAAAAAAACTCATTGAGCTAGGTGTTGGCTACCAGGGTTATCAACCTACCAAGATGAATGCTGCATACAAGAGTTGGGAAGAGGTAGGCAAAGAAATGCGTTGCCAGTCTTATCTGAAAATCTCTCTCTCTCTCTCTCTCTCTCTCTCTCTCTCTCTCTCTCTCTCTCTCTCTCTCTCTCTCTGGCATCTGGGTACTCATCTGAAAGTGGACAGTGGGAGGTATCCAATGAATACAGCATGACAGGGTTTAGATGGTTATCAAAAGTTTTTGCGTCTTTGTGCCCAGGGCGATATTATTCTCAGCATTTGGATTAATACTCGCTGAGGCAGATGGATAGAACTTTCGTGATACTATCGGCCAATCCTGAAAAGAGCCTCCGTTAAGGAGTAACCCCAACCCTTCTTATAACAAAAAACAACATGTTTTTTTGTAAAGACATATATGTCTGATGAAAGCAAATTTCACAAGAAAATGACTTTTTAAAAAAAAGCTGCAGGACAACCACAACTATCTATCAAATTGATTCAGACTTGGTATGAGTTTGATATTATGAGGCTTGATATGCACAAAATGAATTATCCTGACTGAAACTCCTTTTGTGATAAAATGCACTTTTTATCTTGAAAAAGGCCGTTTTTTGCATTTTTAAGAACTTCATTTATTGATGTTTAATTTTTGTAAAATGTTCTTCACACAAACTTAGCAAAATGATAAACCATAATTATTGCTAGATATTCCCCTTTCAATTTAGGCTTTCTTCATATAATTTGGTTGGCTGCCGGATCTCTTATCTTAATTCATTTCCCCTACCCTTTTTTTGAAAAATCCTCAAGTAATTTCTTTTTATAAAATTGTTCTTTCCAAAATCTCTCATACACATTACTCTTAATTATTAGTAAGATCCTTTTCCAGTGAAAAAGAAGTAAACTGAAGTTTTTAAGTTGTGTTTGCACTGAGTGACCTCATATTTAGGGTACATATGCAGAAACGGGTAAATTGAGTATTTTTGGACATTTTTGTTTTAATGAAAGGCATATAAAGAGTTCTTCAGGCATGCAATCTAAAAGTCTTTAGAAAGAAGACACTATTAAAAGGTTGTCATTTGATATTATACAAATATGACATCCCTGTGTGGTGTACAACAGGAATAACTCCCCCGAGAGAGGATTGTCGCCCGAGGGCATAGCCCGAGGGCGACAATCCTCTCGAGGGGGAGTTATTCCTGTTGTACACCACACAGGGATGTCATATTTGTTTTATTATACCGAACAACATACAAAACACAAAAGGGGAAAAATGACAAACACCAGAAATTTTGGATAAATACTCTTTTGTAAAAAATTTTACAAATTACAATAACAGGGATGTCCAATTGTTGCATTGACGCATCAGAGTTCAACAGAAGCCCCAAAACGTACAACAGGAGGAAACTTTCAGTTTGACTCAGAGAATTTTCTGAAAACATGAACAAATGAGTCTAATTAATGTTTCGCTTCCTTTTTCAAATAAAATTTGTATCAGAAAACGTTTTAACTCCATTTATTGATACCACCTCTTAATCAATCTAGGTGCTTATTTATGAGCAAGACACTGAACCTTATTTGTTTGTTTGTACATTTACAACTCTAACTTTGGTACCGGCCGTTGTTTAGTAAATGCTGTCTATTGGCCTCATCACAGTTAGACTCTAACTTTGAGATACGAGCATTTATAAAATAGCATCTGCGCCAAGAAATCTGGGCGCTCATATCTATATCTTGAAACACCCCCCAAAACCAGTCACGTTCGTACCATACCTTATTTGTTCGTATAATTCTATCTTTATTTGATAAAAATCTGTTTGCTTGGTGCCTGTTAGGCACAATTTTAAAGTTGAGGCGGTCAGCCTTGTGGATTTCACGTAGGCGATGGCTGACGTTTAGTATGCACGCATGCGCATCGAGCATTGACCTAGTTTCACCGGTAGCGGTGATTATCACGCTAATTCACTGCTGTTACCGTGAATTAGCGTGATAATTCATGAGCTGTTAAGGACAACAGCCTGTCACCAAGGAGTGAGGAAATCATGACGATTAATCCATGGCCCTTGACCAATCAGAATCAAGAATCCTCACGTGAGGTATAATAAATCATTATAACCTCTCTGTGTTAAAAATATGGCCTCATACATAGTAGCTTTAGTGAGGGCTATATACAGCAACTGGACGAAAGGTTCCGGAACCCGCCGATAGGCGCCTTCAAACACGTCGAATGCCTTCGTGGAACGCCATGGATTGTTTCATTAGAGAAAACTTGGTTCTTCCAGTTATGTATGATAGCGTCCAATCTGTTTTGGTCAAACAGCATGGATACATTCAATGGACCAATTGTACTAAGAATACACTTTTAGAAAATTAAATAACCTTTTTTAAATCAGTGAAATTAGCGATTTTACAGTTTTGATGACGTCACAAGTAATTGGAAGCTAATTATAATACGCGACGGTGGCAACGCGTAGCGGCGTTCATTTACACTACAGACCTGTAGTGTAAATGAACACCGAACACGAACTACACTTGTGTGACACACTACAAGACCCCTAACTGTCCACAACTAGCGAGGCCGACCTTGGAGGCACACACCAGGAGTGTATAAACGGCACTAATAGTACTCTTCAACGTCTAAAGTGGAAGATGTACTAAGTAAATGTTCAAATTGAGTGATTTCCTTTTGTGATTCAATTGATACACACGCCGAGTGTGTATAATCAGTTAATTAAGGAGAATCTTGAGCACCTGGCGGACACCAGCGGAACTACACTGGTGTGACAGACTACAAGACCCCTAACTGTCCACAACTAGCGAGGCCGACTTTGGAGGCACACACCAGGAGTGTATAAACGGGACTATAAGTACTCTTCAACGTCTAAAGTGGAAGATGTACTATGTAAATGTTCAAATTGAGTGATTTCCTTTTGTGATTCAATTGATACACACGCCGAGTGGGTATAATCAGTTAATTAAGGAGAATCTTGAGCACCTGGCGGACACCAGCAGAACTACACTTGTTGGACAGACTCCAAGACCCCTAACTGTCCATCACCGGCACAGAAACGCGACGTCACAGTGACATTTAGCGCAGTGTCACAGTGTAGCGCAAAAGTGTCCACTTGGACGCCACACCAGTTGGACATTTAAGTTATACTGGCATAGAATTGTGATGTCACAGTGACACCAAGCGAAGTGTCACAGTGTGGTCCTTTACTGTCCACTTGGACGTCACATGTGACGTCCAGCGACTACAAGATACTAAAATGTGAAAGGGGGTAAAATGATATATCAAATGAAAGCCTTTAGTGTCTTTTTTCTAAAGAGTTCTAGATTGCCTGCCTGAAGAACTTCTTATATGCCTTTCATTTAAACTAAAATGTCCAAAAATACTCAATGTACCCGTTTCTGCATATATAACCTAAATGTGAAGTCACTCAGTGCAAACACAACTTTAACACTTCATTTTCTTCTTTTTCACTAAAAAAGGACCTTACTAATAATTAAAAGTAATTTGTATATGGAATTTTGGAAAGAACAATTTTATAAAAAAAAATACTTCTATTTTTCAGCATTTTTGAGTATTTTTCAAAAATAGGGTAGGGGAAATGAATTACCAATAAGAGATCCTGCAGCAAACCAAAGTATATGAAGAAAGCCTCAGGGGGGATGTCTAGCAATAAGTTTGGTCTATCATTTTGCCAAGTTTGTGTGAGGAACATTTAACAAAAATTAAACATCAATAAAAGCAATTCTTAAAAATTCAAAAAATGGCCGCTTTTGAGATAAAAAGTGCATTATATCACAAGAAGAGTTGTTCAGCCAGGATAATTCATTTCGTGCATATCAAGCTTCATATTATCAAACGCCATACCAAGTCTGAATCAATTTGATATATATTTGTGGTTGTCCTGCAGCTTTTAAAAAAGTCATTTTCTTGTGAAATTTGCAATATCGATACACGTTTTTCTCCGTAAAATATAGCTGCCAACAAATTTCTTCACCACATTATGGACTTTCTTTCATCAGACACATATATCTTTCCAAAGAAACATGTCGTGTTTTGTTATAAGACGGGTTGAGGTACCCAACCACTTTGGGGGTTTGGCCGATAGCCTAACTCACTACTAGGTGAAATGGGTGCAAAAAGACTTTAATGAAGATATTCCCTGGTTTCGACACTCGCATACAAAAGTTGGGAAGAGGTAGGCCAGGAAATGCGTAGTCAGGCTTATCTGAAAAGCTCTCTCTCTGATACAGTTTACTGAATGAAACTTTAAGTAAGTGGGAACACTCCTTCCCAACATAGCAGGTCCCCGAACTGCCCGTTCAGGATACCGGCTTTGAGGGAGGCTCCTGACAATCACAAGCGGATCCAAGATGGTGGTAAGAGAGACACTTCCTATTGTCATCAGGGGAAAATATCTTTAGTTGAATGTCAGAGGAGCGATCAGCATTACTAGCTTCAAGATATAAACAGTTGATGTATTTCGATAGGAATATTTTCTGTGGACCTTGACCTTTGGCTGAAGGTCACAGAAATCATCTAGTTCAATGTCACCAGTCATGTTGATAAGTAAACAACATTTACACTGAATAAAAACCGTCAGCTTAGATATTCACACACATACAGCGGAATTGACTGTGTTAAGCATTTTAAATATTGAACAGGCTTCACCATTTTCCCAAGACTCATTTATATTGATGAAGTGATGGGAAATACATATCAAATATACTCAGATATTAGAGGAACTACCACCCTCTCTTCAAAATCATGTAAATTTAAGGGTTGGGGTGTTTCATTCTCCCTGAAAGGGTGCCGCCCTCAGGGTATTTTAGACAAGTGCTCAGAAATTAGATAAGATCGTGTAGTAATTACACAGAAAAAAATGATAATGCTGAAAAATATTATTTAGTATATGTATTTTTGAATATCAATTTTAAAAATGTGATTCTATTGTTTTGTTGTCATTCTATGGGGCGCTACTCTGACAAGTTTATCTATGATACCTCCGACGTCCTCTGTATTGTCGGAAGCTGGTGAAGTTTTAAAATCTCCACATCCAGATTTTTCTTTAACTTGTTGAAATTGTTCTTAGGACCATATATTTTCATGAGACAATTTCAAAACTGCAGGTTAACCGTCCTGTTTTCAAGATAGGGGGCGCAACATTTCCATTATTTCATACAGAACGCTTCAATATTGCAGGAAGTTGGTTATTATTACAATTATTATTATTATTATTATTATTATTATTATTATTATTACTATTATTATTATTATTATTATTATTATTATTATTATTATTATTATTATTATTATTATTATTATTATCATTACTATTATTATTATTATTATTAGTAGTAGTAGTAGTAGTATTATAACCATTATTGTAATTACTATTATTATCATTATCATTATTATTATTATTAATAATATCATTATCAATTTTATTAATATTGTTGTTATTATTATTACTATTATTATAATCATTATCATGTTGTATTAATATAATTATTATTTATTAGTATTATCATTATCATTACTAAGCTGCTTTGTATAAGCCCGTGCAGCTATTATGTTATTATTTTCATTATTATCATTATTATAACTATTTTTATTATTATTATTATTATTATTATTATTATTATTATTATTATTATTATTATTATTATTATTATCATAATTATTATCATTACTATTATTTTTGATATATCATTATCATTATTATTATTATGATAAAAATTATTATTATTAGCAGTAGTAGTAAGAGCAGCTGTTGTTTTGTTGGACAATTCAACAAATGTTACTTTTGTGGACAAAGGTAATTTCCTGGGGTAATTTACGTCTTTACGAAGTTAATTTTGTTGAGATAAAGGTCGCATTTGTCAACAAAAGATATATTTGATGTTAAAACTTACTCTTGATAAGACAGAAGTATCTTTTCATCGACAAAAGCAACTTTTGTCTTGTTTTTGTCAAGAAAAATTTACCTTTGCCTAACAAAAGTAACTGCTGTTGGAACAAAGTTGCTTTTGTCAACAAAATTGACTTCTTTCTCAACTAAGGTTGCTTTTGTCAACAAAAGGGTGGATGTTACAAATGGCGATCAAACACACACGTTCATAAAAGTTAGTAATTAAGATTCATATAGCATTTGTCACGTAAGTTCCTTATGGAGGACCT
The DNA here is from genome assembly GCA_963942565.1 of Maea johnstoni. Lineage (NCBI taxonomy): Eukaryota > Metazoa > Annelida > Polychaeta > Spionida > Magelonidae > Maea > Maea johnstoni. Next base: position 1,754,412 of record OZ012695.1, on the reverse strand, counting down.
ACAGAAAACTCCCTTCCCTCTCAGGCCACCCTTAGACCCTGGAGCTTTAACTCCCCTAGTGTCACACACGGATATCACAGATTTCAACATGGCAAAAACAATGCAAACCTGCATTAATTGATATCATTCGGTCAGATATGGAAGAATGTAAGTTTAATCATTCCTGCAAGTGAAACTTGACTCGTTTTGGCAGTTAACTCATACCCCACTTAGAAGTGGGAACCAATGGTTAAGGGGAAAGTCCTTCCCTACTGCCATGTGGAATTCCAGAATGCTCAGCCAATTCTGGATCTACACTTAGATCTTGATCAATATTAAGATTCAGGTCTGGATCAGGATTAAGAATCAGCTAAGATATATTTCTTGAGCATTTGCTCATTTAAAAGCCATGTTCGAAAACTCGAGCTGACTTGCTAGTTTGTCCATATATCTACAATAATGTTTATGCTGTTGTAACTTTTGACGACTGCATCGTATTTTCATGCATGAGAGGCATAAAATTTAGGCAACTCAGCCAACCCATCCCCACGTGTGTAAATATATATTGCTATCTTTTAAATACAGCATAAAATCCTTTGCAGGTGATCTAATTTGGTTCAACCAGGCACACTCAAACAACGCTTCTTACTTCCGAGCCAATCCCAGCTTCCGGAAGAACTTCTCCGAGGTTCCTGATGATAAGCTGCATTTCAATTCCTATTACGGTGACATGTCCGAGCTGGAACCGGGAGTCCTGCAGCACATCCGGAACGTGAGCTGGAAGATGGCAGTAGGCTTCAAACTGCGCAAGAACGAAATGATAGCAATGGACAACATGTATGTCCAGCATGCACGTCTAAGTTTTGAAGGCAAGCGCCGCCTATTGGCGTCAATGATATAGATATGGTGTTGTTGGTGACATTTCTGGGTTACATCTATGATGAATTAAGGTAGCCTATGGGGTTAGTTTGTTGACTCACTTTTTTCCTCTACCATGTCTTTATTTCACTAGTTACCTATACGTAATCATAATCCATTATTTTGTTGTTGTATATTTCTCCGGCTTTTTTCATTCATTTCTACTTTATCATTTTGTATAGCAAATACCATTGTTAATTCTCTCCAGAATAGCTATGCTCTTTTACATATTATAAAGGCATGGGTAATATAATCTCGTTCATTGCAATATTCACATTGATCATCTTCTATTGTATTCATTTCAATTAATCTTATATTAGTTGCTATTCTTGAGTGTCATAATCTGAACTGGATATAATACAAGTACATATTTCTAGTTAATCTTTTCAGTAGCCTATTAGATTTTCTAATGTCATATTTTATATCCATCATAAAAGCTTCTACCCCTGTAACAGATATTTCTTGAAGTATTTTTGTATTGTATTGACCAGTTTTCCTGTGTATGTATTGGCAATCTTTTAGTTGTGCAAATACTAAATTCAACATTTCTGGTCAATTGGGTCCAATATTTAACATTGTTTCTTTGCAGTTCCTAAGAATTTTGTAATTCGTTTATTCATTGCTTGCCATATATTCTAAGAAATGCGGAAGTTAGAAGTAAGAAATCTCATGCTATACTTTTAGTTTCTTCTTTTTTCTGTTTACTTTGCATAGTCCAAATTGGATACAATAGGTCTGCCACAATTAAAATATTTTTTCTTTCTAACTTCTGCATTCGTGGCAGCTGTATTATGTTATAATGCCAAATTTCTAATCTGACATATTGAAAGCTTTCTCGCAGTCCACTAGAACTAATATTCCTTGTCTGTTTTGTATGTCACGTTCTGTCATCAAGTCATAGATAGGTAGGTCCTGAGTGGGTAGCCCTTATAGTCCGCCTTTATATTCCGACTCCTACACCTGCAATTATATCCAAATTTCAGATGAATCTTTTACAAACTTGATTTAGAGTTCTAAAACTTTATTGTGGGTTGGCTATGGTTTTCAAGTCTTTTATAGGGCGAAGAATTACCCATACCATGTTAAATTTGCACAATACCCTAGACAGGCAGAGTAATTTAAGTGTATGGGTGTTGAATGACAATCCATCGAATTGCTTTATGTGCGCAAAACCACTACTGTATACAGTATTCCAACTTCATATCCTTCGAACATTTGCTTAAAGTTCCACTGCAGTGTAGTGCAGAGATACAGAATGTCACCCAATGGTTGCAATATACTCATGTACCTTGAAGGATGAAATTTGGAATTTTGATTCATCACTTTTTCTGCCACATTGCAGATAAATCATGACTAATAAGTTGTAACAGGTGGAGGGTACAGGCATAATAAAGGGTGGAGAGTACTGTGCAATGGTAGAACATATCCAAAAAGTAGATGCATCTTTTCCTGTTAACTTACTGTTACTGAGATCCTATTCAAATGTGAAAAATGGTTGAGCTCCTATATGTCTGGTGAATGTTGCAACGGAACATGTATGGCTTCAGCCACGTACAAGACTTTAAAAAGTCTTTGACGTAAGTCTATGACGTGGATGAGATAGACAAAGGAGAGTTTGCCAAATGTTTAATGCATGTTTACAATAGTGAATTGATTATAGGTATGTAATATAGCCTGCACATTCTTCAAGTAGAAATAACACCTGAAGAGGCTGAAATAGCTTCTAATTTTTGGCCTGAGGGATTAAAAGAACCCGATGTTGACATGACTCCCAAGCTTGTGACCAGACATATAAAAGGGAAACTACCGGTTTTCAAGTAAGCAGTTCTACTGACAGTGATACAAGCACCATTGCCAGATAGCACACATTGATATATTTGACTAGATTCTATGCCTTATTGGTTCTTCTGTACTTTGGGTAGATTTAGCATAGTATGAAGGCTAGTTTCTGGACACTTAGGGTACTTAGAGTTTTTGTAATGGTAAACGTTAATAGCTTTCCTTAATGCTTAACTTTGGCAAGAGTTAAATAAATCATTCATTGTTTTCCTTGGTTATAGACTGTCATTTAGCATTTTGTATTTCTTTCCTTTATAGATGCCCTCGCATGTATTCTTGTCACATGGCATCTTGCATTGGTTAAAGCCTGTTTTACTTTAGGGGTAAGTGTTTTATCAGGATTTTGTATTGGTCCTTGGTACTATTTTGTTCAGTTTTATATAAGTTAGGTCTTTGTCTAAATTAGGTCAATTCACTTAATATCATAGGCCATCAGACACTTGTAAGTTATCTGCTGGTGTATTATGCTATGATGCTATTCTATCTGACTTGGTCATTTGTCATTATCATGTACCTTCGAAGGATAAAACATCCTGTTAGTCTGTATTTAGTTACTTTTCCAATACTGATGTGTAAATTTGTATGATTTGAGGATGAAGGTAATTTACTGTTGTAATGTACTTGTATGTGATACTGTGTTTGTTATTGTATGTTGTTACCTGTCAGGGTTTTTTCTCCTTAGACAATAAATGGTCCTATGGAAATAAAATTGTCTTGAGTCATACTTTCTACTACCACCTATTGGATTCAAATAGAATCCAAATCAACCTTTCGCACTTAGTCTCACTGATCTACCCTGAGTAGATTTCATTACAGGTTTAGTTCTGTATTCATCTTTAATGGGGACCCACTTGAACAGTTTTGATGAGCTGCACTCTTTGAAAATTGTGCTGCAATCTATAGTATGAGATATATATCAGTGCACATAGTGGTGGAAGCATTAAATCTAAAGAAAGACCCTTTCCTTAGCTTTTAGGGGAAATTCACCATCATGATGATTTAGGTTCAAAATGTGCCTATAAGTGTCACCGTTCAAATAAGACCACCCACAAGTCTGTACTCTTCAGCACTTCACAGATATGGCTTAAGAACGTGAGTAAAAAACAGACCTGAGGCTGGGCATAGAGGCTGACATTATCAGGGCAGGGCACATTTTAGGCACAACCTCTGATTGGTCGAGGGATATAAGTGACAGGAAGTGACTGCAGTGGTTCCTTATCTTCCTTGACTACATAGATGTGACAAGGCTAATTCATGTTTGGATCATCAGCTGATAAAGGAAAGGTCATTTCCAAGCTTTTACATTGATTTGTGTCGGTGGATAGATACCATAATGTCGTTCGTAATTGCTATGAAATACACATGTGCTGATCACTAAGAGGAAATGGTAACACCTGTGAGTCAGTAAATCGGCCTCTTGGGAATTGAGTCTAGACAGGGCCGGATTACGATGTATATTATGTTACTTCCTGTCATCAAGATGATGATTTAGAGCCTTCAAATGCATCTTAGAAGGGTGGTCTGAACATATGACTTAAATTTACTAGTTTGTTGTTAATAAACCTTGTTAAGAATAACTGCTATGGGGAGAGCTTATACCAAACCCTTTTGAAAATGGTTTGATTTGGCTGTCATATACCCTAGGGCTTTGTCTACACCCCTTATAATAATCCAATCCCACACTATCAGGTGTAAGCGTCAATATGAGTTTTAACTGTACAAATTATATTGAGATGGTACCACTATGTACAGTATATAATATCTTTTGTGGCAAACTTGCTGTTTCCCTTATCTTATATAAATCTTCTTATTGATTTCGGCTCTATTTATGAAAAGTGAGGAGACCGGGCATGTTTTTGACAAACAGTTCGTTTCTGTTTGTTTCTGGTTAACATTTCTTCTTAGCATATTTCGAAAATGTACGGTCAGAACGAAGGCTTTTTCCATCAGAGATCTGTCTCTACTTGGGGAGGGTGGGGGGATTCATACACTGTATATGTCTCAAGGAATGTGACCAAAGGCATATACAGTTGTGATAAAATTAAGGCATACAACAGAGTAGAATTTTTCAATTTTATTTGATGGACAGTTATCATTGCTGCATGGTGCATTACAGGAAATAGAAAATAGAAACAAAGTAGAAACACACGCGATTAGAGCGAATATCAAACATGGAGCATTACACGAAAGACATTCATATAGTATTACAAGAAAGGCTAAACTACAAATTAATATTTTGAAAGCTAAAATACATGCGACTAGAGCGAACATGAAACATTAAGAACATTCTAAGTGTATCCATATACATTTGGCATACAAAGCTTGGTATCTACGTGTTGAAATTTGTACTTTAGCTTTGTTTTGATAAGTTACTGACGATTTGGTGTCAACGTTTTAAAAGATATGTAATTTGGAATATTGCCATTACTCATTGTTTTGTAAATCAAATCTAGTGATATAAACCTTAATCAAACACTTTCCATATGAAAAAAAATGCTACCGGTGACTTTGGAGGTAGGCAATTGATTTCGACAGGTACTCCCGTATCATCCATCATTTGTAACTGCCTGTTTCCGATACAGCAGATATATGGCAGGGAAAGTTACGATAAACGAAATTATAAAAAAATACAGAATTTCTTTGATTATGTGTAAAACAAAAGAAAACACTTGTTCTTGTCTCATGGACGTCTTAAGCATCAAATTCAGGAAAGCGATTTAAAGTAATATTGATAAAGAGAAGAGAGGAGAGCAGCAATAGGGGGCGCCTCGATCTGTCCTGTAGGTTCCTCCAACATCTTCATTCTGAAAGTAAGGAAATGACCACAGAATTAGACATTGCCCTTTGTATCACTACCCCCTCTAACATTAGGACATTTTGAACAATTTCAAGTGTATGCTTTTGTGGATGATTGTTTGATAGAACATACGTCGTTTTTGATAAATGAATAATCGCCAGAAATCAATTTCGGAGCCAACGATTTTACCTAGTTACTGAGTGGTCCATCTCTGCGTGTGTGGACATACTGATACGATCACACGCCTGTGACTTAGCGGCTAGAGATAGCTTCACTGCACAGTCAGGTGGGTTATGAATATGCGTGTCTAATTCTTCAGACCGCGCAGTGAGACATGCCTGTGTAACTACTAAACAAGTCGCAGATGGACGACAGGTAGACTGGTGCAGGAATTGAATATCTTTACTTTACGCATCATGTGTGAGCTTCTTAGTACAATCCTGCACCACAATCAAGTGTCCATAGTTAGAGAACTAGTTAGAGAAAACAAAACTAGATGGTGATCATTAAATACTCACGATGGGCTGTAAATGGTTAAAAGAAGAACAGTTGAATTGATATTTCCTTAATAAATACATTTATACATAATGCTTAGATTATATATTATTTGATTAAAACTTTTTGAAATGCACTTCCATGTTTAACCGTGAAGTTAGCTAGCTAAACTTGGTCAGCCAAAGGTCGCCTGTGCACTAGTTCAACAATGGTAGTACGCATTTGCTGTGACGTGCACCGTTTCTTTCCCTAGAAACGTAACACTTGTTCAAATCCGCCCGCGCCATTGTAAGTTCTACCTTTGAACCAGCAGCAATGACCCCTTGGTTGAAATTGAGGTATCTGATTGGACAATTACACTAATTTAACCTTTAACCCCATTTAAGACAATACTCAAGGACAACCTTTACATTATCCTAACCATAGAACACACCTCAGAGTTGGAGAAAAGAATATCTCTACTCTACGTATCTCTTGTGACTTTCTTAGTACACGCCTGTACCACAACGAAGCGTTTATAGAGAAAACTAGTTAAAGGAAACAAAACAAGGTGGTGATCATCTAATACTCACCAGCGACTGTAAAGTGTTGAAGGAAGAATAGTTGAATTAATATTACCTTATAAACACTCATTCATATTGTTTAGATTATGAAATATTTGATTGAAACTTTTTGAAATGCACTTCTTCGTTTTACCGTGAAGTTAGCTAGCGAAACTAGGTCAGCCAAAGGCCGCCTGTGCACTAGTTCAACAATGGTAGTACGCATTTGTTGTGACGTGCACCGTTTGTTTCCCTAGAAACTTGCGCCAGATCACGTACGTAACACTAGCTCAAATCAACCCGCGCCATTGTAAGTTCTACCTTTAACCCTGCAGTAGTGACCCCTTGATTGAAATTGAGAGATCTGATTGGACAATTACTCTAGTCTGACCTTTAACCCCATTTAAGACAATACTCAAGGATAACCTTTACATTATCCTCACCATAGAACACACCTCAGAGTTGGAGAATTGAATATCTCTTCTCTACGTATCACTTGTGACTTTCTTAGTGCATGCCTGTACCACAACCAAGCGTTTATAGAAAAAACTAGTTAAAGGAGATAAAACAATGTGGTGATCATCTATACTCTTCTTCGCCTGTAAAGGGTTGAAGGAAGAATAGTTGATTTAATATCACCTTATATACACTCATTCATATTGTTTAGATTATAGAATATTTAATTACTTCTTTTGAAAATGCACTTCCTCGTTTTACCGTGAAGTAAACTAGCTAAATTAGGTCAGCCAAAGGTCGCCTGTGTACTAGTTCAACAATGGTATTACGCGTTTGTTGTGACGTGCACCGTTTGTGTTCCTTGGCGCCAGATCAAGAACGTAATGCTTGTTCAAATCCACGCACGCCATTATTAGGTCTACATTTGAACCAGCAGCAGTGACCCATTGATTGAAATTGAGGGATCTGATTGGACAATTACTCTAGTCTGACCTTTAACCCCATTTAAGACATAAATCAGGGACAACCTTTACATTCTCCTAACCATAGAACACACCTCAGAGTTGGAGAATTGAATATCTCTACTTTACGTATCATTGGTGACTTTCTTAGTACACACCTGTACCACAACCAAGCGCTTATAGAGAAAACTAGTTAAAGGAGACAAAACAAGGTGGTGATCATCTAATACTCACGACGGTCTGTAAAGTGTTGAAGGAAGAATAGTTGAATTAATATTACCTTATATACACTCATTCATATTGTTTAGATTATGAAATATTTGATTGAAACTTTTTGAAATGGACTTCTTTGTTTTACCGTGAAGTTAGCTAGCTAAACTAGGTCAGCCAAAGGCCGCCTGTGCACTAGTTCAACAATGGTAGTACGCATTTGTTGTGACGTGCACCGTTTGTTTCCCTAGAAACTGGCTCAAATCAACCCGCGCCATTGTAAGTTCTACCTTTAACCCAGCAGCAGTGACCCCTTGATTGAAATTGAGGGATATGATTGGAAAATTACTCTAGTCTGACCTTTAACCCCATTTAAGACAATACTCAAGGACAATGTTTACATTATCCTAACCATAGAACACACATCGGAGTTGGAGAATTGAATATCTCTTCTCTACGTATCACTTGTGACTTTCTTAGTGCACGCCCTTACCACAACCAAGCGTTTATAGAGAAAACTAGTTAAAGGAGATAACACAAGGTGGTGATCATCTAATACTCACCCTCGCCTGTAAAGGGTTGAAGGAAGAATAGTTGAATTAATATTACCTTATATACACTCATTCATATTGTTTAGATAATGAAATATTTGATTGAAACTGTTTGAAATGCACTTCTTCTTTTTACCGTAAGGTTAGCTAGCTAAACTAGGTCAGCCAAAGGCCGCCTGTGCACTAGTTCAACAATTGTAGTACGCATTTGTTGTGACGTGCACCGTTTGTTTCCCTAGAAAATGGCGACAGATCACGTACGTAGCACTAGCTCAAATCAACCCGCGCCATTGTAAGTTCTACCTTTAACCCAGCAGTAGTGACCCCTTGATTGAAATTGAGGGATCTGATTGGACAATTACACTAGTCTGACCTTTAACCCCATTTAAGGCAATACTCAGGGACAAGCTTTACATTATCCTAACCATAGAACACACCTCAAAGTTGGAGAATTGAATATCTCTTCTCTACGTATCACTTGTGACTTTCTTAGTGCACGCCTGTACCACAACCAAGCGTTTATAGAAAAAACTAGTTAAAGGAGATAAAACAATGTGGTGATCATTTAATACTCTTCCTCGCCTGTAAAGGGTTGAAGGAAGAATAGTTGATTTAATATCACCTTATATACACTCATTCATATTGTTTAGATTATAGAATATTTAATTACTTCTTTTGAAAATGCACTTCCTCGTTTTACCGTGAAGTAAACTAGCTAAATTAGGTCAGCCAAAGGTCGCCTGTGAACTAGTTCAACAATGGTATTACGCGTTTGTTGTGACGTGCACCGTTTGTTTCCCTAGAAAATGGCGACAGATCACGTACGTAGCACTAGCTCAAATCAACCCGCGCCATTGTAAGTTCTACCTTTAACCCAGCAGTAGTGACCCCTTGATTGAAATTGAGGGATCTGATTGAACAATTACTCTAGTCTGACCTTTAACCCCATTTAAGACAATACTCAAGGATAACCTTTACATTATCCTCACCATAGAACACACCCCAGAGTTGGAGAATTGAATATCTCTACTTTGCGTATCACTGGTGACTTTCTTAGTACACGCCTGTACCACAACCAAGCGTTTATAGAAAAAAACTAGTTAAAGAAGACAAAACAAGGTGGTGATCTTCTAATACTCACAAAGGTCTGTAAAGTGTTGAAGGAAGAATAGTTGAATTAATATTATCTTATATACACTCATTCATATTGTTTAGATTATGAAATATTTGATTGAAACTTTTTGAAATGCACTTCTTCGTTTTACCGTGAAGTTAGCTAGCAAAACTAGGTCAGCCAAAGGCCGCCTGTGCACTAGTTCAACAATGGTAGTACGCATTTGTTGTGATGTGCACCGTTTTTTCACTAGAAACTGGCTCAAATCAACCCGCGCCATTGTAAGTTCTACCTTTAACCCAGCAGCAGTGACCCCTTGATTGAAATTGAGGGATCTGATTGGACAATTACTCTAGTCTGATCTTTAACCCCATTTAAGGCAATACTCATGAACAACCTTTACATTATCCTAACCATAGAACACATCTCAGAGTTGGAGAATTGAATATCTCTTCTCTACGTATCACTTGTGACTTTCTTAGTGCACGCCTGTACCACAACCAAGCGTTTATAGAAAAAAACTAGTTAAAGGAGATAAAACAATTTGGTGATCATCTAATACTCACCCTTGACTGTAAAGGATTGAAGGAAGAATAGTTGATTTAATATCACCTTATATACACTCATTCATATTGTTGAGATTATAGAATATTTAATTACTTCTTTTGAAAATGCACTTCCTCGTTTTACCGTGAAGTAAACTAGCTAAACTAGGTCAGCCAATGGTTGCCTGTGTACTAGTTCAACAATGGTATTACGCGTTTGTTGTGACGTGCACCGTTTGTGTTCCTTGGCGCCAGATCACGTACGTAATGCTTGTTCAAATCCACGCACGCCATTGTTAGGTCTACATTTGAACCAGCAGCAGTGACCCCTTGATTGAAATTGAGGGATCTGATTGGACAATTACTCTAGTCTGACCTTTAAACCCATTTAAGACAATACTCGAGGATAACCTTTACATTATCCTCACCATAGAACACACCTCAGAGTTGGAGAATTGAATATCTCTACTTTACGTATCACTTGTGGCTCTCTTAGTGCACGCCTGTACCACAACCAAGCGTTTATAGAGAAAACTAGTTAAAGGAGACAAAACAAGGTGGTGATCATCTAATACTCACAAAGGACTGTAAAGTGTTGAAGGAAGAATAGTTGAATTAATATTACCTTATATACACTCATTCACATTGTTTAGATTATGAAATATTTGATTGAAACTTTTTGAAATGCACTTCTTCGTTTTACTGTGAAGTTAGCTAGCTAAACTAGGTCAGCCAAAGGCCGCCTGTGCACTAGTTCAACAATGGTAGTACGCATTTGGTGTGACGTGCACCGTTTGTTTCCCTAGAAAATGGCGCCAGATCACGTACGTAACACTAGCTCAAATCAACCCGTGCCATTGTAAGTTCTACCTTTAACCCAGCAGTAGTGACCCCTTGATTGAAATTGAGAGATCTGATTGGACAATTACTCTAGTCTGACCTTTAACCCCATTTAAGGCAATACTTAGGGACAACCTTTACATTATCCTAACCATAGAACACACCTCAGAGTCGGAGAATTGAATATCTCTTCTCTACGTATCACTTGTGACTTTCTTAGTGCACGCCTGTACCACAACCAAGCGTTTATAGAAAAAACTAGTTAAAGGAGATAAAACAATGTGGTGATCATCAAATACTCACAATCGACTGTAAAGGGTTGAAGGAAGAATAGTTGAATTAATATTACCTTATATACACTCATTCATATTGTTTAGATTATAGAATATTTAATTACTTCTTTTGAAAATGCACTTCCTCGTTTTACCGTGAAGTAAACTAGCTAAACTAGGTCAGCCAAAGGTCGCCTGTGTACTAGTTCAACAATGCTATTAAGCGTTTGTTGTGACGTGCACCGTTTGTTTTCCTTGGCGCCTTATAAGTACGTAATGCTTGTTCAAATCCACGCGCGCCATTGTTAGGTCTACATTTGAACCAGCAGCAGTGACCCCTTGATTGAAATTGAGGGATCTGATTGGACAATTACTCTAGTCTGACCTTTAACCCCATTTAAGACAATACTCAAGGACAATGTTTACATTATCCTAACCATAGAACGCACCTCGGAGTTGGAGAATTGAATTTCTCTTCTCTACGTATCACTTGCGACTTTCTTAGTACACGCCTGTACCACAACCAAGCGTTTATAGAGAAAACTAGTTAAAGGAGACAAAACAAGGTGGTGATCATCTAATACTCACTAACGGCTGTAAAGGGTTGAAGGTAGAAAAATTGAATTAATATTACCCTAATATAAACGTTTATTTATATTGCTTAGATTATAGAATATTTGACTGATACTTTTTGAAATGCACTTCCTCGTCTCTTCCCGTCAGAATACTTTTGTTGTAAAACGTACCAATCCCAAAATACCAGTTTGGAAGTTTTGTTCAAAGCATTCGGTGATATGCAGACTAGCTGAAATAAAGATAATGTCAACGGCAATTACTTAACTAGGTCGTGAATTTATGCTTGAGGCTCCATCTAGGAATGCATCACAATAAAGCCTACATATCGAGATAATGTGACAAACATTTTACTAATGAACTAGAAATTAGATCAATGATATGATAGGCCAAAAACGAAGATATTGGCACCATGCTTTGGTATCATAAAGGATACATGGATACAATAGGAAGTTGTATATTTTTCTCTACAAAACAGAAAATCTTTCCTTCATCATCACTTATTCAACCCGTTTCAATATCTCCATTAGTCGCCACACTAACTGTTATGGTTTACTATACAAATTACCCAAACTTTTCAAGTACCATGAATTTAACCGAAACTCATATGATCATGTAGCCGAGGTGATGCTTGTTCATAATTGCTAACATATTCCCCAATCCTGGCCCTGGATATTGCATATGACCACTCTGAAATGACATACTAGTATGTCAGCATATTTGCATTGAATCATATTTCAGCTATAACTGTACCCAGCTGATCAAACACCCTATTTTATGGGTATACTATGAAAATGTCGGAGGAGATCTAATAATGAAGTTTCATAGAAGGCCGTACATATGAATTTTGATGAAAATCAGAAATTTTCAATGTGGCCATCTTGACCTATGACCTTGAACAAAATGGCTGCCTCCATGCTTACTAATAAGATTTGACCCCATGTGGAAATGGTTCCAAATTGTAATATTGCACACCGATCGCATTCAAGCCAGGTTGATATGTTATGCACTATTGATAGATATAGATTATATGAATTGCATGCCCGTGACGTCACGGCCAGAGATAGCTTCACTGCACAACCAGATGGGCTATGAATATGCGTGTCTAATTCTTCAGACCGCGCACTAAGACATGCCTGTGTAACTACTAGACCAGTCGCAGATGGACGACAGTTAGACTGGTGCAGGAATTGAATATCTTTACTTTACGCATCATTTGTGAGCTTCTTAGTACAACCTGCACCATAATCAAGTGTCCATGGTTAGAGAACTAGGTACAGAAAACAAATCTAGATGGTGATCATTAAATACTCACCAGAGGCTGTGAATGGTTAAAAGAAGTTACAGTGGAATTAATATTACCGTAATATATACATTTATTCACATTGCTTAGATTATATAATAATTGATTGAAAACTTTTGAAATGCACTTTCTTGTCTCTACCCGTCAAATATTTTATCATAAAAGCGAACCAATCCCAGTTTGGAAGTTTTGTTCAAAGTATTTGAAAATATGCAGACTCGTTGGAATAAAGATAATGTCAACGGCACTTACTTAATCAGGTCGTGAATTTATGCTTTAGGCTCCATCTAGGAATGCATCATTATAAAGCCTACACATCGCAATAGTGCAACAACCATTTTACTAATGAACTAAATGTTGGATTAATCATGAAATAGGCCAAAACGAAGATATTGGCACCATGCTTTGGTATCATAAAGGATACATGGTTACAGTAGGAAGTTGTATATTTACTGTACATATTAGAAATTCTATCCTTCATCATCACTTATTCAACCCGTTTCGATATCTCTATTAGTCGCCACAACTAAGTACCTGTTCTGGTTTACTATACAAATTACCCATACTTTTCAAGTTTCCTGAATTTAACCGAAACTCATACGATCATGTAGCTTAGGTGTTCCTTGTTCATAATTGCTAACATATTCCCCAACCCTCGCCCTGGATTTTGCATATGACCATTCTGAAATGACATATGTCAGCATATTTGCATTGACTCATATTTTAGCTAGAACTGTACCCAGTTGATCAAAAGCCTATGTCCTGGGTATACTATGAAGATGTTCGAGGAGATCCAGTAATGACATTTCATAGAAGGCCGTACTTGTGGATTTTGATAAAAATCAGAAATCTTCAATGTAGTTATCTTGAGCTATGATCTTCAACAAAATGGCTGCCCCAAGCATACTAATGAGATTTGAGCCCATTTGGGAATGGTTCCAAATTGTAACATTGCCCAACGAGCGCTTTCAAGCCAGGTTAATATGTCATGTCCTATTGAGAGAGACAGATTATGTGACTTTAGCCTCTGTAACATTAGGACATTTTGAGCAATTTCATGTGTATGATTGTGTGGGAACCTGTTTGATAGAACATACGTCGTTTTCGGTAAATGAATAATCGCCAGAAATCAATTTCGGAGCCAACGATTTTACCAAGTTACTGATTGGTACATGTCTGCTTGTGTTCATATACTGATACGATCACACGCCCGTGACGTCACGGCCAGAGATAGCTTCACTGCACAGTCAGGTGGATTATGAATATGCGAGTCTAATTTTTCAGACCGTGCAGTGAGACATGCCCGTCTAACTACTAGACCAGTTGCAGATAGAAGAAAGGTAGATTGGTGCAGGAATTGAATATCTTTACTTTACGTATCAGTTGTGACTTTCTTAGTACACGCCTGTTCCACAACCAAGCGTTTATAGAGAAAACTAGTTAAAGGACACAAAACAAGACAGTGATCATCTAATACTCACCAGCGTCTGTAAAGGGTTGAAGGAAGAGAAGTTGAATTAATATTACCTTATATAAACTCATTCATATTGTTTAGATTATAAAATATTTGATTGAAACTTTTTGAAATGCACCAAATTTTTCGAGTTTCCTAAATTTAACCGAAACTCATACGATTATGTAGCTGAGGTATTGCTTGTTCATAATTCCTAACATATTCCCCAATCATCGCCCTGGATATTGCATATGACCACTCTGAAATGACATATGTCAGCATATTTGCACTGACTCATATTTTAGCTAGAACTGTACCCAGTTGATCAAAAGCCTATGTTATGGGTATACTATGAAGATGTTGGAGGAGATCCAGTAATGACATTTCATAGAAGGCCGTACTTGTGGATTTTAATAAAAATCAGAAATCTTCAATGTAGTTATCTTGAGCTATGATCTTCAACAAAATGGCTGCCCCAAGCCTACTAATGAGATTTGAGCCCATTTGGAAATGGTTCCAAATTGTAACATTGCCCAACGAGCGCTTTCAAGCCAGGTTAATATGTCATGCCTATTGAGAGAGACAGATTATGTGACTTTAGCCTCTGTAACATTAGGACATTTTGAGCAATTTCATGTGTATGATTGTGTGGGTGACTGTTTGATAGAACATACGTCGTTTTCGGTAAATGAATAATCGCCAGAAATCAATTTCGGAGCCAACGATTTTACCAAGTTACTGATTGGTACATGTCTGCGTGTGTTCATATACTGATACGATCACACGCCCGTGACGGCACGGCCAGAGATAGCTTCACTGCACAGTCAGGTGGATTATGAATATGCGAGTCTAATTTTTCAGACCGTGCAGTGAGACATGCCCGTCTAACTACTAGACCAGTTGCAGATAGAAGAAAGGTAGATTGGTGCAGGAATTGAATATCTTTACTTTACGTATCAGTTGTGACTTTCTTAGTACACGCCTGTTCCACAACCAAGCGTTTATAGAGAAAACTAGTTAAAGGACACAAAACAAGACAGTGATCATCTAATACTCAGCAGCGTCTGTAAAGGAAGGGTTGAAGGAAGAGAAGTTGAATTAATATTACCTCATATAAACTCATTCATATTGTTTAGATTATAAAATATTTGATTGAAACTTTTTGAAATGCACCAAATCTTTCGAGTTTCCTAAATTTAACCGAAACTCATACGATCATGTAGCTGAGGTATTGCTTGTTCATAATTCCTAACATATTCCCCAATCATCGCCCTGGATATTGCATATGACCACTCTGAAATGACATATGTCAGCATATTTGCACTGACTCATATTTTAGCTAGAACTGTACCCAGTTGATCAACAGCCTATGTTATGGGTATACTATGAAGATGTTGGAGGAGATCCAGTAATGACATTTCATAGAAGGCCGTACTTGTGGATTTTGATAAAAATCAGAAATCTTCAATGTAGTTATCTTGAGCTATGATCTTCAACAAAATGGCTGCCCCAAGCCTACTAATGAGATTTGAGCCCATTTGGAAATGGTTCCAAATTGTAACATTGCCCAACGAGCGCTTTCAAGCCAGGTTAATATGTCATGTCCTATTGAGAGAGACAGATTATGTGACTTTAGCCTCTGTAACATTAGGACATTTTGAGCAATTTCATGTGTATGATTGTGTGGGTGACTGTTTGATAGAACATACGTCGTTTTCGGTAAATGAAAAATCGCCAGAAATCAATTTCGGAGCCAACGATTTTACCAAGTTACTGATTGGTACATGTCTGCGTGTGTTCATATACTGATACGATCACACGCCCGTGACGGCACGGCCAGAGATAGCTTCACTGCACAGTCAGGTGGATTATGAATATGCGAGTCTAATTTTTCAGACCGTGCAGTGAGACATGCCCGTCTAACTACTAGACCAGTTGCAGATAGAAGAAAGGTAGATTGGTGCAGGAATTGAATATCTTTACTTTACGTATCAGTTGTGACTTTCTTAGTACACGCCTGTTCCACAACCAAGCGTTTATAGAGAAAACTAGTTAAAGGACACAAAACAAGACAGTGATCATCTAATACTCAGCAGCGTCTGTAAAGGGTTGAAGGAAGAGAAGTTGAATTAATATTACCTCATATAAACTCATTCATATTGTTTAGATTATAAAATATTTGATTGAAACTTTTTGAAATGCACCAAATTTTTCGAGTTTCCTAAATTTAACCGAAACTCATACGATCATGTAGCTGAGGTATTGCTTGTTCATAATTCCTAACATATTCCCCAATCATCGCCCTGGATATTGCATATGACCACTCTGAAATGACATATGTCAACATATTTGCATTGACTCATATTTCAGCTATAACTGTACCCAGCTGATCAAAAACCTATGTTATGGGTATACTATGAAGATGTTGGAGGAGATCCAGTAATGACATTTCATAGAAGGCCGTACTTATGGATTTTGATGAAAATCAAAGATTTTCAATGCAGTCATCTTGTCATATCACCTTGAACAAAATGGCTGCCTCCATGCCAACTAATGAGATTTGAGCCCATGTGGAAATGGTTCCAAATTGTAACATTGCCCACTGAGCGCGTTCAAGCCAGGTTAATATGTTATGTACTATTGATAGATACAGACTATGTGAATTTCATTTGAACGCTTTAGCCTCTGTAACATTTGGTCATTTTGAGCAATTTTATGTGTATGATTGTGTGGGTGAGTGTTTGATAGAACATACGTTGTTTCTCGGTAAATGAATAAGCGCCAGAAATCAATTTCGGAGCCAACAATTTTACTTAGTTACTGAGTGGTCCATCTCTGGGAGTGTGGGTATTACTGCTACGATCACACGCCCGTGACGTCACGGCCAGAGATAGCTTCACTGCACAGTCAGGTGGGTTATGAATAAGCGTGTCTAATTCTTCAGGCCGCACAGTGAGATATGCCTGTGTAACCACTAGACCCGTGGCAGATGGACGACAGGTTATCGATTATGGGGTTAACTACTGTAACATACATTGTTTTACATGTGGGCATACTGACACGATCCCACGCCCGTGACGTCACGGCTAGAGATAGCTTCACTGCAAAGTCAGGCGGGTTATGAATACACGAGTCCTATTCTCCCGACTGCGCTGTGAGACATGCCTGTGTAACTCCCACGATAAAAAGGAGAGATTTACACGTTTTACCGTGAAGTTAGCTAGCTAAACTAAGTCAGCCAAAGGTCGCCTGTGAACTAGTTCAACAATGGTAGTACGCATTTGCTGTGACGTGCACCGTTTCTTTCCCTAGAAACGTAACACTTGTTCAAATCCACCCGCGCCATTGTAAGTTCTACCTTTGAACCAGCAGCAATGACCCCTTGGTTGAAATTGAGGGATCTGATTGGACTATTACACTAATTTAACCTTTAACCCCATTTAAGACAATACTCAAGGACAACCTTTACATTATCCTAACCATAGAACACACCTCAGAGTTGGAGAAAAGAATATCTCTACTCTACGTATCTCTTGTGACTTTCTTAGTACACGCCTGTACCACAACGAAGGGTTTATAGAGAAAACTAGTTAAAGGAAACAAAACAAGGCAGTGATCAACTTATACTCACCACGGACTGTAAAGTGTTGAAAGAAGAATAGTTGAATTAATATTACCTTATACACACTCATTCATATTGTTTAGATTATGAAATAGTTGATTGAAACTTTTTGAAATGCACTTCTTCGTTTAACCGTGAAGTTAGCTAGCTAAACTATGTCAGCCAAAGGCCGCCTGTGCACTAGTTCAACAATGGTAGTACGCATTTGTTGTGACGTGCACCGTTTGTTTCCCTAGAAACTGGCGCCAGATCACGAACGTGACACTTGTTCAAATCCACATGCGTCTTTGTAAGTTCTACCTATGACCAAGCAGTAGTGACCCCTTGGTTGAAATTGAGGGATCTGATTGGACAATTATTCTACATATTAAAAATTCTATCCTTCATCATCACTTATTCTACAAGTTTCAATATCTTCATTAATCACCAGAACTAAACTAAAGATGGACTTGGTCACACAGCATTTCAGGAAACATCACAGGGAGTAAAGCAGCATTGCGATGTGTTAAAGTGCTCTGTAGCACATATTCCATCGACCATGCAGTTGCTCTACATCTGATATTTGATGCTCATATCTGACGATTTCATATTCAAGACTAACCATCTATGAATTATGAATACATTAAAATAAGAACTAAAACGACTCATCAAACCTGCTGTTATGCAGGCTTGGAATTAGAAAAGTTATCGAACGAGTCAAGTTGTGAGTATGGGTTTAACTCCTGTAACAAGCATTGTTTTACATGAGGGCATACTGCTACGTAACGGCCAGAGATAGCTCACCGAAACACCTCAGAGTTGGAGAAAAGAATATCTCTACTCTACGTATCTCTTGTGACTTTCTTAGTACACGCCTGTACCACAACGAAGCGTTTATAGAGAAAACTAGTTAAAGGAAACAAAACAAGGTGGTGATCATCTAATACTCACAAGTGCCTGTAAAGTGTTGAAGGAAGAATAGTTGAATTAATATTACCTTATAAACACTCATTCATATTGTTTAGATTATGAAATATTTGATTGAAACTTTTTGAAATGCACTTCTTCGTTTTACCGTGAAGTTAGCTAGCTAAACTAGGTCAGCCAAAGGCCGCCTGTGCACTAGTTCAACAATGGTAGTACGCATTTGTTGTGACGTGCACCGTTTGTTTCCCTAGAAACTGGCGCCAGATCACGTACGTAACACTAGCTCAAATCAACCCGCGCCATTGTAAGTTCTACCTTTAACCGAGCAGTAGTGACCCCTTGATTGAAATTGAGAGATCTGATTGGACAATTACTCTAGTCTGACCTTTAACCCCATTTAAGACAATACTCAAGGATAACCTTTACATTATCCTCACCATAGAACACACCTCAGAGTTGGAGAATTGAATATCTCTACTTTATGTATCACTTGTGACTTTCTTAGTACACGCCTGTACCACAACCAAGCGTTTATAGAGAAAACTAGTTAAAGGAGACAAAACAAGGTGGTGATCATCTAATTCTCACGAAATTCTGTAAAGTGTTGAGGGAAGAATAGTTGAATTAATATTACCTTATAAACACTCATTCATATTGTTTAGATTATAAAATATTTGATTGAAACTTTTTGAAATGCACTTCTTCGTTTTACCGTGAAGTTAGCTAGTTAAACTAGGTCAGCCAAAGGCCGCCTGTGCACTAGTTCAACAATGGTAGTACGCATTTGTTGTGACGTGCACCGTTTGTTTCCCTAGAAACTGGCGCCAGATCACGTACGTAACACTAGCTCAAATCAACCCGCGCTATTGTAAGTTCTACCTTTAACCCAGCAGTAGTGACCACTTGATTGAAATTGAGAGATCTGATTGGACAATTACTCTAGTCTGACCTTTAACCCCATTTAAGACAATACTCAAGGATAACCTTTACATTATCCTCACCATAGAACACACCTCAGAGTTGGAGAATTGAATATCTTTACTTTATGTATCACTTGTGACTTTCTTAGTACACGCCTGTACCACGACCAAGCGTTTTATAGCGAAAACTAGTTAAAGGACACAAAACAAGGCAGTGATCAACTTATACTCACCACGGCCTGTAAAGTGTTGAAAGAAGAATAGTTGAATTAATATTACCTTATATACACTCATTCATATTGTTTAGATTATAAAATATTTGATTGATATTTTTTGAAATGCACTTCCTCGTTTTACCGTGAAGTTAGACAGCTAAACTAGGTCAGCCAAAGGTCGCCTGTGCACTAGTTCAACAATGGTAGTATATATTTCAGCTGTAACTGTACCCAGCCAATCAAAAACCTATTTTATGGGTATACTATGAAGATCTTGGAGGAGATCCAGTAATGACATTTCATAGAAGGCCGTACTTATGGATTTTGATGAAAATCAGAAATTTTCAATGTAGTCATCCTGACCTATGACATTTAACAAAATGGCGGCCTCCATGCCTACAAATGAGATTTGAGCCCATGTGGAAATGGTTCCAAATTGTAACATTGCCCACCAAGCGCGTTCAAGCCATGTTAATATGTTATGTACTATTGATAAAGACAGATTATGTGAATTTCATTTGAACGCGTTAGCCTCTGTAACATTAGGACATTGTGAGCGATTTCATGTGTATGATTGTGTGGGTGACTGTTTGATAGAACATACGTCGTTGTTGGTAAATGAATAATCGCCGGAAATCAATTTCGGAGCCAACGATTTTACCTAGTTACTGATTGGTACATCTCTGCGTGTGTTCATATACTGATACGATCACACGCCCGTGACTTCACGGCCAGAGATAGCTTCACTGCACAATCAGGTGAGTTATGAATATACGTGTCTAATTCTTCAGACCGGGCAGTGAGACATGCCTGTGTAACTACTAGACCAGTCGCAGATGGACGACAGTAAGACTGGTGCAGGAATTGAATATCTTTACTTTACGTATCAGTTGTGAGCTTCTTAGTACAATCCTGCAATACAATCAAGTGTCCATAGTAAGAGAACTAGTTAGAGAAAACAAAACTAGATGGTGATCATTAAATACTCATGAACGGCTGTAAATGGTTAAAAGAAGTTACAGTTGAATTAATATTACCTTCATATATACATTTATTCATAATGCTTAGATTATAAATTATTTGATTAAAACTTTTTGAAATGCACTTCCATGTTTTACCGTGAAGTTAGCTAGCTAAACTAAGTCAGCCAAAGGTCGCCTGTGCACTAGTTCAACAATGGTAGTACGCATTTGCTGTGACGTGCACCGTTTCTTTCCCTAGAAACGTAACACTTGTTCAAATCCAGCCGCGCCATTGTAAGTTCTACCTTTGAACCAGCAGCAATGACCCCTTGGTTGAAATTGAGGGATCTGATTGGACTATTACACTAATTTAACCTTTAACCCCATTTAAAACAATACTCAAGGACAACCTTTACATTATCCTAACCATAGAACACACCTCAGAGTTGGAGAAAAGAATATCTCTACTCTACGTATCTCTTGTGACTTTCTTAGTACACGCCTGTACCACAACGAAGCGTTTATAGAGAAAACTAGTTAAAGGAAACAAAACAAGGTGGTGATCATCTAATACTCACCAGCGACTGTAAAGTGTTGAAGGAAGAATAGTTGAATTAATATTACCTTATAAACACTCATTCATATTGTTTAGATAATGAAATATTTGATTGAAACTTTTTGAAATGCACTTCTTCGTTTTACCGTGAAGTTAGCTAGCTAAACTAGGTCAGCCAAAGGCCGCCTGTGCACTAGTTCAACAATGGTAGTACGCATTTGTTGTGACGTGCACCGTTTGTTTCCCTAGAAACTGGCGCCAGATCACGTACGTAACACTAGCTCAAATCAACCCGTGCCATTGTAAGTTCTACCTTTAACCCAGCAGTAGTGACCCCTTGATTGAATTTGAGAGATCTGATTGGACAATTACTCTAGTCTGACCTTTAACCCCATTTAAGACAAAACTCAAGGATAACCTATACATTATCCTCACCATAGAACACACCTCAGAGTTGGAGAATTGAATATCTCTTCTCTACGTATCACTTGTGACTTTCTTAACTAGTGCACTCCTGTACCACAACCAAGCGTTTATAGAAAAAACTAGTTAAAGGAGATAAAACAATGTGGTGATCATCTAATACTCTTCCTCGCCTGTAAAGTGTTGAAGGAAGAATAGTTGATTTAAAATCACCTTATATACACTCATTCATATTGTTTAGATTATAGAATATTTAATTACTTCTTTTGAAAATGCACTTCCTCGTTTTACCGTGAAGTAAACTAGCTAAATTAGGTCAGCCAAAGGTCGCCTGTGTACTAGTTCAACAATGGTATTACGCGTTTGTTGTGACGTGCACCGTTTGTGTTCCTTGGCGCCAGATCACGAACGTAATGCTTGTTCAAATCCACGCACGCCATTGTTAGGTCTACATTTGAACCAGCAGCAGTGACCCCTTGATTGAAATTGAGGGATCTGATTGGACAATTACTCTAGTCTGACCTTTAACCCCATTTAAGACATAAATCAGGGACAACCTTTACATTCTCCTAACCATAGAACACACCTCAGAGTTGGAGAATTGAATATCTCTACTTCACGTATCATTGGTGACTTTCTTAGTACACGCCTGTACCACAACCAAGCGTTTATAGAGAAAACTAGTTAAAGGAAACAAAACAAGGTGGTGATCATCTAATACTCACCAACGACTGTAAAGTGTTGAAGGAAGAATAGTTGAATTAATATTACCTTATATACACTCATTCATATTGTTTAGATTATGAAATATTTGATTGAAACCTTTTGAAATGCACTTCTTCGTTTTACCGTGAAGTTAGCTAGCTAAACTAGGTCAGCCAAAGGCCGCCTGTGCACTAGTTCAACAATGGTAGTACGCATTTGTTGTGACGTGCACCGTTTGTTTCCCTAGAAACTGGCTCAAATCAACCCGCGCCATTGTAAGTTCTACCTTTAACCCAGCAGCAGTGACCCCTTGATTGAAATTGAGGGATCTGATTGGACAATTACTCTAGTCTGACCTTTAACCCCATTTAAGACAATACTCAAGGACAATGTTTACATTATCCTAACCATAGAACACACATCGGATTTGGAGAATTGAATATCTCTTCTCTACGTATCACTTGTGACTTTCTTAGTGCACGCCTGTACCACAACCAAGCGTTTATAGAGAAAACTAGTTAAAGGAGATAACACAAGGTGGTGATCATCTAATACTCACCCTTGCCTGTAAAGGGTTGAAGGAAGAATAGTTGAATTAATATTACCTTATATACACTCATTCATATTGTTTAGATAATGAAATATTTGATTGAAACTGTTTGAAATGCACTTCTTCTTTTTACCGTAAGGTTAGCTAGCTAAACTAGGTCAGCCAAAGGCCGCCTGTGCACTAGTTCTACAATGGTAGTACGCATTTGTTGTGACGTGCACCGTTTGTTTCCCTAGAAACTGGCGACAGATCACGTACGTAGCACTAGCTCAAATCAACCCGCGCCATTGTAAGTTCTACCTTTAACCCAGCAGTAGTGACCCCTTGATTGAAATTGAGGGATCTGATCGGACAATTACTCTAGTCTGCCTCTAACCCCATTTAAGGCAATACTCAGGGACAACCTCTACATTATCCTAACCATAGAACACACCTCAAAGTTGGAGAATTGAATATCTCTTTTCTACGTATCACTTGTGACTTTCTTAGTGCACGCCTGTACCACAACCAAGCGTTTATAGAAAAAACTAGTTAAAGGAGATAAAACAATGTGGTGATCATTTAATACTCTTCCTCGCCTTTAAAGGGTTAAAGGAAGAATAGTTGATTTAATATCACCTTATATACACTCATTCATATTGTTTAGATTATAGAATATTTAATTACTTCTTTTGAAAATGCACTTCCTCGTTTTACCGTGAAGTAAACTAGCTAAATTAGGTCAGCCAAAGGTCGCCTGTGAACTAGTTCAACAATGGTATTACGCGTTTGTTGTGACGTGCATTGTTTGTGTTCCTTGGCGCCAGATCACGTACGTAATGCTTGTTCAAATCCACGCACGCCATTGTTAGGTCTACATTTGAACCAGCAGCAGTGACCCCTTGATAGAAATTGAGGGATCTGATTGGACAATTACTCTAGTCTGACCTTTAACCCCATTTAAGGCAATACTCAGGGACAACCTTTACATTATCCTTACCATAGAACACACCTCAAAGTTGGAGAATTGAATATCTCTACTTTACGTATCACTGGTGACTTTCTTAGTACACGCCTGTACCACAACCAGGCGTTTATAGAAAAAACTAGTTAAAGGAGACAAAACAAGGTGGTGATCATCTAATACTCACGAAGGTCTGTGAAGTGTTGAAGGAAGAATAGTTGAATTAATATTACCTTATATACACTCATTCATATTATTTAGATTATGAAATATTTGATTGAAACTTTTTGAAATGCACTTCTTCGTTTTACCGTGAAGTTAGCTTGCTAAACTAGGTCAGCCAAAGGCCGCCTGTGCACTAGTTCAACAATGGTAGTACGCATTTGTTGTGACGTGCACCGTTTGTTTCCCTAGAAACTGGCGCCAGATCACGTACGTAACACTAGCTCAAATCAACCCGTGCCATTGTAAGTTCTACCTTTAACCCAGCAGTAGTGACCCCTTGATTGAAATTGAGAGATCTGATTGGACAATTACTCTAGTCTGACCTTTAACCCCATTTAAGACAATACTCAAGGATAACCTTTACATTATCCTCACCATAGAACACACCTCAGAGTTGGAGAATTGAATATCTCTTCTCTACGTATCACTTGTGACTTTCTTAACTAGTGCACTCCTGTACCACAACCAAGCGTTTATAGAAAAAACTAGTTAAAGGAGATAAAACAATGTGGTGATCATCTAATACTCTTCCTCGCCTGTAAAGGGTTGAAGGAAGAATAGTTGATTTAAAATCACCTTATATACACTCATTCATATTGTTTAGATTATAGAATATTTAATTACTTCTTTTGAAAATGCACTTCCTCGTTTTACCGTGATGTAAACTAGCTAAATTAGGTCAGCCAAAGGTCGCCTGTGTACTAGTTCAACAATGGTATTACGCGTTTGTTGTGACGTGCACCGTTTGTGTTCCTTGGCGCCAGATCACGAACGTAATGCTTGTTCAAATCCACGCACGCCATTGTTAGGTCTACATTTGAACCAGCAGCAGTGACCCCTTGATTGAAATTGAGGGATCTGATTGGACAATTACTCTAGTCTGACCTTGAACCCCATTTAAGACATAAATCAGGGACAACCTTTACATTATCCTAACCATAGAACACACCTCAGAGTTGGAGAAAAGAATATCTCTACTCTACGTATCTCTTGTGACTTTCGTCGTACACGCCTGTACCGCAACCAAGCGTTTATAGCGAAAACTAGTTAAAGGACACAAAACAAGGCTGTGATCAACTTATACTCACTATCTTCTGTAAAGTGTTGAAGGAAGAATAGTTGAATTAATATTACCTTATATACACTCATTCATATTGTTTAGATTATGAAATATTTGATTGAAACCTTTTGAAATGCAATTCTTCGTTTTACCGTGAAGTTAGCTAGCTAAACTAGGTCAGCCAAAGGCCGCCTGTGCACTAGTTCAACAATGGTAGTACGCATTTGTTGTGACGTGCACCGTTTGTTTCCCTAGAAACTGGCTCAAATCAACCCGCGCCATTGTAAGTTCTACCTTTAACCCAGCAGCAGTGACCCCTTGATTGAAATTGAGGGATCTGATTGGACAATTACTCTAGTCTGACCTTTAACCCCATTTAAGACAATACTCAAGGACAATGTTTACATTGTCCTAACCATAGAACACACATCGGATTTGGAGAATTGAATATCTCTTCTCTACGTATCACTTGTAACTTTCTTAGTGCACGCCTGTACCACAACCAAGCGTTTATAGAGAAAACTAGTTAAAGGAGATAACACAAGGTGGTGATCATCTAATACTCACCCTTGCCTGTAAAGGGTTGAAGGAAGAATAGTTGAATTAATATTACCTTATATACACTCATATATATTGTTTAGATAATGAAATATTTGATTGAAACTGTTTGAAATGCACTTCTTCTTTTTACCGTAAGGTTAGCTAGCTAAACTAGGTCAGCCAAAGGCCGCCTGTGCACTAGTTCAACAATGGTAGTACGCATTTGTTGTGACGTGCACCGTTTGTTTCCCTAGAAACTGGCGACAGATCACGTACGTAGCATTAGCTCAGATCAACCCGCGCCATTGTAAGTTCTACCTTTAACCCAGCAGTAGTGACCCCTTGATTGAAATTGAGGGATCTGATTGGACAATTACTCTAGTCTGACCTTTAACCCCATTTAAGGCAATACACAGGGACAACCTTTACATTATCCTTACCATAGAACACACCTCAAAGTTGGAGAATTGAATATCTCTACTTTACGTATCACTGGTGACTTTCTTAGTACACGCCTGTACCACAACCAAGCGTTTATAGAAAAAACTAGTTAAAGGAGACAAAACAAGGTGGTGATCATCTAATACTCACTAAGGTCTGTAAAGTGTTGAAGGAAGAATAGTTGAATTAATATTACCTTATATACACTCATTCATATTATTTAGATTATGAAATAGTTGATTGAAACTTTTTGAAATGCACTTCTTCGTTTTACCGTGAAGTTAGCTAGCTAAACTATGTCAGCCAAAGGCCGCCTGTGCACTTGTTCAACAATGGTAGTGCGCATTTGTTGTGACGTGCACCGTTTGTTTCCCTAGAAACTGGCGCCAGATCACGAACGTGACACTTGTTCAAATCCACCTGCGTCTTTGTAAGTTCTACCTATGACCAAGCAGTAGTGACCCCTTGGTTGAAATTGAGGGATCTGATTGGACAATTATTCTACATATTAAAAATTCTATCCTTCATCATCACTTATTCTACACGTTTCAATATATTCATTAATCACCAGAACTAAACTAAAGATGGACTTGGTCACACAGCATTTCAGGAAACATCACAGGGAGTAAAGCAGCATTGCGATGTGTTAAAGTGCTCTGTAGCACATATTCCATCGACCATGCAGTTGCTCTACATCTGATATTTGATGCTCATATCTGACGATTTCATATTCAAGACTAACCATCTATGAATTATGAATACATTAAAATAAGAACTAAAACGCCTCATCAAACCTGCTGTTATGCAGATTTGGAATTAGAAAAGTTATCGAACGAGTCAAGTTGTGAGTATGGGGTTAACTCCTGTAACAAGCATTGTTTTACATGTGGGCATACTGCTACGTAACGGCCAGAGATAGCTTCACTGCACAGTCAGGTGGGTTATGAATATGCGTGTCTAATTCTTCAGACCGCGCAGTGAGACATACCTGTGTAACCACTAGACCCGTGGCAGATGGACGACAGGTTATCGATTATGGGGTTAACTACTGTAACATACATTGTTTTACATGTGGGCATACTGACACGATCTCACGCCCGTGACGTCACGGCTAGAGATAGCTTCACTGCAAAGTCAGGCGGGTTATGAATACACGAGTCCTATTCTCCCGACTGCGCTGTGAGACATGCCTGTGTAACTCCCACGATAAAAAGGAGAGATTTACACGTTTTACCGTGAAGTTAGCTAGCTAAACTAAGTCAGCCAAAGGTCGCCTGTGCACTAGTTCAACAATGGTAGTACGCATTTGCTGTGACGTGCACCGTTTGTTTCCCTAGAAACGTAACACTTGTTCAAATCCAACCACGCCATTGTAAGTTCTACATTTGAACCAGCAGCAATGACCCCTTGGTTGAAATTGAGGGATCTGATTGGACTATTACACTAATTTAACCTTTAACCCCATTTAAGACAATACTCAAGGACAACCTTTACATTATCCTAACCATAGAACACACCTCAGAGTTGGAGAAAAGAATATCTCTACTCTACGTATCTCTTGTGACTTTCTTAGTACACGCCTGTACCACAACGAAGCGTTTATAGAGAAAACTAGTTAAAGGAAACAAAACAAGGTGGTGATCATCTAATACTCACCAGCGACTGTAAAGTGTTGAAGGAAGAATAGTTGAATTAATATTACCTTATATACACTCATTCATATTGTTTAGATTATGAAATATTTGATTGAAACTTTTTGAAATGCACTTCTTCGTTTTACCGTGAAGTTAGCTAGCTAAACTAGGTCAGCCAAAGGCCGCCTGTGCACTAGTTCAACAATGGTAGTACGCATTTGTTGTGACGTGCACCGTTTGTTTCCCTAGAAACTGGCTCAAATCAACCCGCGCCATTGTTAGTTCTACCTTTAACCCAGCAGCAGTGACCCCTTGATTGAAATTGAGGGATCTGATTGGACAATTACTCTAGTCTGACCTTTAACCCTATTTAAGACAATACTCATGGACAATGTTTACATTATCCTAACCATAGAACACACATCGGAGTTGGAGAATTGAATATCTCTTCTCTACGTATCACTTGTGACTTTCTTAGTGCACGCCTGTACCACAACCAAGCGTTTATAGAGAAAACTAGTTAAAGGAGATAACACAAGGTGGTGATCATCTAATACTCACCCTCACCTGTAAAGGGTTGAAGGAAGAATAGTTGAATTAATATTACCTTATATACACTCATTCATATTGTTTAGATAATGAAATATTTGATTGAAACTGTTTGAAATGCACTTCTTCTTTTTACCGTAAGGTTAGCTAGATAAACTAGGTCAGCCAAAGGCTGCCTGTGCACTAGTTCAACAATGGTAGTACGCATTTGTTGTGACGTGCACCGTTTGTTTCCCTAGAAACTGGCGACAGATCACGTACGTAACACTAGCTCAAATCAACCCGCGCCATTGTAAGTTCTACCTTTAACCCAGCAGTAGTGACCCCTTGATTGAAATTGAGGGATCTGATTGGACAATTACTCTAGTCTGACCTTTAACCCCATTTAAGGCAATACTCAGGGACAACCTTTACATTATCCTAACCATAGAACACACCTCAAAGTTGGAGAATTGAATATCTCTTCTCTACGTATCACTTGTGACTTTCTTAGTGTACGCCTGTACCACAACCAAGCGTTTATAGAGAAAACTAGTTAAAGGAGATAACACAAGGTGGTGATCATCTAATACTCACCCTCGCCTGTAAAGGGTTGAAGGAAGAATAGTTGAATTAATATTACCTTATATACACTCATTCATATTGTTTACATAATGAAATATTTGATTGAAACTGTTTGAAATGCACTTCTTCTTTTTACCGTAAGGTTAGCTAGCTAAACTAGGTCAGCCAAAGGCTGCCTGTGCACTAGTTCAACAATGGTAGTACGCAAATTGTTGTGACGTGCACCGTTTGTTTCCCTAGAAACTGGCGACAGATCACGTACGTAACACTAGCTCAAATCAACCCGCGCCATTGTAAGTTCTACCTTTAACCCAGCAGTAGTGACCCCTTGATTGAAATTGAGGGATCTGATTGGACAATTACTCTAGTCTGACCTTTAACCCCATTTAAGGCAATACTCAGGGACAACCTTTACATTATCCTAACCATAGAACACACCTCAAAGTTGGAGAATTGAATATCTCTTCTCTACGTATCACTTGTGACTTTCTTAGTGCACGCCTGTACCACAACCAAGCGTTTATAGAAACAACTAGTTAAAGGAGATAAAACAATGTGGTGATCATTTAATACTCTTCCTTGCCTGTAAAGGGTTGAAGGAAGAATAGTTGATTTAATATCACCTTATATACACTCATTCATATTGTTTAGATTATAGAATATTTAATTACTTCTTTTGAAAATGCACTTCCTCGTTTTACCGTGAAGTAAACTAGATTAATTAGGTCAGCCAAAGGTCGCCTGTGAACTAGTTCAACAATGGTATTACGCGTTTGTTGTGACGTGCACCGTTTGTGTTCCTTGGCGCCAGATCACGTATGTAATGCTTGTTCAAATCCACGCACGCCATTGTTAGGTCTACATTTGAACCAGCAGCAGTGACCCCTTGATTGAAATTGAGGGATCTGATCGAACAATTACTCTAGTCTGACCTTTAACCCCATTTAAGACAATACTCAAGGATAACCTTTACATTATCCTCACCATAGAACACACCTCAGAGTTGGAGAATTGAATATCTCTACTTTACGTATCACGGTGACTTTCTTAGTACACGCCTGTACCACAACCAAGCGTTTATAGAAAAAACTAGTTAAAGGAGACAAAACAAGGTGGTGATCATCTAATACTCACAAAGGTCTGTAAAGTGTTGAAGGAAGAATAGTTGAATTAATATATCCTTATATACACTCATTCATATTGTTTAGATTATGAAATATTTGATTGAAACTTTTTGAAATGCACTTCTTCGTTTTACCGTGAACTTAGCTAGCTAAACTAGGTCAGCCAAAGGCCGCCTGTGCACTAGTTCAACAATGGTAGTACGCATTTGTTGTGACGTGCACCGTTTGTTTCCCTAGAAACTGGCTTAAATCAACCCGCGCCATTGTAAGTTCTACCTTTAACCCAGCAGCAGTGACCCCTTGATTGAAATTGAGGGATCTGATTGGACAATTACTCTAGTCTGACCTTTAACCCCATTTAAGGCAATACTCAGGGACAACCTTTACATTATCTTAACCATAGAACACATCTCAGAGTTGGAGAATTGAATATCTCTTCTCTACGTATCACTTGTGACTTTCTTAGTGCACGCCTGTACCACAACCAAGCGTTTATAGAAAAAACTAGTTAAAGGAGATAAAACAATTTGGTGATCATCTAATACTCACCCTCGACTGTAAAGGATTGAAGGAAGAATAGTTGATTTAATATCACCTTATATACACTAATTCATATTGTTTAGATTATAGAATATTTAATTACTTCTTTTGAAAATGCACTTCCTCGTTTTACCGTGAAGTAAACTAGCTAAACTAGGTCAGCCAAAGGTCGCCTGTGTACTAGTTCAACAATGGTATTACGCGTTTGTTGTGACGTGCACCGTTTGTGTTCCTTGGCGCCAGATCACGTACGTAATGCCTGTTCAAATCCACGCACGCCATTGTTAGGTCTACATTTGAACCAGCAGCAGTGACCCCTTGATTGAAATTGAGGGATCTGATTAGACAATTACTCTAGTCTGACCTTTAACCCCATTTAAGACAATACTCAAGGATAACCTTTACATTATCCTCACCATAGAACACAACTCAGAGTTGGATTATTGAATATCTCTACTTTACGTATCACTGGTGACTTACTTAGTACACGCCTGTACCACAACCAAGCGTTTATAGAATAAACTAGGTAAAGGAGACAAAACAAGGTGGTGATCATCCAATACTCACGCTTGCCTGTAAAGGGTTGAAGGAAGAATAGTTGAATTAATATTACCTTATATACACTCATTCATATTGTTTAGATTATAAAATATTTGATTGAAACTTTTTGAAATGCACTTCTTCGTTTTACCGTGAACTTAGCTAGCTAAACTAGGTCAGCCAAAGGCCGCCTGTGCACTAGTTCAACAATGGTAGTACGCATTTGTTGTGACGTGCACCGTTTGTTTCCCTAGAAACTGGCTCAAATCAACCCGCGCCATTGTAAGTTCTACCTTTAACCCAGCAGTAGTGACCCCTTGATTGAAATTGAGAGATCTGATTGGACAATTACTCTAGTCTGACCTTTAACCCCATTTAAGGCAATACTTAGGGACAACCTTTACATTATCCTAACCATAGAACAAACATCGGAGTTGGAGAATTGAATATCTCTTCTCTACGTATCACTTGTGACTTTCTTAGTGCACGCCTGTACCACAACCAAGCGTTTATAGAGAAAACTAGTTAAAGGAGATAACCCAAGGTGGTGATCATCCAATACTCACCCTCGCCTGTAAAGGGTTGAAGGAAGAATAGTTGAATTAATATTACCTTATATACACATATTCATATTGTTTAGATAATGAAATAGTTGATTGAAACTGTTTGAAATGCACTTCTTCTTTTTACCGTAAGGTTAGCTAGCTAAACTAGGTCAGCCAAAGGCCGCCTGTGCACTAGTTCAACAATGGTAGTACGCATTTGTTGTGACGTGCACCGTTTGTTTCCCTAGAAACTGGCGACAGATCACGAACGTGACACTTGTTCAAATCAACCCGCGCCATTGTAAGTTCTACCTTTAACCCAGCAGTAGTGACCCCTTGATTGAAATTGAGGGATCTGATTGGACAATTACTCTAGTCTGACCTTTAACCCCATTTAAGGCAATACTCAGGGACAACCTTTACATTATCCTAACCATAGAACACACCTCAAAGTTGGAGAATTGAATATCTCTTTTCTACGTATCACTTGTGACTTTCTTAGTGCACGCCTGTACCACAACCAAGCGTTTATAGAAAAAACTAGTTAAAGGAGATAAAACAATGTGGTGATCATTTAATACTCTTCCTCGCCTGTAAAGGGTTGAAGGAAGAATAGTTGATTTAATATCACCTTATATACACTCATTCATATTGTTTAGATTATAGAATATTTAATTACTTCTTTTGAAAATGCACTTCCTCGTTTTACCGTGAAGTAAACTAGCTAAATTAGGTCAGCCAAAGGTCGCCTGTGTACTAGTTCAACAATGGTATTACGCGTTTGTTGTGACGTGCACTGTTTGTGTTCCTTGGCGCCAGATCACGTACGTAATGCTTGTTCAAATCCACGCACGCCATTGTTAGGTCTACATTTGAACCAGCAGCAGTGACCCCTTGATTGAAATTGAGGGATCTGATTGGACAATTACTCTAGTCTGACCTTTAACCCCATTTAAGGCAATACTCAGGGACAACCTTTACATTATCCTTACCATAGAACACACCTCAAAGTTGGAGAATTGAATATCTCTACTTTACGTATCACTGGTGACTTTCTTAGTACACGCCTGTACCACAACCAAGCGTTTATTGAAAAAACTAGTTAAAGGAGACAAAACAAGGTGGTGATCATCTAATACTCACTAAGGTCTGTAAAGTGTTGAAGGAAGAATAGTTGAATTAATATTACCTTATATACACTCATTCATATTATTTAGATTATGAAATAGTTGATTGAAACTTTTTGAAATGCACTTCTTCGTTTTACCGTGAAGTTAGCTAGCTAAACTAGGTCAGCCAAAGGCCGCCTGTGCACTAGTTCAACAATGGTAGTACGGAATTGTTGTGACGTGCACCGTTTGTTTCCCTAGAAACTGGCGCCAGATCACGAACGTGACACTTGTTCAAATCCACCTGCGTCTTTGTAAGTTCTACCTATGACCAAGCAGTAGTGACCCCTTGGTTGAAATTGAGGGATCTGATTGGACAATTATTCTACATATTAAAAATTCTATCCTTCATCATCACTTATTCTTCACGTTTCAATATCTTCATTAATCACCAGAATTAAACTAAAGATGGACTTGGTCACACAGCATTTCAGGAAACATCACAGGGAGTAAAGCAGCATTGCGATGTGTTAAAGTGCTCTGTAGCACATATTCCATCGACCATGCAGTTGCTCTACATCTGATATTTGATGCTCATATCGGACGATTTCATATTCAAGACTAACCATCTATGAATTATGAATACATTAAAATAAGAACTAAAACGCCTCATCAAACCTGCTGTTATGCAGGCTTGGAATTAGAAAAGTTATCGAACGAGTCAAGTTGTGAGTATGGGGTTAACTCCTGTAACAAGCATTGTTTTACATGTGGGCATACTGCTACGTAACGGCCAGAGATAGCTTCACTGCACAGTCAGGTGGGTTATGAATATGCGTGTCTAATTCTTCAGACCGCGCAGTGAGACATACCTGTGTAACCACTAGACCCGTGGCAGATGGACGACAGGTTATCGATTATGGGGTTAACTACTGTAACATACATTGTTTTACATGTGGGCATACTGACACGATCCCACGCCCGTGACGTCACGGCTAGAGATAGCTT
Source organism: Maea johnstoni (assembly GCA_963942565.1). NCBI lineage: Eukaryota > Metazoa > Annelida > Polychaeta > Spionida > Magelonidae > Maea > Maea johnstoni. The sequence continues at coordinate 1,720,383 of OZ012695.1, read as the reverse complement.
CACTGCAAAGTCAGGCGGGTTATGAATACACGAGTCCTATTCTCCCGACTGCGTTGTGAGACATGCCTGTGTAACTCCCACGATAAAAAGGAGAGATTTACACGTTTTACCGTGAAGTTAGCTAGCTAAACTAAGTCAGCCAAAGGTCGCCTGTGCACTAGTTCAACAATGGTAGTACGCATTTGCTGTGACGTGCACCGTTTCTTTCCCTAGAAACGTAACACTTGTTCAAATCAACCCGCGCCATTGTAAGTTCTACCTTTGAACCAGCAGCAATGACCCCTTGGTTGAAATTGAGGGATCTGATTGGACTATTACACTAATTTAACCTTTAACCCCATTTAAGACAATACTCAAGGACAACCTTTACATTATCCTAACCATAGAAAACACCTCAGAGTTGGAGAAAAGAATATCTCTACTCTACGTATCTCTTGTGACTTTCTTAGTACACGCCTGTACCACAACGAAGCGTTTATAGAGAAAACTAGTTAAAGGAAACAAAACAAGGTGGTGATCATCTAATACTCACAAGTGCCTGTAAAGTGTTGAAGGAAGAATAGTTGAATTAATATTACCTTATAAACACTCATTCATATTGTTTAGATTATGAAATATTTGATTGAAACTTTTTGAAATGCACTTCTTCGTTTTACCGTGAAGTTAGCTAGCTAAACTAGGTCAGCCAAAGGCCGCCTGTGCACTAGTTCAACAATGGTAGTACGCATTTGTTGTGACGTGCACCGTTTGTTTCCCTAGAAACTGGCGCCAGATCACGTACGTAACACTAGCTCAAATCAACCCGCGCCATTGTAAGTTCTACCTTTAACCGAGCAGTAGTGACCCCTTGATTGAAATTGAGAGATCTGATTGGACAATTACTCTAGTCTGACCTTTAACCCCATTTAAGACAATACTCAAGGATAACCTTTACATTATCCTCACCATAGAACACACCTCAGAGTTGGAGAATTGAATATCTCTACTTTATGTATCACTTGTGACTTTCTTAGTACACGCCTGTACCACAACCAAGCGTTTATAGAGAAAACTAGTTAAAGGAGACAAAACAAGGTGGTGATCATCTAATACTCACGAAATTCTGTAAAGTGTTGAGGGAAGAATAGTTGAATTAATATTACCTTATAAACACTCATTCATATTGTTTAGATTATAAAATATTTGATTGAAACTTTTTGAAATGCACTTCTTCGTTTTACCGTGAAGTTAGCTAGTTAAACTAGGTCAGCCAAAGGCCGCCTGTGCACTAGTTCAACAATGGTAGTACGCATTTGTTGTGACGTGCACCGTTTGTTTCCCTAGAAACTGGCGCCAGATCACGTACGTAACACTAGCTCAAATCAACCCGCGCTATTGTAAGTTCTACCTTTAACCCAGCAGTAGTGACCCCTTGATTGAAATTGAGAGATCTGATTGGACAATTACTCTAGTCTGACCTTTAACCCCATTTAAGACAATACTCAAGGATAACCTTTACATTATCCTCACCATAGAACACACCTCAGAGTTGGAGAATTGAATATCTTTACTTTATGTATCACTTGTGACTTTCTTAGTACACGCCTGTACCACGACCAAGCGTTTTATAGCGAAAACTAGTTAAAGGACACAAAACAAGGCAGTGATCAACTTATACTCACCACGGCCTGTAAAGTGTTGAAAGAAGAATAGTTGAATTAATATTACCTTATATACACTCATTCATATTGTTAAGATTATAAAATATTTGATTGATACTTTTTGAAATGCACTTCCTCGTTTTACCGTGAAGTTAGACAGCTAAACTAGGTCAGCCAAAGGTCGCCTGTGCACTAGTTCAACAATGGTAGTATATATTTCAGCTGTAACTGTACCCAGCCAATCAAAAACCTATTTTATGGGTATACTATGAAGATCTTGGAGGAGATCCAGTAATGACATTTCATAGAAGGCCGTACTTATGGATTTTGATGAAAATCAGAAATTTTCAATGTAGTCATCCTGACCTATGACATTTAACAAAATGGCGGCCTCCATGCCTACAAATGAGATTTGAGCCCATGTGGAAATGGTTCCAAATTGTAACATTGCCCACCAAGCGCGTTCAAGCCATGTTAATATGTTATGTACTATTGATAAAGACAGATTATGTGAATTTCATTTGAACGCGTTAGCCTCTGTAACATTAGGACATTGTGAGCGATTTCATGTGTATGATTGTGTGGGTGACTGTTTGATAGAACATACGTCGTTTTTGGTAAATGAATAATCGCCGGAAATCAATTTCGGAGCCAACGATTTTACCTAGTTACTGATTGGTACATCTCTGCGTGTGTTCATACACTGATACGATCACACGCCCGTGACTTCACGGCCAGAGATAGCTTCACTGCACAATCAGGTGAGTTATGAATATACGTGTCTAATTCTTCAGACCGGGCAGTGAGACATGCCTGTGTAACTACTAGACCAGTCGCAGATGGACGACAGTAAGACTGGTGCAGGAATTGAATATCTTTACTTTACGTATCAGTTGTGAGCTTCTTAGTACAATCCTGCAATACAATCAAGTGTCCATAGTAAGAGAACTAGTTAGAGAAAACAAAACTAGATGGTGATCATTAAATACTCACGAACGGCTGTAAATGGTTAAAAGAAGTTACAGTTGAATTAATATTACCTTCATATATACATTTATTCATAATGCTTAGATTATAAATTATTTGATTAAAACTTTTTGAAATGCACTTCAATGTTTTACCGTGAAGTTAGCTAGCTAAACTAAGTCAGCCAAAGGTCGCCTGTGCACTAGTTCAACAATGGTAGTACGCATTTGTTGTGACGTGCACCGTTTCTTTCCCTAGAAACGTAACACTTGTTCAAATCCACCCGCGCCATTGTAAGTTCTACCTTTGAACCAGCAGCAATGACCCCTTGGTTGAAATTGAGGGATCTGATTGGACTATTACACTAATTTAACCTTTAAGCCCATTTAAGACAATACTCAAGGACAACCTTTACATTATCCTAACCATAGAACACACCTCAGAGTTGGAGAAAAGAATATCTCTACTCTACGTATCTCTTGTGACTTTCTTAGTACACGCCTGTACCACAACGAAGCGTTTATAGAGAAAACTAGTTAAAGGAAACAAAACAAGGTGGTGATCATCTAATACTCACAATGGACTGTAAAGTGTTGAAGGAAGAATAGTTGAATTAATATTACCTTATAAACACTCATTCATATTGTTTAGATTATGAAATATTTGATTGAAACTTTTTGAAATGCACTTTTTCGTTTTACCGTGAAGTTAGCTAGCTAAACTAGGTCAGCCAAAGGCAGCCTGTGCACTAGTTCAACAATGGTAGTACGCATTTGTTGTGACGTGCACCGTTTGTTTCCCTAGAAACTGGCGCCAGATCACGTACGTAACACTAGCTCAAATCAACCCGCGCCATTGTAAGTTCTACCTTTAACCCAGCAGTAGTGACCCCTTGATTGAAATTGAGAGATCTGATTGGACAATTACTCTAGTCTGACCTTTAACCCCATTTAAGACAATACTCAAGGATAACCTTTACATTATCCTCACCATAGAACACACCTCAGAGTTCGAGAATTGAATATCTTTACTTTATGTATCACTTGTGACTTTCTTAGTACACGCCTGTACCACAACCAAGCGTTTTATAGCGAAAACTAGTTAAAGGACACAAAACAAGGCAGTGATCAACTTATACTCACCACGGCCTGTAAAGTGTTGAAAGAAGAATAGTTGAATTAATATTACCTTATATACACTCATTCATATTGTTTAGATTATAAAATATTTGATTGATACTTTTTGAAATGCACTTCCTCGTTTTACCGTGAAGTTAGACAGCTAAACTAGGTCAGCCAAAGGTCGCCTGTGCACTAGTTCAACAATGGTAGTATATAATCAGCTGTAACTGTACCCAGCTGATCAAAAACCTATTTTATGGGTATACTATGAAGATCTTGGAGGAGATCCAGTAATGACATTTCATAGAAGGCCGTACTTATGGATTTTGATGAAAATCAGAAATTTTCAATGTAGTCATCCTGACCTATGACATTTAACAAAATGGTGCCTCCATGCCTACAAATGAGATTTGAGCCCATGTGGAAATGGTTCCAAATTGTAACATTGCCCACCAAGCGCGTTCAAGCCATGTTAATATGTTATGTACTATTGATAAAGACAGATTATGTGAATTTCATTTGAACGCGTTAGCCTCTGTAACATTAGGACATTGTGAGCGATTTCATGTGTATAATTGTGTGGGTGACTGTTTGATAGAACATACGTCGTTTTTGGTAAATGAATAATCGCCGGAAATCAATTTTGGAGCCAACGATTTTACCTAGTTACTGATTGGTACATCTCTGCGTGTGTTCATATACTGATACGATCACACGCCCGTGACTTCACGGCCAGAGATAGCTTCACTGCACAATCAGGTGAGTTATGAATATACGTGTCTAATTCTTCAGACCGGGCAGTGAGACATGCCTGTGTAACTACTAGACCAGTCGCAGATGGACGACAGTAAGACTGGTGCAGGAATTGAATATCTTTACTTTACGTATCAGTTGTGAGCTTCTTAGTACAATCCTGCACCACAATCAAGTGTCCATAGTAAGAGAACTAGTTAGAGAAAACAAAACTAGATGGTGATCATTAAATACTCACGAATGGCTGTTAATGGTTAAAAGAAGTTACAGTTGAATTCATATATACATTTATCCATAATGCTTAGATTATAAATTATTTGATTAAAACTTTTTGAAATGCACTTCCATGTTTTACCGTGAAGTTAGCTAGCTAAACTAAGTCAGCCAAAGGTCGCCAGTGCACTAGTTCAACAATGGTAGTACGCATTTGCTGTGACGTGCACCGTTTCTTTCCCTAGAAACGTAACACTTGTTCAAATCCACCCGCGCCATTGTAAGTTCTACCTTTGAACCAGCAGCAATGACCCCTTGGTTGAAATTGAGGGATCTGATTGGGCTATTACACTAATTTAAACTTTAACCCCATTTAGGACAATACTCAAGGACAACCTTTACATTATCCTAACCATAGAACACACCTCAGAGTTGGAGAAAAGAATATCTCTACTCTACGTATCTCTTGTGACTTTCTTAGTACACGCCTGTACCACAACGAAGCGTTTATAGCGAAAACTAGTTAAAGGACACAAAACAAGGCAGTGATCAACTTATACTCACCACGGCCTGTAAAGTGTTGAAAGAAGAATAGTTGAATTAATATTACCTTATATACACTCATTCATATTGTTTAGATTATAAAATATTTGACTGATACTTTTTGAAATGCACTTCCTCGTTTTACCGTGAATTTAGCTAGCTAAACTAGGTCAGCCAAAGGCCGCCTGTGCACTAGTTCAACAATGGTAGTACGCATTTGTTGTGACGTGCACCGTTTGTTTCCCTAGAAACTGGCGCCAGATCACGTACGTAACACTAGCTCAAATCAACCCGCGCCATTGTAAGTTCTACCTTTAACCCAGCAGTAGTGACCCCTTGATTGAAATTGAGAGATCTGATTGGACAATTACTCTAGTCTGACCTTTAACCCCATTTAAGACATAAATCAGGGACAACCTTTACATTCTCCTAACCATAGAACACACCTCAGAGTTGGAGAATTGAATATCTCTACTTTACGTATCACTGGTGACTTTCTTAGTACACGCCTGTACCACAACCAAGCGTTTATAGAGAAAACTAGTTAAAGGACACAAAACAAGGTGGTGATCATCTAATACACACGAAGGTCTGTAAAGTGTTGAAGGAAGAATAGTTGAATTAATATTACCTTATATACACTCATTCATAATGCTTAGATTATAAATTATTTGATTAAAACTTTTTGAATTGCACTTCCATGTTTTACCGTGAAGTTACGCTAGCTAAACTAAGTCAGCCAAAGGTCGCCTGTGCACTAGTTCAACAATGGTAGTACGCATTTGCTGTGACGTGCACCGTTTCTTTCCCTAGAAACGTAACACTTGTTCAAATCCACCCGCGCCATTGTAAGTTCTACCTTTGATACAGCAGCAATGACCCCTTGGTTGAAATTGAGGGATCTGGTTGGGCTATTACACTAATTTAACCTTTAACCCCATTTAAGACAATACTCAAGGACAACCTTTACATTATCCTAACCATAGAACACACCTCAGAGTTGGAGAAAAGAATATCTCTACTCTACGTATCTCTTGTGACTTTCGTCGTACACGCCTGTACCGCAACCAAGCGTTTATAGCGAAAACTAGTTAAAGGACACAAAACAAGGCTGTGATCAACTTATACTCACTATCTTCTGTAAAGTGTTGAAGAAGAATTGTTGAATTAATATTACCTTATATACACTCATTCATATTGTTTAGATCAAAAATATTTGATTGATACTTTTTGAAATGCACTTCCTCGTTTTACCGTGAAGTTAGCTAGCTAAACTAGGTCAGCGAAAGGCCGCCTGTGCACTAGTTCAACAATGGTAGTACGCATTTGTTGTGACGTGCACCGTTTGTTTCCCTAGAAACTGGCGCCAGATCACGTACGTAACACTAGCTCAAATCAACCCGCGCCATTGTAAGTTCTACCTTTAGCCCAGCAGTAGTGACCCCTTGATTGAAATTGAGAGATCTGATTGGACAATTACTCTAGTCTGACCTTTAACCCCATTTAAGACAATACTCAAGGATAACCTTTACATTATCCTCACCATAGAACACACCTCAGAGTTGGAGAATTGAATATCTCTTGTCTGCGTATCACTTGTGACTTTCTTAGTGCACGCCTGTACCACAACCAAACGTTTATAGAAAAAACTAGTTAAAGGAGATAAAACAATGTGGTGATCATCTAATACTCTTCCTCGCCTGTAAAGGGTTGAAGGAAGAATAGTTGATTTAATATCACCTTATATACACACATTCATATTGTTTAGATTATAGAATATTTAATTACTTCTTTTGAAAATGCACTTCCTCGTTTTACCGTGAAGTAAACTAGCTAAATGAGGTCAGCCAAAGGTCGCCTGTGTACTAGTTCAACAATGGTATTACGCGTTTGTTGTGACGTGCACCGTTTGTGTTCCTTGGCGCCAGATCACGAACGTAATGCTTGTTCAAATCCACGCACGCCATTGTTAGGTCTACATTTGAACCAGCAGCAGTGACCCCTTGATTGAAATTGAGGGATCTGATTGGACAATTACTCTAGTCTGACCTTTAACCCCATTTAAGACATAAATCAGGGACAACCTTTACATTCTCCTAACCATAGAACACACCTCAGAGTTGGAGAATTGAATATCTCTACTTTACGTATCACTGGTGACTTTCTTAGTACACGCCTGTACCACAACCAAGCGTTTATAGAGAAAACTAGTTAAAGGACACAAAACAAGGTGGTGATCATCTAATACTCACGAAGGTCTGTAAAGTGTTGAAGGAAGAATAGTTGAATTAATATTACCTTATATACACTCATTCATATTGTTTAGATTATAAAATATTTGATTGAAACTTTTTGAAATGCACTTCTTCGTTTTACCGTGAAGTTAGCTAGCTTAACTAGGTCAGCCAAAGGCCGCCCGTGCACTAGTTCAACAATGGTAGTACGCATTTGTTGTGACGTGCACCGTTTGTTTCCCTAGAAACTGGCGCCAGATCACGTACCTAACACTAGCTCAAATCAACCCGCGCCATTGTAAGTTCTACCTTTAACCCAGCAGTAGTGACCCCTTGATTGAAATTGAGAGATCTGATTGGACAATTACTCTAGTCTAACCTTTAACCCCATTTAAGACAATAATCAGGGACAACCTTTACATTATCCTAACCATAGATCACACCTCAGAGTTGGAGAATTGAATATCTCTTCTCTACGTATCACTTGTGACTTTCTTAGTGCACGCCTGTACCACAACCAAGCGTTTATAGAGAGAACTAGTTAAAGGACACAAAACGAGGCAGTGATCATCTAATACTCACCATCGGCTGTAAAGAGTTGAAGGAAGAAAAGTTGAATTAATATTACTCATTCATATTGTTTAGATTATAAAATATTTGATTGAAACCTTTTGAAATGCACTTCCTCGTTTTACCGTGAAGTTAGCTAGCTAAACTAGGTCAGCCAAAGGCCGCCTGTGCACTAGTTCAACAATGGTAGTACGCATTTGTTGTGACGTGCACCGTTTGTTTCCCTAGAAACTGGCGCCAGATCACGAACGTGACACTTGTTCAAATCCACCTGCGTCTTTGTAAGTTCTACCTATGACCAAGCAGTAGTGACCCCTTGGTTGAAATTGAGGGATCTGATTGGACAATATCTTTAGTCTGACCTTTAACCCCATTTAAGACAATACTCAAGGACAACCTTTACATTATCCTAACCATAGAACACACCTCTGAGTTGGAGAATTGAATATCTCTTCTCTACGTATCACCTTTGACTTAGTTCGTACAAGCCTGTACCACAACCAAGCGTTTATAGAGAAAACTAGTTAAAGAAGATAAAACATGGTGGTAATTGAATAAGCGCCTTAAATCAATTTCGGAGCCAACGGTTTTACCTAGTTACTGATTGGTCTATCTCTGCATGTGTGGGCATACTGCTACGATCACATGCTCGTGACGTCACGGCAAGAGATAGCTTCACTGCACAGTCAGGTGGGCTATGACTATGCGTGACTTATTCTTCAGACCGCGCAGTGAGACATGCCTGTGTATCTACCAGACCAGTTGCAGATGGACGACAGTTGGACTGGTGTAGGAATTGAATATCTTTACTTTACGCATAATTGGTGAGATTCTTTTAGTACAATCCTGCACCACAATCAAGTGTCCATAGTTAGAGAACTAGTTAGAGAAAACTCATCTAGATGGTGATCATATATAATACTCACGAAGCCCTGCAAATGGTTAAAAGAAGAACAGTTCAATTAATATTACCTTAATATATACATTTATCCATATTGCTTAGATTATAGAATAATTGATTGATACATTTTGAAATGCTCTTCATTGTCTCTACCCTTCAAAATACATTTGTTATAAAAGCGTACAATTCCAAGTTTGGAAGTTTTGTTCATTTTGTTATATATAACTATAAATATATATAACTATATATATATATAACTATATATATATATATATATATATATATATATATATATATATATATATATACATATATATATATATATATATATATATATATATACATATATATATACATATATATATACATATATATATATATATATATATATATATATATATATATATATATATATATATATATATGTACATATATTTATATATATATATATATATATATATATATATATGTATATATATATATATATATATATTTATATTTATATATATATATATAAATATATGTACATATATATATATATATATATATATATATATATATATATATATATACATACATGTATATATATATATATATATATATATATATATATATATATATATATATATATATATATATATATATATATATATATATATATATATATATATATATATATATATATATATATATATATATATATGTATGCGCTGCTTTAAGATGTGAGACATAAAAAGTATGCATCGATAGCCGGGAAGGTTTTTGATATGACTTCCCTCATCAGACAATTTTTGGGAAAGCACTTTTTTAAAATGAAAAAGAGCAGAATATGATAACAATAAAAAGCGCTTATCATTTTATCTAATCCTATTATATACTATATATCGAATGATAAGCAATTTACAGTAATGCGTATATACTTACCAGCTGTCAAAATAAATGAATGTATATATCGTCTATTAACTATGATACGATTTACAAATGGTTGCATACTTGAATATAAATGATGATGAATATACAAACCTAGATGTATGTAGTGAAACAGATATAACACTGCACAATATTAGAATTGTATAGATAAAGAAAAGACATGAGGCCACATTTTCCTGAGCCCACAACACGAAATAACACATTAATCAGTGCCTCCTAGTACGCCAGTAGCTATACACAATGTACATAACTCTATATATCTTTTACTGGGACAAGCAGCAAGTTACCACGTCGTCCGAGGTACTCGGAGTCCGATATATCTTACAATATACATTTCAATTCTTCAGTACGGTTATCACAGAGTACTTTATTAAAGTCATAAACTAACCGTCTGTAGACACAGAATCAATTGAATTATCAACATAGATAGTCACCGTAATATTACTAGCTATTTGGCTGTTCAAATATGATTCAACTTGTAAACCATGGTTGCTAATCTATCAATTCAGTAATTACTGCTTACAATTACCTTACCAGCTTCTCTATCTATCGGATAAAAAAAGCTCTTTATCGATTCCTACTCCTTTCTCTAAGCATCATCTGAAACCTTTAAAGCTGAACACGTATCAAAAAATGCGTCTCCTTTTCTACTACTGCATCCTCTCAATGGCCTTCTACCAAAAAAAAGATATAACGCCAAATATGTATTATCTACGACAAAACTTCACATGTCATTGACCTTTTTAAAACCCATGAAACGTTTGTCATTTTTCAAGGAATTGGGATGATTTCGAGGAATTTCAAGCTGCCAGCATGGCACATCGTTTACCCAGCAATTCCCACGAAAAACACACACTGCAGATGGCCCCGGGGTGGTGGGGTATTTCGGACAGAAATCTGCCAGCAGTACAGAATATTTCTTGCAATATTTCCTATTCTCTTTCTACTGACTCTAACGTCTCTCCTGATTTACTATATCATGGTAATATTAAACGACTTCAGGCTAATTCGCTCACAAATCCTAATAACTCCCTCGACCCATTTGCCTGTATTGTTAGAATAATTTTCTTAGTACCTGATTTACTGGAATAAAAAGGGGATTTTTAGAGAAGATCGGGACTGTTTCTCGTGGAACAGGCTGCCCCCCTGGTGGCCGCTCATCCCCCAGCTGATCAGATAACAGATAAGGCGTATTGCTTATTGGCTGTCTGGCTATTTCACTACAAGTACTCTGAGGTGCAATTATGGCCCATCTTTCCATAGCAATTAGGATTATAACTGCAACTAGTACTGCTAGGTCTTTGGAAATACAGGTGAACTTGGATATGACAGACTCAATGGGACCAGGACAATTGGTCCGTCATATGCAAAATCCGTCGTATACATATGACGAATACTTGATATGCATCAGACTGGGACCAAACATATGGTCCGTCATATGCAGAAATCCGTCGTACAGTGGTCCGTCATATCCAAGTTCACCTATAGTTGGTTCTTGTTGAACACTTGGCCTCCAATATATATTGATGAGAGGGATAATGATTTGGTTTTCTCTAAAGGAAAAGGTATATATGGAATAGATACCTTATGCTTCTTGAAATTATCTTTTGGAGTAACTGCAGGAGGCAGATCCATAGCTGCAGTGAACCTTTGAAGAGCATTATCATCCACACAGGTATCCTGCTAGAACTGATTATCTGTTTATAGCATATACTAGTTCATTTTTGTCAACACTAGGACAGTCTATCCTCTTTCCATCACAACCCTCATTTGAGCATCTCCAAAATAGGGCTGATCAAATTCTTGCCACAGTTCCAAACTTCATCAAGGCAGCATGCACACACTGCACCTTACCGGTGGCTCTCTTCAAGGCAGAATATGTCTTCCTGTTACCCTTTCTCAAGAATCTCAATAATTTGTCCTATCTTCTGAGTCATAATCAGTGTCTCTTTTCGCAGAGTCCTCAGAGTCCGCATCTTCAATTGCGTTGCCACTGTCATTTGAACTAGTATTCAGCAGTCTAAGCTTTCTTTAACTGGCACTATGAACAGTTAATGAATACCCGGATTCCTCTTCCTCCAATGTATCCCCATCTTCTGGTAAAAAAGATATCTTATTTCATTCAAACCTCCTCTTTTGCTTGCTTCTGTAGCCTAATTGCCCATTATGTTATATAAAGGATACATTCAGACTCTGCACCGTCCAGGGGTCAGCATCTAAGTGTGCTCTTCTTACGATGGACCAAGTGTGAAAGAGAGAATAAATTTGAATTCATTTTCACTCCCGTTTATTGGGGAGAGAAAATATATTTGAATTTATTTTCACTCCCGTTTATTGGTGGGAGAAAATATATTTGAATTTATTTTCACTCCCGTTTATTGGGGGGAGAAAAAATATTTAATTTTTTTTTCACTCCCGTTTGTTGGGGAGAGAAAATAAAATAAAAATTTATTTTCACTCCCGTTTATTAGGGAGAGAAAAAAATGTAATTTATTTTCACTCCCGTTTGTTGGGGAGAGAAAATATATTCAAATTTATTTTCACTCCCGTTTATTGGGGAGAGAAAATATATTCAAATATATTTTCACTCCCGTTTATTGGGGAGAGAAAATATATTTGAATATTTTTTTCCGACCACTAGAAAAGGAAGGAAAATATATTTGAAGCAATAACTGGTTGCCTGGCTCATTTTCCTATTGGTATTGGGAGTTATCGTTATATCAATATAGCGAAATGATACTGGGAACGGAGATAGGTGAAACAAGTTATAACATGTTGACAGATTACCCGATATAAAAGTAACCATGAGGGGAAAGGTCTTTTGGTGGTGAATACATTGTGGCCTCACAGCAGGATAGTATAGGATTTTTAGAAAAACGCATCTCCTACGTACACCCACAATTATGGGTGTCGGGGACCTTCAAAAGAAGTCTAAATTGGAGAAACTGCGGTACTCTTCCTCCCAAATTCCATTAGCTATAGCTACGGGGTTTTTAACAGGGGATCTTCTTTATATACTATTTTAGTCCAGCAGATTTGAGAAAAATCATGCACTTTGTATTAGAGCATGAAATTTGATATGTTGCTACAACTCACCAAGGGGAACATTTCAGATATATTATGCTTTGAAGGTTTGATATAGGTGGCGCCATCATAATATGGGCATGTTTGGCATAGCAGTAGAACTAATTCTATCAACATTTCTCTTAAGTAGGCCCTTTTTTCAAAAGATCATATATATCCAAAATAATAATAAATATTGCCATGGGTAGCGTTTCCCGGTTGTTACAGTCATGCCCCTTGGTGGCAGTGGCCCCACCTATTAGTAAGCTGGGAGGGTAACCTAATCTTGCATAGTGGAAAGGGCATTCTTCCAGACAGTGAGATATTGTAATTCTGTATGAACAAGGAAGTATAATATTTATAAGTTTAATTGAATTATTTAGTATTAAATAGAATTTATTATTAAAAAGAAGATCCCCTAGTAAATACCCGTGTCTCGTAGCTATAGCTTATAGTACTTCGGGAGGAAGAGTACCACGGTTTCACCAATTTAGACTTCTTTTGAAGGTCCGCGACACCCATAATTGTGGGTGTACGTAGGAGATGCGTTTCTCTAAAAATCCTATACTATCCTGCTGTGAGGCCAGAATGTATTCATCATCAGAAGACCTTTCCCGCAATGGTCACTTTGTATCAGATAAATTGTCAACATGTTATAACTTGTTTCACCTATCTCGGTTCCCAGTGTCATTTCGCTATATTGATATAACGATAACTCCCCATACCAATAGGAAAATGAGCCAGGCAACCAGTCATTGCTTCAAATATATTTTCCTTCCTTTTCTAGTGGTCGAAAAAAAAATATATATATATTTTCTCTCCCCAATAAACGGGAGTGAAAATATATTTGAATATATTTTCTCTCCCCAATAAACGGTAGTGAAAACAAATTTAAATATATTTTCTCTCCCCAATAAACGGGAGTGAAAATAAATTTTGAATTTATTTTCTCTCCCCAACAAATGGGAGTGAAAATAAATTTTATTTTATTTTCTCTCCCCAATAAACGGGAGTGAAAATATTTTTTTATTATTTTCTCTCCCCAACAAACGGGAGTGACAAAATATTTAAATATTTTTTCTTCCCCCAATAAACAGGAGTGAAAATAAATTCAAATATATTTTCTCCCACCAATAAACGGGAGTGAAAATAAATTCAAATATATTTTCTCCCCCCAATAAACGGGAATGAAAATAAATCAAAGTTATTCTCTCTTTCACACTTGGTCCATCGTATCTTCTCACCCTATATCTCAACTATAGATAGGAAACCGTGTTCACCTAGGTAAGATGAAACTTCCTGTCTTTCATACAAACAGAGGATAGAAAGCAGGAACCTTCTGACTCTTAAATACCTATCTGCCTAAATACCTAAATACCTATACTTTATCTCAAACAAAAGGTTGCATATTCTTAGAAATCTATGCTGTGGAATTGCAATTTAACAAGGTCTAAAGCTTCCAACAAAATATGTAATACTTACATGCAAGTTGACTGGTAGCGATGACCGCAACAAGAAGGAGAAGTACGACGGCTGTCTTCATTTTGATTGTACTGGTATGATTCTGGAAAGAATATGGTAATTAAGTATTTATTGTACATGAGCAATTACATCACCGTTGTAAAATTAATAAGCCTATTTATCCATCCATCTATGTGTATATATCTACCTATCTATATATCTATATGTGTGTGTACAATACATACACTCAGTACAGATGCCTACGTTTACATATGTACATACAAACACACATACATACACACATACAAATATACGTACATGTACATATACATGCATACATACATACATACGTACATACATACATACATACATACATACATACATACATACATACATACATACATACATACATAAATACATACATACATACATACATACATACATACATGCATACATACATACATACATACATACATACATACATACATTATTTCCATTGAGTGCCTCACATAAAACTTCATGTTGCAAGTCTACTTCTAATGGGTATGGAACTGTGGTTTTAACCCATTAATGCTCACAGTAGCCAACACAGCCTGACAATTTTGATGAAACCTTTCAAACAAAAGCATAGTTGAGAAAATATTTGAAGGAGAAATGTTAATCAGAACAATACCTACAACTCTCCTTCAAATAGTTTGCAAGATCTCTTGCAATTCGAAAGTTATTGTCAAAACTATTATAGGTCCAGACGACAATTTCCAGAGGATCTCTTAAGCATTAATGGGTTAACTTGCATTTACCTCCCGGGTGAGCTGAAGTTTGAAACTACTAGAGATATTGAAAAATACAAAGATTTATTCCTCTTATGATATATGATGATAAAGCTGCAAAAAAGTGTAAATATTAAATGGACGCTAAATATTGAAGATGGGCAAGAGAGTGAATGGTGTTGACATCGTCTTTATTTGGAGTATTATTGCTGGATATTGTGAGGGCATGTGTATATGGCGTTCATCAAATACCGGAAATAGGGTGAATACAACGTGAGCGAACAATCCGACCAAGCGGATAAGGAACACGCCAGATATAACTTCTTAAATTGAATCCAAATTGTACTTGGTGCATGGACTTCTTGCTGCACAGATTATTTTATGTTTTGGTGTATAATAAAATCATTTTGATTTTTTTCAGTTAGTATCACTTACCTACGATGGAAATATATCTATGGTATTTAAATTAATGGCTTTTTTGTTTTTTCTTTCTGTATTGTCTGTACATCACTTCACCTTTGTAGTTAATTACCCGTACGAATTACCCATTACTGAATTACCCATACCTCACTATTACAACAACTGGAATGATTATAGTTGTTTATACTAAGTAGTATACTAATGCTACTAAGACAATGACAATGACGACAGTTACTACTGCTCAAATATGCTTGGGTATTTAGCTCAGTGAAGTTAGCTACTTATTCCTTTTTCAATATTCAATTACTTATTCGTTTTCACTTCCTTATTCGCAGTTACTTCCTTATTCAAAAACAGGTCTCAAAGGATCGATATCTATAATAATGACACACAGAAACTCACTATTCAGTCAGTAGACTGTCCCTTAAAGGTAATGTATGTATGTATGTATGTTTATTGACTGCACAACAATGTAGGTCAAATCTATGAAGAGATGTATCACTAAAAGCAAAATATCATTACTGTTTTGATTTATGCCCCAGGGTGGGGACACTTTCTTCACTGCATAGCAAATACTGCCAGAATAGCACAAATACCTCAAAACTACTTTTAAAATTGAATTGCCACTATTGACTAGGAAAATATGTTCAACCTTACTAATGTTAATAAAAATCGTCTTTAACTAGAGTGGTGCAGGCGTTAGTTTGGGCCCTGGGGTGGGGTTACCTACTTTAACGTGCATCTCTCAAACTGCCAAAATAGCATATAAACCTCAAGATTTCTCACAGTTCTAAAATGAATTGCCACTATTCACTAGGAAATTATGTTTAACCATACTCATGTCAATGACAATCAATTTTAACTAGAGTGGCGCAGGCGTTAGTTAGGAGACCCGGGGTGGGGATACCTACTATGATGTGGACCCCTCAAACTGCCAAAATAGCATCAAAAGCTCAAATTTTCTCACATTTCTGAAATGAATTGCCACTATTCACAAGGAAAATATGTTCAACCACACTAATGTTAATAAAAATTCACTTTAACTAGAGTGGTGCAGGCGTTAGTTTGAGCCCCGGGGTGGAGGTACCTGCTAGAGGGTGGTCACCTCAAACTGCCAAAATAGCATTAAAACCTCAAAATCACCCACATTTATAAAACGAATTGCCACTATTGACTAGAAAATTATGTTCAACCATACTCTTGTTAATAAGGAACAATTTTAACCAGAGTGGCACAGGCGTTAGTTTTAGCCCCGGGTTTGGGGTACCCACTATGATGTGAACCCCTCAAACTGCCAAAATAGCATAAAAACCTCAAAATTACCCACATTTATAAAATGAATTGCCACTATTGACTGGGAAATTATGTTCAACCATACTAGTGTCAATAAAATTCAGTTTTAACTAGAGTGGAGCAGGCGTTAGTTTGAGCCCCGGGATGGGGATACCTACTATGATGTGGACTCCTCAAACTGCCAAAATGGCATAAAAACCTCAAAATTATCCACATTTATAAAATGAATTGCCACTATTGACTAGGAAATTATATTCAACCATACTAATGTCAATAAAAAATATATCTTAACTAGAGTGGCCGGGCGTTAGTTTTAGCCCCAGGGTTGGGTTACCTACTATGATGTGGATCCCTCAAACTGCCAAAATAGCATAAAAACCTAAAAATTACTCACATTTCTAAAATGATTTGCACATATTGACTAGGAATATATTTTCAACCATACTAATGCCAAACAAATTCAATTTTAACTAGAGTGGTGCAGGCATTAGTTTGAGCCCCGGGGTGGGGATACCTACTATGGTGTGGACTCCTCAAACTGCCAAATGGCATAAAACCTCAAACTTACTCACATTTCTAAAATGAAATTCCACTATTGACTATGAGATTATGTTCAACCATGCCAATGACAATAAAAATCAATTTTAACTTGAGTGGTGCAGGCGTTAGTTCGAGCCCCTGGGTGCGAATACCTACTATGAAGTTGAGCCCTTAAACTGCCAAAATGGCATAAAAACCTCAAAATTACTAACATTTCTGAAATGAATTGCCACTATTGACTAGGAAATTATATTAAACCATACTAGTGTCAATAAAAATCAATTCTAACTAGAGTGGCGCAGACGTTAGTTTAAGCCCCAAAGTTGGGGTACCTACTAGGGCGTGGACACCTAATACTGACAAAATAGCATAAAAACCTCAAAATTACTCACATTTCTAAAATGAATTGCCACTATTGACTAGGAAATTATGCTAAACCATACTAGTGTTAATAAAATCAATTTTAGCTAGAGTGGCACAGGCGTTAAAGTGGGCCTAGGGTACATACTCTGACGGGGATACCTAAAAAAGGCCAAAATATCATAAAAGGCTCAAAATTACTCACATTTCTAAAATTAATTGCCATGTTTGACTAGGAAAATATGTTCAAACATATTCATGTCAATTAAAATCAATTTTAACTAGAGTGTCACAGGCGTAAGTATGAGCCCGGGGTTGGGGGTACCTACTATGACGAGGATCCCTCAAAAGGCCAAAATAGCATAAAAAGCTCAAAATGTCTCACATTTCTAAAAATGAATTGCCACTATTGACAACAAAATTATGTTAAACCATACTAATAAAAAACAATTTTAACAAAAGTGGGGCAGGCATTAGTTTTAGCCCCGGGGCGGGGATACCTACTATGATGTGAACCCCTCAAACTGCCAAAATAGCATAAAAACCTCAATGTTACCCACATTTATAAAATGAATTGCCACTATTGACTGGGAAACTATGTTCAACCGTACTAGTGTCAATAAAATTCGATTTTAAATAGAATGGCGCAGGCGTTAGTTTGAGCCCCGGGATGGGGATACCTACTATGATGTGGACCCCTCAAACTGCCAAAATGGCATAAAAACCTCAAAATTATCCACATTTATAAAATGAATTGCCACTATTGACTAGGAAATTATATTCAACCATACTAATGTCAATAGAAATAAATTTTAACTAGAGTGGCGCAGGCATTAGTTTTAGCCCCGGGGTTGGGTTACCTACTATGATAAGGATCCCTCAAACTGCCAAAATAGCATAAAAACCTAAAAATTACTCACATTTCTAAAATGATTTGCACATATCGACTAGGAATTTATTTTCAACCATACTGATGCCAAAGAAATTCAATTTTAACTAGAGTGGGGCAGGCGTTAGTTTGAGCCACATGGTGGAGACACCTACTATGATGTGGACCCCTAAAACTTCCAAAATGGCGTAAAAAACCTCAAAATTATCCACAGTTCTAAAATGAATTGCCACTATTGACTAGGAAATTATGTTCAACCATACTAATGTCAAGAAAAATCAATTTTAATTACATTGGCGCAGGAGTTAGCATGAAAACCTCAAAATTACTGACATTTATAGAATGCATTGCCACTTTTGACTAGAAAATTATGTTCAACTATACTAATGTCAATAGAAAGCAATTTTAACTAGAGTGGCGCAGGCGTTACTTAGGAGACCCGGGTGGGGATACCTACATTGACGTGAACCCCTCAAATTGCCAAAACAGCATAAAAACCTCAAAATTTCTCACATTTCTGAAATGAATTGTCTCTACTGACTAGGGAAATATGTTCAACCATACTCTTGTCAATATAAAACAATTTTACCAGAGTGGCACAGGCGTTAATTTTAGCCCCGGGGTGGAGATACCTACTATGATGTGGACCCCTCAAACTGCCAAAATAGCATAAAAACCTCAAAATTACCCACATTTATGAAATGAATTGCCACTATTGAGTAGAAAATTATGTTCAACCATACTAGTGTCACTAAAATTCAATTTTAACTAGAGTGGCGCAGGCGTTAGTTTGAGCCCCATGGTGGAGATACCTACTATGATGTGGACCCCTCAAACTTCCAAAATGGCGTAAAAAAACTCAAAATCATCCACATTTCTAAAATGAATTGCCACTATTGACTAGGAAATTATGTTCAACCATACTAATGTCAAGAAAAATCAATTTTTATTAGAGTGACGCAGGCGTTAGTTTGAGCCCCTGGGTGGGTGTACATAATCTGACGGGGATCCCTTAAAAGGCCAAAATAGCATAAAAGGCTCAAAATTTCACAAATTTCTAAATGAATTTTCATGTTTGACTAGGAAAATATGTTCAACCATATTCATGTCAATGAAAATCAAT
This sequence comes from Maea johnstoni, assembly GCA_963942565.1. Lineage (NCBI taxonomy): Eukaryota > Metazoa > Annelida > Polychaeta > Spionida > Magelonidae > Maea > Maea johnstoni. The sequence goes on along the minus strand of OZ012695.1, from coordinate 1,700,593 downwards.
TTTAACTAGAGTGTCACATGCGTTAGTTTAAGCCCGGGGGGGGGGGGGGGATACCTACTATTACGTGGATCCCTCAAATGCCAAAATAGCATAAAATTTCTCACATTTCTAAAATGAATTGCCACGTTTGACTAGGAGAATATGTTCAACCATACTAATGTCAATAAAATCACTTAACTAGAGAGGCGCAGGCGTTAGTTTGAGCCCTGGGTTGGGGTACCTACTATGACGTGGATCCCTCAAAAGGCCAAAATAGCATAAAAAGCTCAAAATTTCTCATATTTCAAAAATGGATTGCTACTATTGACTAGGAATAAATGTTTAACTATGCTAATGTTGATAAAAAAAACAATCTTAAATAGAGTGGCGCAGGCGTTAGTTTGAGACCGGGTTGGGTGTACGTACTCTGACGTGGATCTCTCAAAAGGCCAAAATAGCATAAAAAGCTCAAAATTGCTCACATGTCTAAAATGAATTGCCACGTTTGACTAGGAAAATATGTTCAACCATACTCGAGTCAATGACAATCAATTTTAACTAGAGTGGCACAGGAGTTAGTCTGAGCCCCAGGGTGGGGTTACCTACTATGATGTGGACCCCTCAAACTGCCAGAATGGCATAAAAACCTCAAAATTACTCACATTTCTAAAATGAATTGCCACTATTGACTAAGAAATTATGTTCAACCATACTAAATTCAATAAAAATCAATTTTAACTAGAGTGGCGCAGGCGATAGTTTGAGCCCCGGGGAGGGGATACCTACTATGATGTGGACCCGTCAAACTGCCAAAATTGCATAAAAACCTCAAAATTAGCCACATTCTAAAATGATTTGCAACCATTGACTAGGAAAATATGTTCAACCATACCCATGTCAATAAAAAAGTTTTAACCAGAGTGGCACAGGCGTTAGTTTGAGCCCCGGGGAGGGGTTACCTATTATGATGTGGACCCCTCAAACTGCCAAAATAGCATAAAAACCTCAGAATTACCCACATTTATGAAATGAATTGCCACTATTGACTAGAGAATTATGTTCAACCACACTAATGCCAATAAAATTCAATTTTACCTAGAGTGGTGAGGTGGGGGTATGTACTTTGACGTGGATCTCTCAAAGAGGCCAAAATAGCATAAAAAGCTTCTCACATTTCTAAAATGAATTGATACTATTGACTAGGAAAATATCTTTAATTACCCATACTCGAGTCAATGAAAATCAATTTTAACTAGAGTGGCACAGGAGTTAGTCTGAGCCCCGGGGTGGAGATACCTACTATGATGTGGACCCCTCAAACTGCCAAAATGGCATAAAAACCTCAAAATTACCCACATTTATAAAATGAATTGCCACTATTGACTGGGAAATTATGTTCAACCATACTAGTGTCAATAAAATTCAATTTTAACTAGATTGGCGCAGGCGTTAGTATGGGCCCCGGGGTGGGGATACCTACTATGATATGGACGCCTCAAACTGACAAAATGGCATAAAAAGCCCAACATTTCTCACATTTCTAACATGATTTGCATCTATTGACTAGGAGAATATGTTCAACCATACTCATTTCAATAAAAATCAATTTCTATCAGAGTGGCGCAGGCGTTAGTTTTAGCCCTGAGGTGGGGTTACATACTATAATGTGGCCCCCTCAAAATGGCATAAAAACCTCAAAATTACCCACATTTATAAAATGAATTGCCACTATTGACTAGGGAATTATGTTCAACCACACTAATGCCAATAAAATTCGAATTTAACTAGAGTGGCACAGGCGTTAGTTTGAGCCCTGGGGTGGATATACCTACTATGATGTGGATCCCTCAAACTTCCAAAATGGCATAAAAACCTCAAAATCACCCACAGTTCTAAAATGAATTGCCACTATTGACTAGGAAATTATGTTCAACCATACTAGTGTCAATAAAAATCCATTTTAACTAGAGTGGCGCAGGCGTTAGTTTGAGCCCCGCGGTGGGTGTACGTACTCTGATGGGGATCCCTTAAAAGGCCAAAATAGCATAAAAGGCTCAAAATTTCACACATTTCTAAAATGAATTGCCATGTTTGACTAGGAAAATATGTTCAAACATATTCATGTCAATGAAAATCAATTTTAACTAGAGTGTCACAGGTCTTAGTTTGAGCCCGGGGCTGGGGGTACCCACTATTATGAGGATCCCTCAAAATGGCAAAATAGCATAAAAAGCTCAAAATTTCTCACATTTCTAAAATGAATTGCAACGTTTGACTAGGAGCATATGTTCAACCATACTAATGTCAATGAAAATCAATTTAAACTAGAGAGGCACAGGCGTTAGTTTGAGCCCGGGGTGGGGGTATGTACTCTGATGTGGATCTCTCAAAAGGCCAAATAGCATAAAAAAGCACAAAATTTCTCATATTTCAAAAATGGATTGCGACTATTGACTAGGAATAAATGTTCAACTATGCTAATGTTGATAAAAATCAATTTTAACTAGAGTGGCGCAGGCGTTAGTTTGAGCCCGGGGTGGGGGTACCTACTATGACGTGAATCCCTCAAAAGGGCAAAATAGCATTAAAAAGCTCAAAATCTCTCATATTTCATAAATGGATTGCTACAATTGACTAGGAATAAATGTTTAACTATGCTAATGTTGATAAAAAGCAATTTTAACTAGAGTGGCGCACGCGTTAGTTTGGGACCGGGGTGGGTGAAGGTACTCTGACGTGGATCTCTCAAAAGGCCAAAATAGCATAAAAAGCTCGAAATTTCTCACATTTCTAAAATGAATCGTCACGGTTTACTAGGAAAATATGTTTAACCATACTCGAGTCAATGAATATCAATTTTAACTAGATTGGCACAGACGTTAGTCTGAGCCCAAGGGTGGGGTTACCTACTATGATGTGGACGCCTCAAATTGACAAAATGGCATAAAAAGCTTCAACATTTCTCACATTTCAAAAATGATTTGCAACTATTGACTAGGAGAATATGATCAACCATACTCATTTCAATAAAAATCAATTTTAATCAGAGTGGTGCAGGCGTTAGTTTTAGCCCTAGGGTGGGGTTACATACTATGATGTGGAACCCTCAAACTGCCAAAATTGCATAAAAACCTCAAAATTACTCACATTTATATAATGATTTGCAACTATTGACTTGGAAAATATGTTCAACCATACTAATGCTAATAAAATTCAATTTCAACTAGAGTGGCACAGGCGTTAGTTTGAGCCCCGGGGTGGGGATACCTACTTTGATGTGGACCCCTCAACTGCCAAAATGGCATAAAAACCTCACATTTCTAAAATGAATTGCCACTATTGACTTGGAAAATATGCACAACCATACTAATTCCAATGAAAATCAGGTTAAACTAGAGTGGCTCAGGCGTGGGGATACTCACTATGACATGGACAAGACCGAAATAGCATAAACACTTCTAAATTTCCCACATTTATAAAATGAATTGCCACTATTGACTAGGAAAATATGTTCAACCATACTAGATCATGTCAATAAAAATCTATTTTAACTGGAGTGGTGCAGGCATTAGTTTGAGCCCCAGGGTGGGTTACCTAGCATAATGTCATTGATAGGAAATATTTATCGATTTTCTAATTGACAAAATTATTACTGATACGCTACTTCGATTCGATTCAGCGAATCGAATTCAAAATGAATGAAAACCAGCAATGTGCTCAAGAGGAATGGTTGTGCTTTGCATGCGGGGGCGATTTCCTGACCTATTGATTAAAGCCCTAACACATATACATTCATCTGTGTGAATTTTGGAATAAATGGAATGGAATTACACATCTGCTTCGGGGAGCTAATGCTGTTCACGCTGTGTTCTCCTGAAAAATTATTTATTTACCTAATTTGCATATGAATCGATATATTGTACTTTTTTCGATAGCGATAATTGATAAGGTTTTTTTATCGATTCATCGATACGGGCGGTATCAATGACAGCCATACTGAATACTGCCAAATTAACGTAAAAAGCTCAAAATTACATTTCTAAAATGAGTTGCCACTATTGACTAAGAAAATATGTTAAGCCATAATAATGTCAAGATAAATGAATTTTAATAAGAGTGGCGCAGGCGTTAGTTTGAGCCTTGGGCTGGGGATACCCACTATGACATGGATCACTCAAAAGTCCAAAATAGCATAAAAACCTTGAAATTAACCACATTTTAAAAATGAGTTGCAACTATTGACTAAGAAAATATGTTAAACCATAATAATGTCAATAAAAATCAAGTTTAACTAGGGTGGCACAGGCTTTAGTTTGAGCCCGGATGGGGATACCCAAAATAGCCACCCTGAAATAGCATAAAATCCTCAATATCTGTGTGGTTCTCTCTCTCTCTCTCTCTCTCTCTCTCTCTCTCTCTCTCTCTCTCTCTCTCTCTCTCTCTCTCTCTCTCTCTCTCTATATATATATATATATATATATATATATATATATATATATATATATATATATGTATATATATATATATATATATATATATATATATATATATATATAAATATATATATATATATATATATATATATATATATATATGTATGTATATATATACACATATACAGAGAGGGAGAGAGAGAGAGAGAGAGAGAGAGAGAGAGAGAGAGAGAGAGAGAGAGAGAGAGAGAGAGAGAGAGAGAGAGGCCCCTGCCACACATGGAGTGTATAATGGTATTATGGGAAACAGATAGAATTTGTACACAAACTGTAAAATTAAATGGAATACCATCTGATGGTAATTAACTAAATAAAGGCAGCCAGACTAGGGGAATTCCTTTTTTTCTATAATCCTAGAGTAGACATATTTACCTATGGTTAATGATAGTGCCTAATAACGCGACTGCCTCAGCTAGGCCTACTTCAGTCAAGTGCCTCGAATTGCTTCCAGTGGCTGCACTTAACCCCCATATAATCCTAATGATGCCCACTGCTTAATAACCGTGTTGTCATACACATTAAGAGGAAGGCCAACATGGGGAGCTCTTCCCTGTTGAGAGCCATTGTTACGGGCTACCTAATCAAATGGGTCCATTACTGAAGGGGCTATTTAAACAAGCTGTCCAGCTACAGGTCCCAGGAGTAAATGGCTCTGGCAAGAAAGCCAGCCTTTCTATAATAAAGTAAAAGTGCATTTGACAACATATACAGGAGGCTAAACTTCATGGAACTTGGGTGCTTTGCAGGTAAGATATTTTAAACTCGTTTTCTAGTGTGGTTTTGGTAAAATCAACAGATATTAAGGTGAAACGGCAATGCCAATGGTAGTGCAGACTGAGACGGAGACTATCACTATCATATCTAGATTACTATGCACTATGTAATTGAAATGCACTTTTAAATGTAGTGCGAAGACCTTCAAACAGACGCACCCCGGGGCTCAAACTAATGCCTGCGCCACTCATGTTAAGGTTAAGGTTGAATATATTTTCCAAGTCAATAGTTGCAATTCATTTCATAAACGTGGGAAATGTTGAGGTTTATATGCTATTTTGGCAGTTTGAGGGATGCACGTTGTAGTAGGTAACCCCACCCCAGGGCCCAAACTTACAAACAAACTCTAGTTAAAGTGGATTTTTATTAACATTAGTAAGGTTGAACATATTTTCCTAGTCAATAGTGGCTAATCACTTTAAAGATGTGAGTAATTTTGAGGTATTTGTGCTATTTTTGCAATATTTGCCATGCAGTGAAGAAAGTGTCCCCACCCTGGGGCATAAATCAAAACATTAATGATATTTTGCTTTTAGTGATAAATCTCTTCATAGATTTTACCTACATTACCTTTATGGGACAGTCTACTGACTGAATAGTGAGTTTCTGTGTGTCATTATTAAAGATATCAATCCTTTGAGACCTGTTTTTGAATAAGGAAGTAACTGCGAATAAGTGAAAACGAATAAGTTATTGAATATTGAAAACGGAATAAGTAGCTAACTTCACTGAGTTTGTTATTTCCAAAACCACAGTTTCCTTCAACATCGCTATCCAAGATTACACAAATGGATATTGATCTATAAAACCACATTTTTATCACAGAACGGTTCACTTTATACCGATAGTTTCTCTTAGGTGTTCAGATAAGCTATTAACATTTGTTTGACAAATTTGACTCTATCGGAAACAGATAAAGTTTGAAATATAAAGCAAAGATTGATTAACAGGTAGTAATTGAATTTAAAAGAAACGTAATTACTTTATACTTATAGTTTCTCTTAGGTGTTCAGACAAGATATTAACCTACGTTTGACACATTTGGCTTTATCGGGATTAAATAATGTTTAAAATATAAAGCAATGTTTCAAAGATTAATAAACAGGTAGCATTTATCAATGTATACTAGTCACATTGAAACAAATAAAGATTGAAATGAAGAGCAGAATTTAAAAGAAACACGGTATCATTTGTCAATGTATACTAGCTTCTCTTGCTGGAATGAAAACCTAGTCGATACATTCCCAATACATGCAGTTATTAGCTATTCCCTTCTGAACTCCAGTATGCAGCATACAGTAGACAACTTATAGTCATCATGTTTAAACAGAATGTTCTGTTATAAAGTGATTATTCTAATCTGAAAGAAGCTGAGTCAAGGGAGGTGCATAGTATGGTTCCCTAAAAAATTTAAATGGTGTAATCGGAGACTTGACAAATAGAACGTATTAACCAACCCTACGAATACGCTTTCCTGGCCAGACCTTTGAGGACCTTGAAATTAAACCTACGTCAATTCGTCTCACGACCTACGTTCAGTTCAGATTAAAAGCAGATAACACTCAGAATGTATTTGATGGTAGGTTTTCACACAATTGCTGTGGTGACAAGGAGTTCCCCAAGTATTTGCACTAAGCTGGAGGATAATTACAAAACTAATTCTCTCTCTCTCTCTCTCTCTCTCTCTCTCTCTCTCTCTCTCTCTCTCTCTCTCTCTCTCTCTCTCTCTCTCATATAATCTTATCTGTAAATTAAGCTGGAGGATAGTGACAAAATTAAAGTTGCTATATAATCTCACTCTATAAAATCTATAAAAGATGCCAACGAAAGATGATTTAAGAATGGTTATGTAAAACCATACAAAGGCAAGATTTCAACCACAGGTTTATACTGCTAGGGAGCTAGGTATGTCAAAGATTAAACCCTAAGAACTAGGAAACATCAGGGTAATACAGTTTGATAGTTAAGATGAAGGTATTTTGCAAGGAGATATACTGAACAAAAGTTATCTGCAATTGAATAAGCAATTGAACTTTGAGGCAAAAGTGATAATGGCCAGTAGAAATTCTATTAGGCTGTACAGTGACACGAGAACAGTTTTACCTGGTCCAAAATATATCATGCCGATTTAATATCCTCTGTTATGTTGTCAATCTAATCTTGTTTATTTTTGAATATAGCGACAATCCTGACTTTCTACAGAAAAATCTAGAGCTGAATGGATCGACAAAAATGATGTATATATTAGAAGCTTTATGCTATTGAATATTTCCATTGACCCTAAACGTATTATCCAATCATCCATTGCAGTCCAGTGACACTATAGGCACTGTTAAGAATATACAAAAAATAGAGCCAATGTCTTTTCTAAAAGCTTAGGCATTGTATCAACATAAACTATGAAGAAAAATCAATATAGATGCTAGACAAGTAAAATGCCCGTAACTTACACTAACACTGACATGTTAAAAATTTTGGAAAACGGTGTTAACATGCTACTTTCTGAGGTATATACAATTAAAGAGATTGCAACGATACTCCTTGAAAAAACAATCACTGACCAACTAGTATTTTCTGTTAAAGCTGTGATTTACACACTTCGCACATGCTAGCTGTGTCAGACCTTGGAATTCGGTATAAAGTCACTGTTTCATGAATGCAATAACAATAACAGTCTTTACTGAGTCGTGACTTGTGACTTGTGACAATGTCAATTTACATTGTGTACAACTTCGAACGCTTCTACACATGGTTAGCAACATGTATACTACTCTGAACCACGAAATTCTATACTACCCAAGTATTATTCTTAACAATATGGGGTGCAGAGCAATAAAAAGCACCAAGTGTTACAAAGATTATCTCTCCCTGTTTCTCGTAAAGTATGCTTGGTAATGGCACTAGTGACTGTGTGCAGTTGTAATTGTGGCTCACATTGGAAGAACAGGTTTAAACTAGAAAGAGCTGGCGAAAAGCTAATCCCCTGCTTTTTATAAAGTAGGCATGATAATTGCAAAGCAGTAGCTTAGTCCCGATATTATAATGCAGGCCTTTGTGACCAGAGAACCCTGGTGTGTTAGTCAATTTGTTCATCACTCCAAAAGCATATATAGTATGAGGACTTTTGGAGGGAACATACCTCAGAGCATTGCCATTGATGCTTTTTATGCAAATATGCCACACTGCATGTGTTGTCTTCTAAGCTGTGTGATTGCATGCCATTTGAATGTACCTAATATCCATTACTTGAAATGAAATGTATTGTTCAGCATGTCTGCCACTCCCTTCTTTATCCCTTCATATGCATGGCTTACCTAACTGAATCGCCTCTGTAGAGGATTTAAAGCCTTTACTTAATACCTGCCAATCGAAAGAATTTAAAATGGACTGTACTATGTATTCCTCCACGACTGAATCATATGGATGGCCTACCAAATTGAAAGCACCTAGTTGAGACCAAGGAAAGATTAACGGCCTACCCTAAAGTTTGCAAAACTAGGATAAGGGGGTCTGTCCACTGCTACTAAAATTATATCAAATAAGACACATATCTTTCACAATGAGTATATATGTTAGGCATTCATGTATATACGTATGTATGTATGTATGTATGTACGTATGTATTTATGTATGAAAGTATGCATGCATGTATGTATGTATGTATGTATGTTTGTATTTATGTGTGCAGCTTTGTATGTGTGTATGTATGTATGGGTGTTTGTATGAATGCACATATGCATGTATGTATGTATGTATGTATGTATGTATTTATGTATGTATGTATCTATAAATTTATGTAAGTATGTATGTATGTATGAATATGTGTATGCTTACATGCATGTAATGTATGTATGTATGTATGTATGTATATATGCATGTATGTATGATTGTATGTATGTGTGTATGTATATGTTTGTTTGTATGTATGTATGTATGTATGTGTGTATGTATGTATGTATGTATGTATGTATGTATGTATGTATGTATGTATGTATGTATTTATGTATGTATGTATCTACAAATTTATGTATGTATGTATGTATGTATGTATGTATGTATGTAAGAATATATGTATGCTTACATGCATGTAATGTATGTATGTATGTATGTATGTATGTATGTATGTATATATGTATGTATGTGGGTATGTATATGTTTGTTTGTATGTATGTATGTATGTATGTATGCATCCATTTTTTAAAGTATTGATCAGTTGAAACAAAGTCATGACTAGCCAGTGGTAAATGGTAGAGGCAAACAGAGTACCTGGTGAAAACCATTGAGAAACCCATGCCATCTGTAACTTTTCTACGTCCATAGTTGACCATGAAAATAACCTTTCGACATCAAAACATAGGGTGTATTGTATAACTCCCCCAGAACAGTCATGGGACCCAAGAAGCAACGGCTTTTCCCCAATAACCAACTGAGATAAGCATTGCCCATTGTCAATATGCATTTTCTATGATGTACAGGCCTTTTCGTACTGACCAGCAATGATTGTACTTCATGGGCAACAAATTGTATACAACTAAATGACTATTCTATAAACTTGAGGCATAGTCCATGATTGGTAAACAATGAATGCTTCAATGGCTGCTGTGATTATGACCTATTACGATAAGCTATGATTGCACTACTTTGGATGACAAACTGATTGCAACCTCATTTGTGTTTCCACAATCACAGAAGTTTATCCATCAGAGACATTGATTATATCTCTGAACAGCATCAGCGTCTCAAATGTGATAATACTGTTAAGCTCTATGTTGCACTATTGTTGCAAAAATCTTTCATGGCTGCATATGTGTTACTGCATGAGAGCAGCTACACACATAACTTAGATATTGCTTCTTCCCATGAACTCAGTTTACCTCAATCTTGAAAAAACTAGTTCTCACTCTTATCTTTCACAGCAGGGGGTGCAGTGCAAAAAAAAGCATCAAGTGTTACAAAGATTATCCAACCCTGTTTCTCGTGAAGTATGCTTGGTAATGGCAGTAGTGACTGTGTGCGATTGTAATAATGGCGTGCTTCTTCCCATGAACCCAGTTTACCTCAAACTTGAAAATACTAGTTCCAACTATAACTCTTAGCTTTTACAGTACAAAAAGTGCAGTGAAATAAAAAGTAAGAAGTGTTGAAGAGATCATCTTACCTGTACCTGTTTCTCGCGAAGTATGCTTGGTAATGGCAGTAGTGACTTTGTGCAATTGTACTTATAGCTCACACTGGAAAAACTGGTTTAAACTAGAAATAGTTGGCCAAAAGCTAATCCCTCCCTGTTTATAACGTAAGCATGGTGACTGTAGAGCAGTAGCTTAATCCCCATTTAATAATGCAGAACTGGTTTAAACTAGAAAGAGCTGGCGAAAAGCTAATCGCTTCCTGTTTACAACGTAGGCATGTATTGTTCAGTATGTCACCCACTCCCTTTTCTATCCCTTCATTAGCATGGCCTACCTAACTGAATCGCCTCTGTAGAGGATTTAAAGCCTTTACCTAATACCTGCCAATCCAAAGATTAAACTTGACTGTAATATGTATTCCTCCACGACTGAATCATATGGATGGCCTACCAAATTGAAGGCACCTAGTTGAGATCAAGGAAAGATTTATGGCTCACCTTAAAGTTTGCAAAACTAGGACAAGGGGGTCTGTCCACTACTACTAAAAGTATATCTTATAACACACAGATCTTTCACAATGAGTATATATTTAAGGCATTCATGTATGTATGTATGTATGTATGTATTTATGTATGAGTGTATACATGCATGTATGTTTGTATTTGTCTGTGCAGCTTTGTATGTGTGTATGTATAAATGGGTGTTTGTATGAATGCACATATGCATTTATGTATAAGTGTATCTATAACTTTATGTATGTATGAATAAATGTATTCTTACATGCATGTAATGTATGTATGTATGAATGTATGTATGTGTGTATCTCTGCATGTGTGTATGTATATGTTTGTATATATGTATGTATGCATGGCCTACCTAACTGAATCGCCTCTGTAGAGGATTTAAAGCCTTTTTGTATTACCTGCCAATCCAAAGATTAAAATGTACTGTACAATGTATTCCTCCACGACTGAATCATATGGATGGCCTACCACATTGAAACCGTCCAGTTGAGACAGGAAAGATCTATGGCCTACCCTAAAGTTTGCAAAACTACTGTAAAGGGGTCTGTCCACTACTACTAAACGTATTTCAAATAACACAGATCTTTCACAATGAGTATACTAGTATATGTAATGCATTCATGTATGTATGTATGTATGTATGTATGTATGTATGTATGTATGTATGTATGTATGTTTGTTCGTATGTATATATCTATGTATGTATGTATGTATGTATGAATGTATGCATGCATGCATGCATGCATGTATGTATGTATGTATATAGGATTTATATATGTGTGTGGGTTTGTATGTGTGTATCTATGTATGGGTGTTTGTATGTATGTACATGTTTGTACGCATGTATGTATCTATGTATCTATGTATCTACGAATATATGTGTGCTTACATGCATGCAATGTGTGTATGTATGTGTTTATGTATGTATGTATGTATGTATGCATTTATGCATCCATCAAATTATAGTAATGATCAGTTGAGACAAAGTCGTGACCAGCCAGTGGTAATGGTAGAGATAAACAGAGTACCTGGTGAAAACCATTGAGAAACCCATGCCATCTGCAACTTTTCTACGTCCAGAGTTGACCATGAAAATAACCTTTCGACATCAAAGCAAATGGTGTATTGTATAGCTCCCCCGGAACAGTCATATGACCCAAGCTGCAATGGCTTTTTCCCCAATAACCAACTGAGATAAGCATTGCCCATTGTCGAAATACATTTTCTTTGATGTACAGGCTTTTTCGTACTGATCAGCAATGATTGTACTTCATGGGCAACAAATTGTATACAACTAAATGACTATTCTATAAACTTGAGGCATAGTCCACGATTGGCAAGCAATGAATGCTTCAATGGCTGTCGCGATTACGACCTATTACGATGAGCTATGATTGCACTACTTTGGATGACAAACTGAAGGCAACCTCTTTTTGGTTTTCCACAATCACAGAAGTCTACCCATCAGAGACATTGATTATATCTCTGAACAGCATTAGCGTCTCAAATGTGATATTATTGTTAAGCTCTATGTTGCACTATTGTTGCAAAAATCTCTCATGGCTGCATATTTGTTACCGCATGAGAGCAGCTACACACATAACTTAGATATTGCTTCTTCCCATGAACTCAGTTTACCTCAATCTTGAAAATACTAGTTCTCACTCTTATCTTTCACAGCAGGGGGTGCAGTGCAAAGAAAGCATCAAGTGTTACAAAGATTATCCTACCCTATTTCTCGTGAAGTATGCTTGGTAATGGCAGTAGTGACTGTGTGCGATTGTAATAATGGCTTGCTGCTTCCCATGAACCCAGTTTATCTCAAACTTGAAGATACTAGTTCCAACTATTACTCTTAGCTTTTACAGTAGGGGGTGCAGCGCAATAAAAAGTAAGAAGTGTTGAAAAGATCATCTTACCTGTACCTGTTTCTCGTGAAGTATGCTTGGTAATGGCAGTAGTGACTGTGTGCAATTGTACTTATAGCTCACACTGGAAGAACTGGTTTAAACTAGAAAGGGTTGGCCAAAAGCTAATCCCTCCCTGTTTATAACGTAGGCATAGTGACTGTAGAGCAGTAGCTTAATCCCCATTTCATAATGCAGAACTGGTTTAAACTAGAAAGAGCTGGCGAAAAGCTAATCGCTTCCTGTTTACAACGTAGGCATGTATTGTTCAGTATGTCACCCACTCCCTTTTTTATCCCTTCATATGCATGGCCTACCTAACTGAATCGCCTCTGTAGAGGATTTAAAGCCTTTACTTAATACCTGCCAATCCAAAGATTAAACTTGACTGTAATATGTATTCCTCCACGACTGAATCATATGGATGGCCTACCAAATTGAAGGCACCTAGTTGAGATCAAGGAAAGATTTATGGCTTACCTTAAAGTTTGCAAAACTAGGACAAGGGGGTCTGTCCACTACTACTAAAAGTATATCTTATAACACACAGATCTTTCACAATGAGTATATATTTAAGGCATTCATGTATGTATGTATGTATGTATGTATTTATGTATGAGTGTATACATGCATGTATGTTTGTATTTGTCTGTGCAGCTTTGTATGTGTGTATGTATAAATGGGTGTTTGTACGAATGCACATATGCATTTATGTATAAGTGTATCTATAACTTTATGTATGTATGTATGAATAAATGTATTCTTACATGCATGTAATGTATGTATGTATGAATGTATGTATGTGTGTATCTCTGCATGTGTGTATGTATATGTTTGTATATATGTATGTATGCATGGCCTACCTAACTGAATCGCCTCTGTAGAGGATTTAAAGCCTTTTTGTATTACCTGCCAATCCAAAGATTAAAATGGACTGTACAATGTATTCCTCCACGACTGAATCATATGGATGGCCTACCACATTGAAACCGTCCAGTTGAGACAGGAAAGATCTATGGCCTACCCTAAAGTTTGCAAAACTACTGTAAAGGGGTCTGTCCACTACTACTAAACGTATTTCAAATAACACAGATCTTTCACAATGAGTATACTAGTATATGTAATGCATTCATGTATGTATGTATGTATGTATGTATGTATGTATGTATGTATGTTTGTTCGTATGTATATATCTATGTATGTATGTATGTATGAATGTATGCATGCATGCATGCATGTATGTATGTATGTATATAGGATTTAAATATGTGTGTGGGTTTGTATGTGTGTATCTATGTATGGGTGTTTGTATGTATGTACATGTTTGTACGCATGAATGTATCTATGTATCTATGTATCTATGAATATATGTGTGCTTACATGCATGCAATGTGTGTATGTATGTGTTTATGTATGTATGTATGTATGTATGCATTTATGCATCCATCAAATTATAGTAATGATCAGTTGAGACAAAGTCGTGACCAGCCAGTGGTAAATGGTAGAGATAAACAGAGTACCTGGTGAAAACCATTGAGAAACCCATGCCATCTGCAACTTTTCTACGTCCAGAGTTGACCATGAAAATAACCTTTCGACATCAAAGCAAATAGTGTATTGTATAGCTCCCCCGGAACAGTCATATGACCCAAGCTGCAATGGCTTTTTCCCCAATAACCAACTGAGATATGCATTGCCCATTGTCGAAATACATTTTCTTTGATGTACAGGCTTTTTCGTACTGATCAGCAATGATTGTACTTCATGGGCAACAAATTGTATACAACTAAATGACTATTCTATAAACTTGAGGCATAGTCCACGATTGGCAAGCAATGAATGCTTCAATGGCTGTCGCGATTACGACCTATTACGATGAGCTATGATTGCACTACTTTGGATGACAAACTGAAGGCAACCTCTTTTTGGTTTTCCACAATCACAGAAGTTTACCCATCAGAGACATTGATTATATCTCTGAACAGCATCAGCGTCTCAAATGTGATATTATTGTTAAGCTCTATGTTGCACTATTGTTGCAAAAATCTCTCATGGCTGCATATTTGTTACCGCATGAGAGCAGCTACACACATAACTTAGATATTGCTTCTTCCCATGAACTCAGTTTACCTCAATCTTGAAAATACTAGTTCTCACTCTTATCTTTCACAGCAGGGGGTGCAGTGCAAAGAAAGCATCAAGTGTTACAAAGATTATCCTACCCTATTTCTCGTGAAGTATGCTTGGTAATGGCAGTAGTGACTGTGTGCGATTGTAATAATGGCTTGCTGCTTCCCATGAACCCAGTTTACCTCAAACTTGAAGATACTAGTTCCAACTATTACTCTTAGCTTTTACAGTAGGGGGTGCAGCGCAATAAAAAGTAAGAAGTGTTGAAAAGATCATCTTACCTGTACCTGTTTCTCGTGAAGTATGCTTTGTAATGGCAGTAGTGACTGTGTACAATTGTACTTATAGCTCACACTGGAAGAACTGGTTTAAACTAGAAAGGGTTGGCCAAAAGCTAATCCCTCCCTGTTTATAACATAGGCATAGTGACTGTAGAGCAGTAGCTTAATCCCCATTTCATAATGCAGAACTGGTTTCAACTAGAAAGAGCTGGCGAAAAGCTAATCGCTTCCTGTTTTCAGCGTAGGCATGTATTGTTTAGTTTGTCACCCACTCCCTTCTTTATCCCTTCATATGCATGGCCTACCTAACTGAATCGCCTCTGTAGAGGATTCAAAGCCTTTAATACCTGCAAATTCAAAGATTAAAATGGACTGTACTATGTATTCCTCCACGACTGAATCATATGGATGGCCTACCAAATTGAAAGCACCTAGTTGAGACCAAGGAAAGATGTATGGCCTACCCTAAATTTTGCAAAACTATGATAAGGCGGTCTGTCCACTACTACTAAAAGTATATCAAATAACACACAGATCTTTCACAATGAGTATATATGTAAGGCATTCATGTATATATCTATGTATGTATGTATGTATGTATGTATGTATGTATGTATGTATGAATGTATGTATGTATGTATATATGTATGTATGTGCGTATGCATGCATGCATGCATGCATGTATATATGTATGTATGTATATAGAATTTATATATGTGTGTGGGTTTGTATGTGTGTATCTATGTATGGGTGTTTGTACATATGTACATTTTTTTGTACGCATGTATGTATCTATGTATCTATGTATGTATCTATGAATATATGTATGGTTACATGCATGCAATGTGTGTATGTATGTATTAATGTAGGTATTTATGTAGGTATGTATGTATGCATGTATGCATCCATCAAATTATAGTAATGATCAGTTGAGACAAAGTCGTGACTAGCCAGTGGTAAATGGTAGAGGCAAACAGAGTACCTGGTGAAAACCATTGAGAAACCCATGCCATTTGCAACTTTTCTACGTCCAGGGTTGACCATGAAAATAACCTTTTGACATCAAAACATAGGGTGTATTGCATAACTCCCCCAGAACAGTCCTGTGACCCAAGCTGCAATGGCTTTTTCCCCAATAACCAACTGCGATAAGCATTGCCCATTGTCGAAATACATTTTTTATGATGTACAGGCTTTTTCGTACTGATCAGCAATGATTGTACTTCATGGGCAACAAATTGTATACAACTAAATGACTATTCTATAAACTTGAGGCATAGTCCACGATTGGCAAGCAATGAATGCTTCAATGGCTGTCGCGATTACGACCTATTACGATGAGCTATGATTGCACTACTTTGGATGACAAACTGAAGGCAACCTCTTTTGTGTTTTCCACAATCACAGAAGTTTATCCATCAGAGACATTGATTATATCTCTGAACAGCATCAGCGTCTCAAATGTAATATTATTGTTAAGCTCTATGTTGCACTATTGTTGCAAAAATCTTTCATGGCTGCATATGTGTTACCGCATGAGAGCAGCTACACACATAACTTAGATATTGCTTCTTCCCATGATCCCAGTTTACCTCAAACTTGAAAATATTAGTTCCAACTATTACTCTTAGCTTTTACAGTAGGGGGTGCAGTGCAATAAAAAGTATGAAGTGCTGAAAAGATCATCTTACCTGTACCTGTTTCTCGTGAAGTATGCTTAATAATGCAGTAGTGACTGTGTGCAATTGTACTTATAGCTCACACTGGGAGAACAGGTTTAAACTAGAAATAGTTGGCCAAAAGCTAATCCCTCCCTGTTTATAACGTAGGCATGGTGACTGTAGAGCAGTAGCTTAATCCCCATTTCATAATGCAGAACTCGTTTAAACTAGAAAGAGCTGGCGAAAAGCTAATCGCTTCCTTTTTACAACGTAGGCATGTATTGTTCAGTATGTCACCCACTCCCTTCTATATCCCTTCATACGCATGGCCTACCTAACTGAATCGCCTCTGTAGAGGATTTAAAGCCTTTACTTAATACCTGCCAATCCAAAGATTAAAGTTGACTGTAATATGTATTCCTCCACGACTGAATCATATGGATGGCCTACCAAATTGAAGGCACCTAGTTGAGACCAAGGAGAGATGTATGACCTACCCAAAATGCTGCAAACTACGATAAGGGGGTCTGTCCACTACTACTAAAAGTATATCAAATAACACACAGATCTTTCACAATGAGTATATATGTAATGCATTCATGTATATATGTAAATCACATGTTCCTTACTCTCAAAATAAAACCATTAAAGTGTATACTCACAGAGTTTGATATTAGCGGGCATTTCTGAGCTACTTTGAACTCTTTAGCCCAATTCATAACCACTCTTGGTTAGAGCATTTGTAGAGCATTTGGCTTTATGCTTTTGAAGCATATTTAAGAAAATATGTTCATGCTGGTCCACTAGGTATCAAAGGAAATATTAATCAGTATTCATATAACAACTATCCTTCAAAGATTTTGCTTCATTGTGTTATTTTTAAATGTACCCTGATTCATGAAATGGACACGGCATTAACGGGTTAAAGTAGTTGCGTAGGACTCTGGGTAGTTTTCCATTACTTGAAATGAAATGCATTGTTCAGTATATCCCCCACTCCCTTTCTCTGTCCGTTCATATGCATGGCCAACCTAACTGAATCGCATCTGTAGAGGATTTAAAGACTTTACTTATTACCGGCAAATCCAAAGATTAAAATGGACTGTACACTGTATTCCTCCACGACTGAATCATATGGATGGCCTGCCAAATTGAAAGCACCTAGTTGAGACCAAGGAAAGATTTATGGCCTACCCAAAATGCTGCTAAACTACGATAAGGGGGTCTGTCCACTACTACTAAAAGTATATCAAATAACACACAGATCTTTCACAATGAGTATATATGTAATGCATTTATGTATATATGTATGTATATATGTATGTGCGTATGCATGCATGCCTGCATGTATGTATGTATGTATGTTTGTATTTGTGTGCAGGTTGTATGTGTGTATGTATGTATGCATATATGTAAGTAAGCATGTATCTATGTATCTATCTATGTATCGATTTATGTATGAATGTTTGTATGCTAACATGCATGCAATGTGTGTATGTACGTATGTATGTATGTATGTATGTATGTATGTATGTATGTATGCATGTATGTATGAAACATTAAATCAAAGTAATGATCAGTTGAGACATAGTCGTGACTAGCCATTTTGTAAACGGAAACCATTGGGAAACCCTTTCCTATCTGCAACTTTTCCACGTCCACAGGTGACCATGAAAATAACCTTTTGACATCAAAACAAAGAGTGTATTGTAATATGATGCTGGCATGGCCAGGAAGCGAGCGCAAACTTTCGGATGATTTCATTTCTTTTTGTGGTGATCAAAAGATTAATTGCATAAAATTACTATGAATTCAATCTGTCGCAAAATCATCATTTTGTAATAGGTTTAAGAGAGCAGTAAAAAGCTAGTAGAATGAGTTGTGAGGTTTTACGATTTGAAACCTGGCGAGTTATTTATTTTGCCGTAAACATTGAGTCCACCGCTATGGCAACTTTTCCCGCTACTAAAGATGTCATAAAACACACTGAGATTTCAACATTTCCCAGAATCTTCATTTCGCTACAGATTTAAAAACCGATTTTATAGCATGTAGAAGAAACTGTGGTGGTTCTAACGAGCCAACTGCATTAAAATTGACCCAAGGAAAGGCGAAGCTTCGGATGATTTCATCTCATACTGACCAAATGATAACACTGTGGCATTTTTCCCATTACTAAAGATGGAATGAAAATTATTAAGATTTCAACCTATCACCAAATCCTCCTTTCACAAAAGATTGAAGAGCAAGCTATCAAGCAAGTAGGATGAATTGTGGCGGTCCTAACAATTCAAAATGCATTAAAATTGACCCATAGAAAGGCGAGTAATTCATTATACCGTGAATATTGATTCCACCACTGTGTGACTGTTACAGCTACTAAAGATCGCATAAAACTTTATAAAATGTCAAACTTTCGCAAAATATTCATTTTGCGACAGATTTAAAAGCAAACAATTACTCTTATCTTTTACAGTAGGGGGGTGTAGTGCAATGAAAACATAAGGTGTCACAAAGATTATCCTACCCTGTCTCTCGTGAAGTATGCTTGGTAGTGGCAGTAGTGACTGTGTGCAATTGCAATGGTGGCCCCCACTCAAAGAACAGGTTTAAACTAGAAAGAGCTGGCCAAAAACTTATGCCTTCCTCTTTACAACGTGTATAACTAAGTTATTGCATCTTCCCATGAACCCAGTTTACCTCAAACTTGAAGATACTAGTTCCAACTATCACATTTAGCTTTTACAGTAGGAGGTGCAGTGCAATGAAGTGTTGAAAAGATTATCTTACCGGTACCTTTTTCTCGTGAAGTATGCTTGGTAATGGCAGTAATGACTGTGTGCAATCGTAATGGTAGCTACCACTGGAAGCACAGGTTTAAACTAAGAGAGCTGGCCAAAAGCTTATCCCTTCCTGTTTATAACGTATGCATTGTGACTGTAGAGCAGTAGCTTAATCCCCATTTCATAATGCAGGCTTTTGTGACCAGAAAACCTTGGTGTGTTAATGAATATTTTCGTCCCTCCAAAGACATACATAGTATGAGGACCTTTCGAGGGAACATACCTCAGAGCATTGCCATTTCCTGTATCATGCAAATGTGCCACAACGCATGTGTTGTCCTCTATGCTGTGCTGTTGAATGCCATTTGAAGGTACCTAATATCCATAGAGTTGATGACATTTTAATGTCCCCAACAGACATTTAGTTTGGAAGCGTTTCGGGGAAATATATATAATGTTTTGTGTGGGTGTTTTGCTGTAACCAGTTGCCATATTTATGTCACCAAGGTAGATGGTTATTTTATATGTCATAGGTGGATATAGATAAGGGGACACTTAATTGAACATTTGCTTATATCCCCTTGGCTATTTTGACTTCAAAACTTAAAATTGTCTCCCATGAACAGTAAGAACGAGATCATGTCATTGGCAATACCATTTTTGAAATAGTATTCAAGCATTCCGTAGTTTATAAAATGAGTTATACCCTTCGTGACATGTCATAGCACTAGATGTCCTAATGCTATAGTTTAAGGAAAGTTGCGGCAACTTTATGGTGTTTATTACTGAAACGTGGTTTGCATTCTAAAACCAAAATTACACTCACTGATGCATAAAAGACATGTATGTGCCAGTCATTTCTGACTGCTGGAAAGGCAAATAAAAATTCGCCACAAGATCCTCAACCGTCATCCTGAACGTGTCAGTAAATCACATGTTCCTTACTCTCAAAATAAAACCATTAAAGTGTATACACATTGAGTTTGATATTTGCGGCCATTTCTGAGCTACTTTGAACTCTTTAGCCCAATTCATAACCACTCTTGGTTAGAGCATTTGTAGAGCATTTGGCTTTATGCTTTTGAAGCATATTTAAGAAAATATGTTCATGCTGGTCCACTAGGTATCAAAGGAAATATTAATCAGTATTCATATAACAACTATCCTTCAAAGATTTTGCTTCATTGTGTTATTTTTAAATGTACCCTGATTCATGAAATGGACACGGCATTAACGGGTTAAAGGAGTTGAGTAGCACTCTGGGTAGTTTTCCATTACTTGAAATGAAATGCATTGTTCAGTATATCCCCCACTCCCTTTCTCTGTCCGTTCATATGCATGGCCTACCTAACTGAATCGCATCTGTAGAGGATTTAAAGACTTTACTTATTACCGGCAAATCCAAAGATTAAAATGGACTGTACACTGTATTCCTCCACGACTGAATCATATGGATGGCCTGCCAAATTGAAAGCACCTAGTTGAGACCAAGGAAAGATTTATGGCCTACCCAAAATGCTGCTAAACTACGATAAGGGGGTCTGTCCACTACTACTAAAAGTATATCAAATAACACACAGATCTTTCACAATGAGTATATATGTAATGCATTCATGTATATATGTATGTATGTATGTGCATATGCATGCATGCCTGCATGTATGTATGTATGTATGTTTGTATTTGTGTGCAGGTTGTATGTGTGTATGTATGTATGCATATATATATAAGTAAGCATGTATCTATGTATCTATGTATCGATTTATGTATGAATGTTTGTATGCTAACATGCATGCAATGTGTGTATGTACGTATGTATGTATGTATGTATGTATGCATGTATGTATGAAACATTAAATCAAAGTAATGATCAGTTGAGACATAGTCGTGACTAGCCATTGGTAAACGGAAGACGCAGAGTACCTGGCGAAAACCATTGGGAAACCCTTTCCTATCTGGAACTTTTCCACGTCCACAGGTGACCAGGAAAATAACCTTTTGACATCAAAACAAAGAGTGTATTGTAATATGAAGCTGGCATGGCCAGGAAGCGAGCGCAAACTTTCGGATGATTTCATTTCTTTTTGTGGTGATCAAAAGATTAATTGCATAAAATTACTATGATTTCAATCTGTCGCAAAATCATCATTTTGTAACAGGTTTAAGAGAGCAGTAAAAGGCTAGTAGAATGAGTTGTGAGGTTTTACGATTTGAAACCTGGCGAGTTATTTATTTTGCCGTAAACATTGAGTCCAACACTATGGCAACTTTTCCCGCTACTAAAGATGTCATAAAATTCACTGAGATTTCAACATTTCCCAGAATCTTCATTTCGCTACAGATTTAAAAACCGATTTTATAGCATGTGGTTCTAACGAGCCAACTGCATTAAAATTGACCCAAGGAAAAGCGAAGCTTTGGATGATTTCATCTCATACTGACCAAATGATAACACTGTGGCATTTTTCCCATTACTAAAGATGGAATGAAAATTATTAAGATTTCAACCTATCACCAAATCCTCCTTTCACAAAAGATTGAAGAGCAAGCTATCAAGCAAGTAGGATGAATTGTGGCGGTCCTAACAATTCAAAATGCATTAAAATTGACCCATAGAAAGGCGAGTAATTCATTATACCGTGAATATTGAGTCCACCACTGTGTGACTGTTACAGCTACTAAAGATCGCATAAAACTTTATAAAATGTCAAACTTTCGCAAAATATTCATTTTGCGACAGATTTAAAAGCAAATTGAGGAGCATGTAGAGGAAAATATGGCGGTTCTAACGATCTAAATCCCATTAAAATTGGACCACAGAAAGGCGGTATGTCACATCCGTTCGGTCAAAACCTTTCTGGTACACATACGGATTCGATATATACATTGTATATACATTGTATCTAGATTGTATCTACATACATGTATGTAAACACACGTTACATGAATGCTCGCTTCCCCATGCTGCACTTCTTGCAGCGCGCTACCGCTGGCTATAACTCCCCCAGAACAGTCATGTGACCGAAGAAGCAATGGCTATTCAGCAATAACCATCTGAGATAAGCATTGCCCATTGTCGAAATACATTTTCTATGATGTACAGGCTCTTTTGTACTGATAAGCAATGATTGTACTTTATATGGGCAACACAGTTTATACAACTGAATGACCATTCTATAACCTTGAGGCATAGTCCATGATTGGAAAACAATGAACGCACTGGGCTATGGTTGAACTACTTTGGATGACAAACTGAAGTAACCTCAATTTGGTTTCCACAATCACAGAACTTTATTCATCAGACACATTGATTAAATCGCTGAATGGCATCAGCGTTTCAAATGTGATATTATTTGTAAGCTCTATGTTGTACCATTGTTGCATTTTTTTTCACAGCTGCAGATGCGTTACCACGTGAGAGCAGCTACACACATAACTTAGATATTGCTTCTTCCCATGAACCCAGTTTACCTCAAACTTGAAAGTTCTAGTTCTAACAATTACTCTTATCTTTTACAGTAGGGGGGTGTAGTGCAATGAAAACATAAGGTGTCACAAAGATTATCCTACCCTGTCTCTCGTGAAGTATGCTTGGTAGTGGCAGTAGTGACTGTGTGCAATTGCAATGGTGGCCCCCACTCAAAGAACAGGTTTAAACTAGAAAGAGCTGGCCAAAAACTTATGCCTTCCTCTTTACAACGTGTATAACTAAGTTATTGCATCTTCCCATGAACCCAGTTTACCTCAAACTTGAAGATACTAGTTCCAACTATCACATTTAGCTTTTACAGTAGGAGGTGCAGTGCAATAATAAGCATGAAGTGTTGAAAAGATTATCTTACCGGTACCTTTTTCTCGTGAAGTATGCTTGGTAATGGCAGTAATGACTGTGTGCAATCGTAATGGTAGCTACCACTGGAAGCACAGGTTTAAACTAAGAGAGCTGGCCAAAAGCTTATCCCTTCCTGTTTATAACGTATGCATGGTGACTGTAGAGCAGTAGCTTAATCCCCATTTCATAATGCAGGCTTTTGTGACCAGAAAACCTTGGTGTGTTAATGAATATTTTCGTCCCTCCAAAGACATACATAGTATGAGGACCTTTCGAGGGAACATACCTCAGAGCATTGCCATTTCCTGTATCATGCAAATGTGCCACAACGCATGTGTTGTCCTCTATGCTGTGCTGTTGAATGCCATTTGAAGGTACCTAATATTCATAGAGTTGATGACATTTTAATGTCCCCAACAGACATTTAGTTTGGAAGCGTTTCGGGGAAATATATATAATGTTTTGTGTGGGTGTTTTGCTGTAATCAGTTGCCATATTTATGTCACCAAGGTAGATGGTTATTTTATATGTCATAGGTGGATATAGATAAGGGGACACTTAATTGAACATTTGCTTATATCCCCTTGGCTATTTTGACTTCAAAACTTAAAATTGTCTCCCATGAACAGTAAGAACGACATCATGTCATTGGCAATACCATTTTTGAAATAGTATTCAAGCATTCCGTAGTTTATAAAATGAGTTATACCCTTCGTGACATGTCATAGCACTAGATGTCCTAATGCTATAGTTTAAGGAAAGTTGCGGCAACTTTATGGTGTTTATTACTGAAACGTGGTTTGTATTCTAAAACCAAAATTACACTCACTGATGCATAAAAGACATGTATGTGCCAGTCATTTCTGACTGCTGGAAAAGCAAATAGAAATTCGCCACAAGATTCTCAACCGTCATCCTGAACGTGTCAGTAAATCACATGTTCCTTACTCTCAAAATAAAACCATTAAAGTGTATACTCATAGAGTTTGATATTAGCGGGCATTTCTGAGCTACTTTGAACTCTTTAGCCCAATTCATAACCACTCTTGGTTAGAGCATTTGTAGAGCATTTGGCTTTATGCTTTTGAAGCATATTTAAGAAAATATGTTCATGCTGGTCCACTAGGTATCAAAGGAAATATTAATCAGTATTCATATAACAACTATCCTTCAAAGATTTTGCTTCATTGTGTTATTTTTAAATGTACCTTGATTCATGAAATGGACACGGCATTAACGGGTTAAAGGAGTTGCGTAGGACTCTGGGTAGTTTTCCATTACTTGAAATGAAATGCATTGTTCAGTATATCCCCCACTCCCTTTCTCTGTCCGTTCATATGCATGGCCTACCTAACTGAATCGCATCTGTAGAGGATTTAAAGACTTTACTTATTACCGGCAAATCCAAAGATTAAAATGGACTGTACACTGTATTCCTCCACGACTGAATCATATGGATGGCCTGCCAAATTGAAAGCACCTAGTTGAGACCAAGGAAAGATTTATGGCCTACCCAAAATGCTGCTAAACTACGATAAGGGGGTCTGTCCACTACTACTAAAAGTATATCAAATAACACACAGATCTTTCACAATGAGTATATATGTAATGCATTCATATATATATATATATGTATGTATATATGTATGTCCGTATGCATGCATGCCTGCATGTATGTATGTATGTATGTTTGTATTTGTGTGCAGGTTGTATGTGTGTATGTATGTATTCATATATGTAAGTAAGCATGTATCTATGTATCTATCTATGTATCGATTTATGTATGAATGTTTGTATGCTAACATGCATGCAATGTGTGTATGTACGTATGTATGTATGTATGTATGTATGCATGTATGTATGAAACATTAAATCAAAGTAATGATCAGTTGAGACATAGTCGTGACTAGCCATTTTGTAAACGGAAACCATTGGGAAACCCTTTCCTATCTGCAACTTTTCCCCGTCTACAGTTGACCATGAAAATAACCTTTTGACATCAAAACAAAGAGTGTATTGTAATATGATGCTGGCATGGCCAGGAAGCGAGCGCAAACTTTTGGATGATTTCATTTCCTTTTGTGGTGATCAAAAGATTAATTGCATAAAATTACTATGATTTCAATCTGTCGCAAAATCATCATTTTGTAACAGGTTTAAGAGAGCAGTAAAAGGCTAGTAGAATGAGTTGTGAGGTTTTACGATTTGAAACCTGGCAAGTTAATTATTTTGCCGTAAACATTGAGTCCATCACTATGGCAACTTTTCCCGCTACTAAAGATGTCATAAAACTCACTGAGATTTCAACATTTCCCAGAATCTTCATTTCGCTACAGATTTAAAAAACGATTTTATAGCATGTAGAAGAAACTGTGGTGGTTCTAACGAGCCAACTGCATTAACATTGACCCAAGGAAAGGTGAAGCTTCGGATGATTTCATCTCATACTGACGAAATGATAACACTGTGGCATTTTTCCCATTACTAAAGATGGAATGAAAATTATTAAGATTTCAACCTATCACCAAATCCTCCTTTCACAAAAGATTGAAGAGCAAGCTATCAAGCAAGTAGGATGAATTGTGGCGGTCCTAACAATTCAAAATGCATTAAAATTGACCCATAGAAAGGCGAGTAATTCATTATACCGTGAATATTGAGTCCACCACTGTGTGACTGTTACAGCTACTTAAAGATCGCATAAAACTTTATAAAATGTCAAACTTTCGCAAAATATTCATTTTGCGACAGATTTAAAAGCAAATTGAGAAGCATGTAGAGGAAAATGTGGCTGTTCTAACGATCTAAATCCCATTAAAATTGGACCACAGAAAGGCGGTATGTCACATCCGTTCGGTCAAAACCTTTCTGGTACACATACGGATTCGATATATACATTGTATATACATTGTATCTAGATTGTATCTACATACATGTATGTAAACACACGTTACATGAATGCTCGCTTCCCCATGCTGCACTTCTTGCAGCGCGCTACCGCTGGCTATAACTCCCCCAGAACAGTCATGTGACCGAAGAAGCAATGGCTATTCAGCAATAACCATCTGAGATAAGCATTGCCCATTGTCGAAATACATTTTCTATGATGTACAGGCTCTTTTGTACTGATAAGCAATGATTGTACTTTATATGGGCAACACAGTTTATACAACTGAATGACCATTCTATAACCTTGAGGCATAGTCCATGATTGGAAAACAATGAACGCACTGGGCTATGGTTGAACTACTTTGGATGACAAACTGAAGTAACCTCAATTTGGTTTCCACAATCACAGAACTTTATTCATCAGACACATTGATTAAATCGCTGAATGGCATCAGCGTTTCAAATGTGATATTATTTGTAAGCTCTATGTTTTACCATTGTTGCATTTTTTTTCACAGCTGCAGATGCGTTACCACGTGAGAGCAGCTACACACATAACTTAGATATTGCTTCTTCCCATGAACCCAGTTTACCTCAAACTTGAAAGTTCTAGTTCTAACAATTACTCTTATCTTTTACAGTAGGGGGGTGTAGTGCAATGAAAACATAAGGTGTCACAAAGATTATCCTACCCTGTCTCTCGTGAAGTATGCTTGGTAGTGGCAGTAGTGACTGTGTGCAATTGCAATGGTGGCCCCCACTCAAAGAACAGGTTTAAACTAGAAAGAGCTGGCCAAAAACTTATGCCTTCCTCTTTACAACGTGTATAACTAAGTTATTGCATCTTCCCATGAACCCAGTTTACCTCAAACTTGAAGATACTAGTTCCAACTATCACATTTAGCTTTTACAGTAGGAGGTGCAGTGCAATAATAAGCATGAAGTGTTGAAAAGATTATCTTACCGGTACCTGTTTCTCGTGAAGTATGCTTGGTAATGGCAGTAATGACTGTGTGCAATCGTAATGGTAGCTACCACTGGAAGCACAGGTTTAAACTAAGAGTGCTGGCCAAAAGCTTATCCCTTCCTGTTTATAACGTATGCATGGTGACTGTAGAGCAGTAGCTTAATCCCCATTTCATAATGCAGGCTTTTGTGACCAGAAAACCTTGGTGTGTTAATGAATATTTTCGTCCCTCCAAAGACATACATAGTATGAGGACCTTTCGAGGGAACATACCTCAGAGCATTGCCATTTCCTGTATCATGCAAATGTGCCACAACGCATGTGTTGTCCTCTATGCTGTGCTGTTGAATGCCATTTGAAGGTACCTAATATCCATAGAGTTGATGACATTTAAATGTCCCCAACAGACATTTAGTTTGGAAGCGTTTCGGGGAAATATATATAATGTTTTGTGTGGGTGTTTTGCTGTAACCAGTTGCCATATTTATTTCACCAAGGTAGATGGTTATTTTATGTCGTAGGTGGATATAGATAAGGGGACACTTAATTGAACATTTGCTTATATCCCCTTGGCTATTTTGACTTCAAAACTTGAAATTGTCTCCCATGAACAGTAAGAACGAGATCATGTCATTGGCAATACCATTTTTGAAATAGTATTCAAGCATTCCATAGTTTATAAAATGAGTTATACCCTGACATGTCATAGCACTAGATGTCCTAATGCTATAGTTTAAGGAAAGTTGCGGCAACTTTATGGTGTTTATTACTGAAACGTGGTTTGTATTCTAAAACCAAAATGTCACTCATTGATGCATAAAAGACATGTATGTGCCAGTCATTTCTGACTGCTGGAAAAGCAAATAGAAATTCGCCAGAAGATCCTCAACCGTCATCCTGAACGTGTCAGTAAATCACATGTTCCTTACTCTCAAAATAAAACCATTAAAGTGTATACTCATAGAGTTTGATATTAGCGGGCATTTCTGAGCTACTTTGAACTCTTTAGCCCAATTCATAACCACTCTTGGTTAGAGCATTTGTAGAGCATTTGGCTTTATGCTTTTGAAGCATATTTAAGAAAATATGTTCATGCTGGTCCACTAGGTATCAAAGGAAATATTAATCAGTATTCATATAACAACTATCCTTCAAAG
This sequence comes from Maea johnstoni, assembly GCA_963942565.1. Classification (NCBI taxonomy): domain Eukaryota; kingdom Metazoa; phylum Annelida; class Polychaeta; order Spionida; family Magelonidae; genus Maea; species Maea johnstoni. The sequence continues at coordinate 1,672,087 of OZ012695.1, read as the reverse complement.
ATTTTGCTTCATTGTGTTATTTTTAAATGTACCTTGATTCATGAAATGGACACGGCATTAACGGGTTAAAGGAGTTGCGTAGGACTCTGGGTAGTTTTCCATTACTTGAAATGAAATGCATTGTTCAGTATATCCCCCACTCCCTTTCTCTGTCCGTTCATATGCATGGCCTACCTAACTGAATCGCATCTGTAGAGGATTTAAAGACTTTACTTATTACCGGCAAATCCAAAGATTAAAATGGACTGTACACTGTATTCCTCCACGACTGAATCATATGGATGGCCTGCCAAATTGAAAGCACCTAGTTGAGACCAAGGAAAGATTTATGGCCTACCCAAAATGCTGCTAAACTACGATAAGGGGGTCTGTCCACTACTACTAAAAGTATATCAAATAACACACAGATCTTTCACAATGAGTATATATGTAATGCATTCATATATATATATGTATGTATATATGTATGTCCGTATGCATGCATGCCTGCATGTATGTATGTATGTATGTTTGTATTTGTGTGCAGGTTGTATGTGTGTATGTATGTATTCATATATGTAAGTAAGCATGTATCTATGTATCTATCTATGTATCGATTTATGTATGAATGTTTGTATGCTAACATGCATGCAATGTGTGTATGTACGTATGTATGTATGTATGTATGTATGTATGTATGCATGTATGTATGAAACATTAAATCAAAGTAATGATCAGTTGAGACATAGTCGTGACTAGCCATTTTGTAAACGGAAACCATTGGGAAACCCTTTCCTATCTGCAACTTTTCCCCGTCTACAGTTGACCATGAAAATAACCTTTTGACATCAAAACAAAGAGTGTATTGTAATATGAAGCTGGCATGGCCAGGAAGTGAGCGCAAACTTTCGGATGATTTCATTTCTTTTTGTGGTGATCAAAAGATTAATTGCATAAAATTACTATGATTTCAATCTGTCGCAAAATCATCATTTTGTAACAGGTTTAAGAGAGCAGTAAAAGGCTAGTAGAATGAGTTGTGAGGTTTTACGATTTGAAACCTGGCGAGTTATTTATTTTGCCGTAAACATTGAGTCCACCACTATGGCAACTTTTCCCGCTACTAAAGATGTCATAAAACTCACTGAGATTTCAACATTTCCCAGAATCTTCATTTCGCTACAGATTTAAAAACCGATTTTATAGCATGTAGAAGAAACTGTGGTGGTTCTAACGAGCCACCTGCATTAAAATTGACCCAAGGAAAGGCGAAGCTTCGGATGATTTCATCTCATACTGACCAAATGATAACACTGTGGCATTTTTCCCATTACTAAAGATGGAATGAAAATTATTAAGATTTCAACCTATCACCAAATCCTCCTTTCACAAAAGATTGAAGAGCAAGCTATCAAGCAAGTAGGATGAATTGTGGCGGTCCTAACAATTTAAAATGCATTAAAATTGACCCATAGAAAGGCGAGTAATTCATTATACCGTGAATATTGAGTCCACCACTGTGTGACTGTTACAGCTACTAAAGATCGCATAAAACTTTATAAAATGTCAAACTTTCGCAGATTTAAAAGCAAATTGAGAAGCATGTAGAGGAAAATGTGGCGGTTCTAACGATCTAAATCCCATTAAAATTGAACCACAGAAAGGCGGTATGTCACATCCGTTCAGTCAAAACCTTTCTGGTACACATACGGATTCGATATATGCGTTGTATATACATTGTATCTAGATTGTATCTACATACATGTATGTAAACACACGTTACATGAATGCTCGCTTCCCCATGCTGCACTTCTTGCAGCGCGCTACCGCTGGCTATAACTCCCCCAGAACAGTCATGTGACCGAAGAAGCAATGGCTATTCCGCAATAATTCATGAAATGAACACTGCATTAACGGGTTAAAGTAGTTGCGTAGGACTCTGGGTAGTTTTCCACTACTTAAAATGGAATACATTGTTCAATATATCCCCCACTCCCTTCTCTGTCCGTTCATATGCATGGCCTACCTAACTGAATCGCCTCTGTGGAGGATTTAAAGACTTTACTTATTACCTGCAAATCCAAAGATTAAAATGGACTGTACAATGTATTCCTCCACGACTGAATCATATGGATGGCCTACCAAATTGAAAGCACTTAGTTGGGACCGAGGAAAGCTTTAAGCCTACCTTAAACTTTGCAAAACTCTGGTGATATTGGTCATGTTATGTTTGTCATGTCCACTACTACTAAAGTATTTCAAATAACATAGATCTTTCACAATGCATATATATGTAATGCATTCATGTATGTATGTATGTATGTATGTATGCATGCATGCATTTATGTATGTATGGTTGTAGTTATATGTGTATGTTTGTACGTGTGTATGTATGTATGGGTGTATGTATGCTTGCATGCATGCGATGTCTTTATGTATGTATGTATTTTCATATGTATATATGTATGTATGCATGTAGGTATGCATGCAAACTTGTTTCTTTGTTGGCATATATGCATGCATACATGGATTCCTGTCAGTAAATGTGCGTCTACAAGTTTGTTTGTGTTTATGCCCAGAGGGGACATTAAAACATAAGTGATGAATGCGCATGTATGCAGTCAAGGGGCATGTCTGCTAACTTTCATTTGCAAACAAACCATGGGCGGCAAAATGATATCTTATCCTATTGCCATATTGGCTATATTAGACCAATTAATGGCAACATGTTGGATAAAATACCACCAATGGTCCAACTCTCAAAGCGGTTGATGGATAAGCAAATGAATAGGAAAACGTATAGGTGGTTCTCATAAGGAACTAAACACGGGACCTGTGACATGCTTGACTGCTAGCCTACCCATTAGTCCATTAAGCCATCTCTGAATATGTTGCTGTTCAATGGAATATGTAACATTTTAATACATTGGTAAAATTGAACATCATTTCCCTGGTCACACAAAATAGTTCTTTTATGGCGCATGTTTAACCATGCAATACTTTCGCTATCTTCAGTGTCTCATCAACCAAGAATTATTTGTATTTGACATTATAGAACTAATATTGCAATGCCCATGGTCCAAGATGGAGAAAATGATGGTTCTTGCAATATAGTAATTACAACCGTTGGATATGTATTTGAGAGTACAACGCTACTTTTCCCATTAAATTATAGTAATGATCACTTACACAGACGGTTACTTTAGAGTGGTTCCACTTTATATTTAAACCAAGAGGTGAAGAGCTTGTTTATCCACATAAGCTATTTCGAACCTAACATTTAGGGTTACATGTGGATACTCCGAAAGTATGAAATGAAAAGTTTAATGTCATTAAGGGCTTGACGCATTGCTCATACTCGAGTTGCGTAGTGCCTGGAAAAATATAACGTTCGCAATTGTTCGATATTGAAGGCCTCCAGCGCCAGTTGTTATAGTTGAAATGTTTAGTGTTGAGGTCGGTAACGACAGTTAACGACATGTAAAGGCGTACTGATAGAATTAGTTGTGTTGCTTTATTTGCAAAGGGATTAGGTCGGGCAGTGTTTTGGCGCTCATAATTGTATTCTAACGACATTGGGTTGATTTAGAGCTGGATAGAGGTATAGATATTGGCGCCATATTCGGATTCGGATGCCTCTATGACAAAGGTAGATCAAATTGATTTTTTTGGACCGTATCTAAATTTGGGTGGTGATTAATAAAAATGGCCAAAAAGAAGATACCAAGAACTTACACGTAATGTTAGGCACGATCCTATATAGAACAACGGTACCTAACCAGGTCGAGAAAGCATGACTACAATTCTCTTTTTACTGATCGATGAAATATGAAAGACGTCTTTGCCTAGCTGAAAGCATGTTCGACTATCTACCCTAAGGCTGCAGGTTCGAATCCAGTCGCTGGCTACTACGGTCTCTCCAAAGGCATTTTGTATTCTTTTTAAATTTTATCGACTTAAAAAAAAAGATTACTTTATTGTACTTTTGTATTGTTGAGTTTACTTAGAGATGACAATTATTAACAATGAAATATTGGTCAAAATTGCCGATCCCAGAAAGGTTGTCCGCTTGAATTGTAGTTCGCTATAAAGACCGATGACTTTATGTTGGGCGCTGACTAAAACAATATCTTATCTTTGCATTGAGATAAACATTTTTTTGTACATTTTTGTACGGTCAATAAACCATACAATACAAATTCCCACAGTTGGGATACATGAAATAAACTGAAATAATATTTTTTTCAGGAAAATATATAGTCTTAATGAGTATATTACTTTATAATTATATGTTAATGAAGGAAATGTTCCCTTAAGTTCCAAGTGCTTGGCCCATCAATGGGTATCCCTATGATGTTGGTATTGTCAATTGCATGCACACTTCCTGCACATGACTATTACTTTACGCAACTTACACCCATTCACCTTCTATCTGCCGTTTCATTCATCCCCACCTGCTGGTAAGTGCCCTATCCACGTACCTTCCACCTGTACGTTGGGCTTGGATCTGTGCGCTCCCACTCACTTTTTGGGCGCACGGATCCTTACTACACTGACAATTTCTACTCCTCCTGCGGCCTTACGTGCCCTGCTGCAACACTTGCCTTCCCCCGTCACTGTAATTGCACTGTACACAGTATCTCTTTCAACGGAGCCCTCTCTGGGTGTTCATCTGAATAGAAGTGTCTGACGACATTCTGCAAAAATGTTCTCACATACGTGCACATGACGTCCTTTTCAAATGACCCACATATCATATGTTTTGTTGTGTATCATATGTAATAAAATGTATAATATCATTTGTTTCGTGAGAGCATTGTCTTATTCCGTTATATTTCCAACCAGTAATCTTACTAGTAAAGCCATCGTTACAATGCAGTTTGTTCAATATCTTATATTCTTGCAGTTACCAAATTGCTGCTTTATTTCCATCTGGTGGTCAGGCTGTTTCGGGCCTATCTACACATCCAGTGAATTATGACAATGGCCCTGTTACCAGGTAGCCCTAGAGATATTGAGGCATCGAAAAGCGCCAGTTTGTCTTCCAGCGAACAAATTGTCTGGTACTGAGTGACAAATCCAGAGAGTCTAAAATAGTTTTTGATAGTGTCTGAAAATTTTCTACAACAAGATGGTGTGTTTGGAAATCACTAAAGGGCACAGTTTCTCATAAAGTGTTAGCAAATTCTGCCATAAGTCTAACAAGGAGTACACATTCTTTGATAAATGCCTTCTCAGAGGCTTCCTAATATCATTAGGAAAGGACTGCAAAACGTGCTGATATCAAACCTACTGCCTATTCCCTGAACCCGGAGAAACTAACTGTAGGGGATTGAAGTTATACAGTCTCTAGGATGCCAGGAAAATAGCATAAACGGTTATGCTCATTTGTCTCCTTGGTATGGAGATCAGTAATGAATTTCTTATCTGTAAATTTAGATAATAAAATTTCAAAATAAAAAAGTGAATATCTGTATTGAAAATATCCATTTCGTATTTGATTAAATGTACTGACTTAAAGAGGCATTCCTAAAAGTTTGAACCTTAACCCTAACCTTAACCCTAAAATTCCTTTGTATTCATTCTACATCTACGTCCATTAACCATTATTTTATGTAATACACACACACTTATACTTGGTTGGTGTTTTGTGTGACTAAATGTAGAAATATCGCACATTAGTACACTCTTTGACGTGTGGTGTTTAGGCCAAGCACCCCTTGTTTGGCAAGTATCACTAGCATGTACACATAGCTGGAGAATAATGCCATAACTGATATTGTACAATTTTCGTACAGTCAATAAAGATACAATACAATTGCTGTACACGCTCCCTTGCCCTCTTCTTAAATATTTTATTTGTGTGCTGTTTGCGATAGATAATAAAGGTAGTTCCTTAATTGACAATTAGAAACAGTGAATATATTGTATCCTGGATATTATACTGCAAAATATATATTGATGGTATGACATAAAATCAAATTAGTGAAAAGAAGAAATGGAAATATAAACGCGATAATAAAATAATTGCTAGATTGCCAGGCATGTAAAAGATAAAGCACAGAAGTGAGGAAAAGCCAAAATACATAATTCTTCCTAACTTGAAAGAATTGCCACAATGGAATGAACGAGAAATAAATTCAAAAAATCCATATAGCAATTTGAAATATGAGACACATTTGAAAATGCACTGTTGAGCAAAACTTAATTAACTTGTAAAGTCAAAAGTTGTACAGTCTCAAATCTAGTGTAGAAGACGTGTGACGTTTTATATTCCGATAACTTATCAATTGTATTTTGATTTATTTTTTAAATCTAGAGATGAATATGTTCACAAAAAGAATGAGCATATCAATAGCATTATGCTATTGGATATTTGCATTGCACAAACAACTAATCCAACCATAGCAGTCGAAATACGAAAAACGGTTTATTCTTAGTCACTGGTTAAATAGAAACAGGGTGAATGGCTTTCCTAAAAGCTTATGCCTACTATCAACATTAATGATGTACATAAATCAATATAGATTCTGGCCTCTATAGAAGTTAGAAAGTAGTAACTTTATAAATCAACACTGACATAATTTGAAATGAAGACAGCGTTCACATCTGCGCACGCGCGTAAGAACCCACATAGAAATATGCCTATAAATAACACATACCAGTGCAATTAGCACCTGGTAACTAACTCTTGTATGTAAATACATGTACGCTCTAAGCGGCATGCTATTGGCCAGGCATAGTTGGATGTAATGTTATTTTTGAAAGACTTTGGTGTAAGTTTAAACTTATCAAGTTAGCCAGCTGTGTGTACTATTTATATGTTACTTGTTATTTTTGTTATTCTGAATGAATTCTTTGTCGAAGATGTTGTGTATACGGTATGATTTCGTACATCATAAGTGCACTCAATAAACATCCAATTCATTACACAATATATACCTGATATTTTACTTTTTAAGGGATCTCATGGATGTCCATGCCCAATATCATTGAAGCCAAAACTGGGAATCGTGCAGCCAAAGGAAGGACAGATTTTGCTTGTGTAATGATACTAGTAGTAGTAGTAGTAGTAGTAGTAGTAGTAGTAGTAGTAGTAGTAGTAGTAGTAGTTGTAGTAGTAGTAGTAGTAGTAGTAGTCAGTGATATCAATGAAATTGGCCCTCCTTAGCATTTGAAAAAGCGGTCTAACCAAGAGCTCAGTGGCCTAGCAGTTTGTAAGCATACCCTGCGTCATTGATCATAACCTTTGCTGGGCTTAAAACGTCGGTAGGACCGCCTCGTCTTAACCCTCGTCACTGCGGCGCTCTTAAGAAGGTATCAGTTATAAAAGTCTGTCAAGGGTGTGGACGGTAGGTTTGTGATGTGGCTCAAGATAACCCACTCATACCTTGTAGCACCTGGATATCCAACCTTCTATGCGGATTCAATGATGTGCGATAAAATGAAATTACCTGAAAATCATTTACGCTTTAGAATTATGTCAACATCAAAGAATAATACAGGATGTTAGTACACTAATAATTAACATAATTAACCCTGGGCATGATAAGGTTAGTTATGATAGTAGAGTTTACTCAAGAGCTAAATTGTCATAATGATTGTAAGCATACTCCGTGTTATTGAACACTATCTTCTTTGAGCCTTACAAATGCATTTAAAAGCACCTATTCTTGACCCTCATCACCCTGCAGTCCTTTAGCAGGTATCATTTTACCTGCTGACATGGTGGTTGTCAGATGTGTGCTATGGTCCAAAGTATCTCAGTAATCCCTTACAGCATATGGATTTGTGCAATAACAGGAAACAGCAAGAAATATCCGCCACTGTATCAATATTTCAAAAGAAAGTATAACCCAGGATTGAATAGGCCAAAAGTAATCCGGAAAGTCGTGTACTAATACTAACCCTGGTCATGCTGAAGCTATGTAGAAGATATACATTTGCATCCGCAAGTTAGCTACAGTAGAGCTGATTACAACGTAATATCCTCTCTAACAAAAGTAGGCCTCCATTCAACATTTTAAATCCTTACTGAAAGGTTTACTCAGATTATTCTAGAATTTGTCATGAACTTTCCACCAACTACTTTCTGAATGATGAAGACCGTGAGAGACAATATTCTATGTATTAGAGTTCTTTCATGATACATTATGATACATTCAGATATAAAATACGTTTAGAGACAGATGCTTGACAATAAACAGTTGCAAATATCTATTGGGAAAAGTCACCATTATTTAGTTTTAACATTTATGTAATACCTTTTAGACATATTGTATACGTATCAACCTTTACCTCAACATATACACATAATATACTGACTTCTTAGTATTCACAAATATATATTAACATATCAGTGACCATTTGAAATTGTAGTGCATCTCTATGGGAAGCCGTTCTTGCAGAAAAGCACTAGTTGTCATTAAAGACAAATGAATTGTCATTAAAGACAATTCATTTGTCTTTTAAGACAAATGAATTTTCTTTAATGACAATTCATTTGTCTTAAAAGACAAATGAATAAGCGACTTGCGTAGAAGCCCCCATGTGGGCAGCCATTATGTAAATCCAGATGTTGACCCGGAAGTACTTCCTTTCCATACAAACACATAGGATGACCAGTGCAGCTTATGCATGGTCCATCATTAATGATAGGTTTGCAATAAAAAATACCTTGATTTTGTGAATAAGCAGCAATGTCTACCGAAGTAAGGATATTATGAACATATCATGAGAATTTTGCATCCATTCAAAAGCCCTCAAATAAATATTATCTGTTGAAAAGATCGCCAATAGGAGTTCATCTACCTTGTTTACATTCTAGTTTATTACTGTGCTGAGTTATCAGTTAACATATTGAATGCAACACATCGAAGGGTGTATTAAGGAAAATCATTCAATATTGAGCTTATCAAACATCTATTGAATGTATTTTGCATAAATACTGTAATTTATTTTTCAATATTAAGCATTTAGAGATAGACATACTGATAGGATGTATGTATATATAACAGAGACTTATACAATTTAAAACCTTCTCAACACTTTTCTTTCCTTCTCCAGGGCTGAATGAAAATATAGGTAATTGATTCCCATCATACTTACATAATGCTAATTGTGCTGTTTTTGGCTGCCATTTATAATAGCAAGTGGAAATTAAGAAAATGGGCAGGGGAATTCTGTAACTTGCATGGATATGTTCAAGGAGTGTGCAGGGGGGAGGCCCGGGAGGGAGACAAAAAGAAATGTATTCATAACCCCATACTTAGGATGGATTAACTCTTTAAGGCCCCAGTAAGAATAGAAATTAATAGGAAATAAAAGTATAATCAGTTTCCTTCATTGTATTGTCCAGAAGACAGTTTAAGTTAATTGCTAGGTGATTAAGATTCACTGTCAAACACTACTACTATGCATATTTGAAAACAAAATATTGTTAGCACCAGGATATTTATTTACCAGCGCAATTAAGTTCTATCAAAGGGACCAGAAAGTTCCCTTTAGGAGAAGATCCCTATATGATCTGCAGGGCTCGACGACGCTAACAGTAGTCCTATGGCCCCAGGCCAGTAAAAAATTCCCAAGAACGGCTTTGGGCCAGTAAAAAAAGACTTCAACTGGTCCTACAGGGCCAGTAAATATTTGGGGGCATTCTTATTAATAGGTTTCCCCTCAAGAATATCCCAAATGTTTTTGAAATAAATGAAGGTAAAATAAATCAAAATAAATGTTGTCTGTGAATTTTATGCAATGTTTTTTTCTTTTAATGTTAAAGATCAATTTGTAGGACCAGTAAAAGTTTTGCAGGACCAGTAGATCCTCGATGTTAGTGGTCCTACGGGGCCAGTACCATTTTGAGTTAGCGTTGAGGGCTGATCTGGCTAATATCCTTTCCCTTCATTCTTAGAAATGACAACTGGTGCTTTCATTTCCATACAGAGAATGCTCTAGAAATAAGGTGTTCCTCATTACCACTAACCCTGTAATATATATAAAGCTGGGAACAGTTCACATTTTTTCAATTTTTATAAGGTCTTATCAATCAATTCATTTCTGTGAGATAACCTGACTGCTCAGTGGCTTCTACAGAACTAGCACTGGCCATGTGGCGAAGGAATTCTGCATATAAGGGTGTACAACTATCTAAAAAGGGGGATACAATATATATTGACTTTATTCCATAGACTAAATTACAAAGAACAGGGAGAGTAAATGATTTGAAACAATTTTGTAGCAGACAGCAGATTTGATCTGGTATAAGCTTTACCCAGTGAGAAGCTGAAGGGAGTCAAATTACACCCATGTAACAACAGGAAATCTGAGTCTAATTACCCAAATAAAGTTTACATTGTTCAACAGAATATTCCCCTGAGGTCACATTCATCTTTTCAGGAAAAGTTGATGATACTATGTGACATTTTAAGCACATTATGTGGAACTTCAAGGGGGGCGCAGGCTGCCAACCGGCTGCATCTGCACCCCTGCTGCACCCCTAGCGCTTATGAGCAAAAGGCTTATTGTCTTTAATGACAAATAGAGGTATTTCTCAGGTACAGAGGAGGCTGCACCCGTTAAGTTTTTTCGCGGAAGAAAGGTCTTTTTTAAGACCTCCCGCATGTCCGTGATTTTGTAAAAGAAGGGTACTTTTTTGTACCCAGGTACGAGGTATGGAGGATGAAATTCCCATTACGAAATATAAGCGGCTCTGACGCCGCGCGAGTGACTCCCGAAGTGACTGGGCTTCCGAATCTATAGTTCAACAATATTGAACCTTACTCATGCATCTGATGCTGTTACTGTCTATGTTTATGTCTGAACTACCGAGTCTGCTGCCGCTAAACAGCAGAGGATTATAAAATATAAAGTTAAAATACGTGTTCCCGTTCATCAATCCAATGTCAGTGTTTTTGATGAAAGAAAGTGTGTTTTTTACTTGAAAAAGTCAGCGTTTTTTTTAAAACAAGGGTGCTTTTTCGGCCAAAATCAGTGGTTTAGGGGTATTTTTAAATTTTGATAACGAGCGTATTTACCCCCCTAGGTACCTAAGAGCCCCCCCCCCCCCCCCCCCCCCGGGTTTCCAGGCTGCAAATGTTTCTGCAGAGAATTGACAAACTTTATACGGTGGTCAATCTCTTCTAAACTCGCAATGCAGCTATGACAGAATGAATTTCTTCTACAGCCTGCCTCAATCTGGCAGTATTGACATGAGTATTAGTATGGTATCCATCTTGTTGATTCTACATTGAAATAAAATGCTACAAAACGGAACTACTTTCAGAACTACTCATTCATTTGTCTTTAAAAACAATTCATTTGTCATTAAAGACAATTCATTTGACTTCAATGACAAATGAATTGTCTTTAATGACAAAAAGATGGTATTTGTCATTAAAGACAAATGAATTGTCTTTAACGACAAATGAATTGTCTTTAATGATAAATGATTTCTCTTTAATGACAATTCATTCATCATTTATGATAAATGAATTGTCATTAAAGACAATTCATTTGTCTTTAAAGACAATTCATTTGTCTTTAATGACAAATAATGCTTTTCTGCAAGAACGGCTTTCCATACATCTCTTAACGACACTTCACTATAATCACAGAGGGCGCCATTTTACTAATATTTAGTGTGGGACCCTATTTAGGTAGTCCGTTCTGTTAGAATTTCATTCCAGGGAGGTCACAGTTCAAGATTCATTCATGCAAAATATGATACTGTTAGTAGTGAATGTGACGCTCAGGACTATGGTTGTCCTTGACATCTTTATTGGTTAAGGTGTTAATTATGTGTTCTCAGTTTAGAATCAAACAACATTCACCCTGTTGAGAGGCTAGAATAAACATCGCGGCAACACTGCATATCATATATTTCTGCTAAAAGCAAATTATCCCAGGGGAATGCAAACAGATAAAGGTATACCGTATATGTAAACCGGCGACTATCTGTGGAAACCACCCTCACATATTTAAGCTCCTACGGCTGTCGCCTTTCTGCCGCCACAAAACTGATATCGCCAAATTTATAAAATCTGTCACCAAATCTGGCGAAAAAGGCGACAGCTTGGACAGCCCTGGATCTTAAATATAGACGGTAGCCAAATCCTCTGAAACATCATTCGCATATGAACATGTTTATGTGTCTATCAAATCTGTAATCCACCCACATGATTCATGCCAGATGTGTCCCATCTATTTGGCAGTCTGTATAAAGTCACTTTTTCCTTCCATCCTGTGACAAGTTCATGACTGGTCAGTGGTCAATGGTGTTTGTACATGCCAGTGGGTACCGCCATTCTGAACTGATAAGTTGAACTATGAATGCACTACTTAAGAGCAAAATATGAACGATACCCCATTAGGATTTCTGACAATCACGGAACGTTGTCCACCAGAGACAGACATTTTATTTGTGAACAGTAGCGGTGGCGGCTCCACTGTGATTAACATTGTAAGCTCCACGTTATACCAGTAATTGTTCTCGGCTGCTGATCTGTTGCCATATGAGAGATGCTACACACATAACTTGGATATTGCTTCTTTAAAGGTTTTTACCCCAAAATCACTCACAGCAGGGGTCAGATACATTTCATACTAAAACAAAACATTTGATTATCATAGACCTCCTTATAAAATCATTTATGACAAGTTTTGAGTTCCTACTATGAAAATTACACATTCCAAAAGCGAATCCCTAAAATTACCTGTTGTATGCCATTTTGTTCTGTAAATTGCCCCAAAACGTAGCATGTCATAAAAATATGCAAACATGACTCACTCTCGCACCTTCTTGGTTAGTTTTCTAAACCAGAACTATTTAGGTGAGAGTAAGGAATAGTCAACAGGATGACTTTTAAGTTGTGGGAAATTACAAAAATCCTACTAGAGATTTTTACCCCAAAATCACTCACAGCAGGGATCAGATACATTTCATACTAACACAAAACATTTGATAATCATAGACATTCTTATAAAAATCATTTGTGGCAAGTTTTGAGTTCCTTCTATGCAAATTGCACCTTTCAGAAGCAAATCCCTAAAATCACTAGTTTTAATGCCATTTTTCTGTAAAATGCCCCAAAACGTAGCATATCATGAACATATTCAAACACAACTTACTTTCTGTATCTACACCTTCTTGGGTAGTTTTCTAAACCAAAATTATTTAGTTGAGAGTTTGGAATAGTTCACAGGATGACATTCAAGTTGTGGGAAATTACAAAAATCACTCATTTCTGATGATTTTTTCCATAAAATCACTCACAGCGGAGAATTCCTTGAAGTCACGCTAACACAACATGTTCTAAGATTAGAAGCATCCCCTTGAACACATTTGTAGCAAGTTTTGAGTGTTTTATCTCAAGAAATGAATTTTCTAGAAGGTAATCCCCCAAAACATGCTTTTTTGGTTATTTTTTGCATAAAATGCCCCAAAATTACCTTATGCAGCAAAATCAGACGTGTCATCCACCCGTGCACTAATGCCCACCCTATGTAGAGATGACGACTTGTACCAAAAAACGCCATCTAAAGTATGATTCTGACATTTGGCCACCCGCCTAAAAGTTTTTTTCAATTAATAAGTTTTGAGATATTATTTTCCTTTTCTAGTGTGTGATATATTATCTTATAATAACCTGCTCTGTGAAGTAGCTGTTACATTCTCTCCCAACCACCCCCCCCCCCCCCTCTGATGTCGAAATCTAAACAAACTGATAATGAAAAATGTCTGTGATATTTTACATGCTTCCGACTTCCAAAGAAAATGAGGGGAAAATGGAAAATATGTCAGTGAAACAATAGGGTTACTTATTTTTTTGATTTCAAAATCTGAATACTTGGTGCTGACTTCTACACAGTAAGCTCTTCAGTCCTCTCCCTTCGAATTTGGCAACATTATTTCAAAATGTAGGTTGAGTATGATTTGTTCAATTTGTTAATGATCTTTAGCAAGTGCTATAATGTAAGAAGTGATAACGGGTGGTAGGTGATTGTGGCCATACAGTGCCCGGCAGAATGCGTAGCCAAAACAAAGCCTGCAGGGTGCACTGTATGGCCATAATCACCTACCACCCGTGATCAATTCCTACAATAATGAGCAAGGAATGTACCATTCTGAACTACAAATAGTATACATGTCAACTACCATTCCATAACAATGAGACATAGTCCACCATTGAAATACATTTTGTACGCGGCGATGGCCGACACCACTTTGACCTGTTAAGATGAGCTATGAATGCAAAACTTTAGATAACAAATTGCACGAGACCCCATTGCACTCTTTTAGACCTGGGGGGGGGGGGGGCACTTGGGTATTTAGGGGGCGCATGCGTTTATTATCATAATTAAAAAATACCCTTAAAGCACTGATTTCTGGCCAAAAAAGCACCGTTATTTTAATAAAACGCTGATTTTTTCCACTAAATAAACACCCCTTCTTTTATCAAAACACTGGCATTGGAAGAACGGGAACACGTATTTTAACTTATGATTTTATAATCCTCTGCGTGTTTAGCGGCAGCAGACTCGGATGCCTAGTCACTTTGGGAGTCACTCGGCGTCAGTCAGCCACGTATATTTCGTGGATTGTAAGGGGATTTTGACCCCCACACTTCGTACCATGGTACAAAAAGGTACCCTTCGTTTACAAAATCGCGGACATGCGGAGGTCTTAAAAAAGACCCCTTCTTCCGCGAAATACGTAACGCAGGTGCAGCCCCCCTCTGTACCTGAGTGCCCCCCCCCCCCCCCCCCCCCCCTCCGGACTTTTAGATCACGCATTGTATGCCACCCCATTATGATTTCTGACTGTAACGGAAAGTTGTCCACCAGAGACAGATATTTTATTTGTGAACAGTAGCGGTGGCGGCTCCACTGTGATTAACATTGTAAGCTCCACGTTATACCAGTAATTGTTCTCGGCTGCAGATCTGTTGCCATATGAGAGAAGCTACACACATAACTTGGATATTGCTTCTTTACTATGAACCCAGTTTACCTCAAACATAAAAGTACTAGTGGTAAGTATTACTCTTATCTCATACAGTAGGAGGTGCAGCACAATATCAAACATCAAGTGTAACAAAACTTTTCCTACCCTGTTTCTCGTGATGTATGCTTGGTAGCTGTTGATGGCTGACTGTATGGAACTGTAATGGTGGCTTTCACGCGAGGGGGCAGATCTAAAGTGGAAAACGTTGGTTGAAAGCTAATCCCTTACTGTTTACAATGTAGGCATGGTGACCACAAAACTGGGGCCTAATCCCAGTTTGACCAAGGGGGCTTGGTATGGAAATCAATATAAACCTTGCAACTCTAGAGGCAAGAAAGTACGTACGTATAAACTAACACTGGCATATTTTAATTAGTTCACCTATGGTACCTCCGTATTGTGGGAAATTGGTGGAGTTATAGAAAAAATGTCCACAACCAGAATTGTCTTTAACTTGTTGAAATTATTCTTAGGACCATATATTTTCAAGAAACAATTTAAAAACCGTCTTCTTTTCAAGCTAGGGGGCGCCACATTACCGACATTTCATGCAGGCTTGTAAATTGATGGCTATACTTTCACTATGAGGGCAGCGGCGATAGAGAAGAGACTTCAGGAACCTGATCCTCGCATAACCCTTCTTGTCCCCCCCCCCCACACCTGTTAAGTCGAGCTGAGACAGGATTGTTACACCATTATTAAAATCATTATGTATATATATATATATATATATATATATATATATATATATATATATATATATATATATATATATATATATATATATATATATATAAATATGTATATATATATATATATATATATATATATATATATATATATATATATATATATATTTATGTTTATATATATATATGAATATATATATTGTAGCGGAATGGATCCCTGGCCGAAGGGATGATCCGACTGACAAACAGAATCACCTTACTTAAATAAAAGGTTTCTTAGTTCTCTCTTGAAATGAAATAAAGCTCAGTTGGGTTTTCTGACTCTTACAATAACGCTTAGCGAAGGTTGGGGATGGATGTGGTGTTGAAGAGAAGACGGGACGAGCAAGTATAAATCAACAATACAGTTTAATCATCACAGTACAATATACATACCACCGCACTCGTTCTCTATACAGCAGCATCAACACAATAAGTCCACTCTATGTAAATGACCATCACGACATCACAAGTCCACAAAAAGTTTTTGATCTCTCTAATATCTGGTCTCAATGTCTGGTAAATCCGGATGTAAATACACACTCTGCTCAGCTACAGTTCTTCTCTATGCTGTCATCATAATCCTCTCTATATACACATAGTAATCCGTGAACAGCTTCAGTCTCTTTCTGGCTACTTGACCTTGTAATCGTTACTCTCTGGGTAGTCTAAATCCAGCTCTCAAGCACCTTAATCCGTCTGTAAACACCTCTGTCGTTAACTCTACTTCTACTCTACTCTAACTCTAATCTAAGACTGACGTGATTCGAATCTAACCTAGTTTCCCGCCCTTCCTTCCAATCGCACGCGCGGTACATCAATCGTTGAGGCCGCACGAGCGCTACGTCACAGAGCACTCGAAATAACTAGATACTTTGTCGCACGTCTAAATGCTAGGCTCTGCGAAGGCGGAGACCCAGCTTACAATAATAAAAGTGACGGAACATGACCTGTTTCTTAGCCCTGGGGTCATTCCGTCACACAGCCCCCGACTTGCTCCGAATCGTCCTCGATTCTTAAATTTCAAAAATTTCCAAAAAGGGAACTCTAAACGCAACTCGAACGTTAAACAAACAATTCTCTCGAACAAGTTCTAAACTCGTCTGTTATGAACAGACTAACCCAGTGACACACAGGTCACTAAACACAGTATAGGAATACTAACTTCTAATGTACACAATTCCCGAGAGTGGACAAGTCCTGGACTTCCGGTCCAACTCTCCCAAATATCGCTCACTTTGTTTACTTTCAATATCGCTCAGCGAAATACTCTTAACTCTCGACATCTACATGACAACAAACTCTGCACTGGAGCGGAATACTTAAAAAGAACTACTATAACTACTAATTAAAAATAAACGCATCTCTATTACCTAAACGTTAAACGTTAATTCTTAAAATACTCGACTTATATAAAATCTTTGACTAGAAAAATAGCACTCTGAGTTAACTCTGAGAACAATAAAAACATTGATAAAAACATGGCAAGATAAAAACAATCAAAATCATGCAATACAGTGGTTTACTCACGTTACGGCTACCAGCTGTTGTGTCGCTAAGGTCTCAAAATTGTTCGCTTATTTTAAGTTCACCAAAATGTGAACGACTCTGACACACCAGCATAGTCCAAAATCTCTCAAGTGTCACTTCGTTAAAACTTCTTCTTGGTCACCGATTTCTTCCTGGGACGTCATGGATGGTACACAGGTCCGGTAGTTCGTAGAGTAATCAAGAATAATCCAATAATTAGGCACAAAAATCGTCGTGACTGGTTAATCCGTCGCCACAGACGATGGACGTAGTAAGTTGGCACTTCGGGTAATTATCCATGGAAGAGACACAAATCCTCGTGACTGGGTAATCCAGCGCCACAGAGGATGGACGGAAATAGGTTGTATCAGGAAGGGCAGGCAGGTCGAGGGTTCGACCGCTGCTGCTGGGTACTCCAGCGCCAGGAAATAAAAGTAGACGTCTCATGATGATCACAATAAAAATAATAAATAAATAAATAATGGTTCGCTCAGGCGTAAGATAAATTGGTTCGCTTAATGCGTGAGATCGAGGTCATCTGTTCTTTCTTGTCCCAGTTTCTTCACTTAAGCATCCGAGTCAGGCAGGGGTTCCGAGTCGGAGAAGGGGTCCGAATCGGAGATAAGGATGATCCCGTCAGCCGCATCCCGGTCTGCCATCTGCTGTCGTCGCATCCCCTCCAACACCCCCCGATCAAAGGCCTTCCTCTCGAGGTCCATTCGGATTTCATCGATGCGCGCCCTGGTGAACTTCTCCATGTATGTCATCAGTTCATCAGGGCTGGTTCTCACGATGGGGCTCAACACGTTGGCATCGAAGGTGAGACGACGAGACTGCTCGATAACTTGTCCTCGCTGGACTGCTCTGATGTCGTAGGCTACCGCCAGGGTTCGCCTCACTTCAACTTGGTCTGTTTCTCGGTCTTCTACTGGTGGGAATCGGGCCATGGTCTCTTCGCTCCCCACCATCGTTCGTGGTCTCGAAGTTCGGCCTCCGCTCAGTTCGTTCCACTGTAGTTTTAGGTCTTCCAGGCTTGTCGTCAGGGCGTCTATTTCTTCCTGCTTTCCGGCTGACTGCTCCTGGACAAGTCGGATTTCATTCTCCGCCGCCGTCAGCTGCCGATCTCGACGTTCCATCTGGTGCTGCATATGGTCGATCTCTAATCGGCAACTCTGCACCAGTTCTTGTGCTTCTTTGGCCTCTAGTCGGATCTCCGTCACCTGCTTCTGTAGAGTCAGCCTCTCTTGGTCTTGGCAATGGGCAGCCTGCATGGCTACCTTCGTGGCCTCTTTGTTGGTGTGTTTCTCTAACCGGAGATCTTCTAGCGCCGTCTCGCAACACTCTCTGTAGTTCGCAGCATCCTGCTCTGCTGCCCTCAAGCGAACGTCAAGCTGCCTCTTGACTTCTTCGGCTTCTTCCATGCTGAGCAGGGTTTCGGCCAGCATCTTTTCGGTGGTCTCTTTCTTTCTCTTGTAGTTCTCTGTTGCCTTCGCTGTCTCTGCGCCAGCCCACTCTGCCATTTCATGTCGGATGCTGGTCACTTTCCGGCGTAGCTGCTGGATGGTTCGCCCATCGTCTCGTCGACCCGCCACGGCCCTCTGCTCGGACTGGTGGGCTAGCAGGAGCGAGTCTTTCTGGGCTCGACACCTGTCGCTCAGCTCTCTGTACTGCCGCTCTAACTCGGTCTCGTGTAGCGTCATCAGGTCGATTTTCTGTTCCATCTCGGCTTTCGTCTTCAGCGATACCTTGTGGCTTTCTTCGAGGGCACTGTACTTTTCCCTCCAGAGGTCCTCCACATCTTGCATGGACTGTAAAAGTTCTGCTTCGACGCTCTGGATTCGCTGTGCCAGCTCGTCCCGCTCTGCCTCGGCCCTCTTCGCCCTGTCTGTATTAGCTTCATACCGCACGTGAGCCGGCTGCACTCCACGGGGATGGTCGTCTCGAGGGTAGCCTCCCGCTGCTCCGGGCTCGCTACCTTGGTGCCAGTTATCGCCTCCCCCATAGCTGCGCCTGTCGGTATCTCGCCGGCTTTCTTCTCGGGAGTTTCTGCGGGTGCGAGGTGGTGAAGGTGTCCTCGTTCGCTTCCTTGGTGGTGGAGTCTCGCCTTCCCATCTTCTCGCCTCCATGCGATACATCGCACTCGCCGAAGTAGGCCGCACCATCGGATCGAACGGCGTCGCTCCCCCCTCTGTTTGCTGGTATCTCTCCTCGTCGATCTCAAGACGTCGGGCAGGGAAATCCGGGTCGTCAACGGCGCTAAACGGGTGCTCCGATGGGTAGAATGGAGCCCCAGGCACGATGTGTCCGTCTTCGACTGCATAATACCCCTTCTTCCACTTGACTTGTATGCACTCGAGTTCTTCGGCATGATGTTTCATGTAGTGCATCTTCATCTCGGTAAAGTTGCAGTCTACGTAGGTGCACCGTCCGCCATGTCCCGTTCCCTTGTAGCTCAGGCACCTCCACGCGTGTATTCCCCTTCCATCGTGCAAGTCTAGGTTGTGTCGGCCCATATCCCGAAAATTCCTCTTGCAGATGCCGCAGTATCCCTCTTCTCGAAGCGAGTGTGTCGGCTGCATGCTCATGTTGCTTTCGTTTGTATCGGATGACTTGTTGACAATGGGATTAGCGGCGATTAATTCGTGATCTGTTTGGTTCGCTCAGGCGTGAGATGAAGAATGGCGTCTTTCCGCTAACTGGGTCAATCTGGTGATGCGGTTCCGGGGGTGTGGCACCCCTTGGAGACATCTGATTGGTTCTCAGGTGACCTCTGCGACACTTGTTGTTTCTCGGACTCTTTCGCCGCCGCCGTCCTCCACCATCACCGCCGAAATATCTCAAGTCTCCCCGTTCTCCAGCCTCCACGTTCCCGCATTCTATTCAGTTACTGCTTGACTGCTTGCCATCAGCTCGGTTGGTTTCTATTTCGCCGCGCGGAGATTATTTCTGTACTTTCGCCCACGGCAAATTCCTCGCTTCGCCAACTAGGTCAAACTCAGCCACTGCCGTGACGTCACGCGGGGACTCCCTCTCACGCGCGGGGAAACCCCTTGGTCTCCAGATGGGACTTCTCACTCGACTCGCCAACACTCGACGCAGCAACAGGCACAGTTCGCCGCCCTCCACAGTCTCCATTCTCCTGCAGTTTCTAACGCCAGAGCGAATCTTCTTCTCTTCTCCAGCAACTTTCCAACGCCAGAGCGAATCTTCTTCTCTTCTCCAGCAACTTTCTAACGCCAGAGCGAATCTTCTTCTCTTCTCCAGCAACTTTCCAACGCCAGAGCGAATCTTCTTCTCTTCTCCAGCAACTTTCTAACGCCAGAGCGATTCTTCTTCTCTTCTCCAGCGATTTCCTACGCCAGAGCGATTCTTCTTCTCTTCTCCAGCGATTTCCTACGCCAGAGCGATTCTTCTTCTCTTCAGTTTTCACACTTCAGAAATTTCTTTTGTCTTCACTGTTCTTGGTGGTCTGGATGATGCCTTCACCCTACTCCCCCTCTTCTTTTACGCTACAATCTCCTGATTGTTCTGGGATTTTTCTTCCGGATGCCTTCCTTTCTCGTTTCCATGGCAACCATTTCTCCCCCAGGTGTCATCATAAGGACTTTCGGTCGGACATTTTCTCTCCATCGCCTCTTCCTGCTGGTACTCAGGTGGCTGGTCACTTCCCCAAGTGGTCGAAATCACCATTCTTGAACGAAAAGACATCTAGGGGGTGTGTACACAATTTCGGATTTGGTAATTTACTTGGCGTCCTTCTCACTCTTCGGAATGACTCCTCCTCCAGCTAGACGAATATTCTTCAGTCCTCACGGTGCATTAGCTTTTGAGTTGATGTCAGCATGATCCAGGGTTGTAGGAGTTATCCTTGTTGCTGGCTAGTCTTGCCATTTCCCCTGCTACCAGCCGGCACAGCATATACACGCGTATTTCGTAGCTCGAACTTCAGTGTCTTGTCTTTCTCTATCTTTCACACTTCCATACGATCTCTCTCTGCCTTAGACCACCTGGTTTCCTTCACTCTCTATTCACACCCATAGCGCTGCGGAGCTCTTCTTTCTCTCCGCCCCGAGGTTCTCTGGGAATTTTCTTTCTCTGGTCTCACGTCGGGTTGGTCATCACCACTTTCGGAGTCTACCGATGTCGGAATCTCGTGTTCTCTCGGCTCATCCTCAGCTCCATCGGTGCTAGACCAATCCCCGGGCTTGACAAAGGTTATCAGCCTCTCTCCATTGACCACTGTTCTCTTTCCTTTCTTGTCTTCTATTCGGTACGTCACGTCGGCCATCACGTCGATCACGGTATAGGGTCCCTTGCACTTGTGTTCAAACTTGGCAGCTCTACCCTGTCTTCTAACCTTGGTGATCAGCCAGACTAAGTCTCCCACGTCTCTCCGGTGGCCCATTGCCCCCCGATCATGTTGCAGTTTCTGTCGTCGCATTGCTTGACCGGTGACTTCTCTGGCCCGTCGGTGGACTTTAGCCAATTTCTCTCGGAGGTCCCAAGTGTGCTCCAGCTCGTCCTGCTCCACCAGACTGGTGGGCAACTCGGACATGGTGAGTGCCAAGGGGACGGTCATCTCTCTTCCAAACAGCATCATGTGTGGTGTCTGTTGAGTGGTTTCATGCACACTGGATCGGTAAGCCATCAGGGTGAGGGGTAAGATTTTATCCCAGTTGTCGTGTTCTTCTCCTATCAGGCTTCTGATCATGGCTCCCATCGTACGGTTGAACCTCTCCACCATTCCATTTCCCTCAGGGTGATAGGCAGTAGTTCTTGTCTTGCGTATTCCCAGTAATCTGCACACCTCCTGGAACAGCGTACTCTCGAAGTTTCTTCCCTGATCGCTGTGGATGGAGACAGGGGTACCATATCTGCTGACGAAGTCATTCACCAGGGCCTCGGCTACCGTCTCGGCTGTCTCGTCCGGCAAGGCATAGGCTTCTACCCACTTGGTAAAATAACAAGTGATGACTAGGATCTTCGAGTTCCCTCTGGCTGTCTCAGGCAGCGGTCCATACATGTCTATGGCGATTCTCTCAAAGGGCGTCCCCGATCTCACAATGGTCATAGGATTCTTCCTGGTCCTGCCTCCCGGTCCCTTGGCTCTGACGCAGACCCCGCACTGGGCCAGCCAACTCCTGACGTCAGCTCGCATGTCATACCAGAAGTACTTCTCATGTAGACGTGCCACTGTTCGCTTCACTCCCAGATGAGCTGTCCACCTCTCACCGTGGGCTTGCTGTAGGAACTCTTTCCGCTTGCTCCTTGGAACCAGCACTTGAGTGTGAACTTTCGCTCCGTCGGAACTCTCCCACTTTCTGTAGATGACACCTTCTTTCATCTTCAGGCGTTGCCATTCTCCCCAGTAGGACTTGGTGGCCAAGCTGTGTTCGGATATCTCATTCCATCTGGGTCTCTCTTCCCCCCTGGCCAGCCTAGTCCAGATTGGCGCGATGTCGGGGTCTTCTTTCTGTAATTCTCTCCACTCAGCATTCGTCCACAGCGGCTGTATAGTGACCGCTGCCACCCTGTGGTTTTCCTCTGGACGAAGGCAGGTGATGTTCTCTTCCACCTCTTCAGGCGATTCACTCTCGGTACTCTTGATTTCGGGGTCACCACTGTCGGAGCTTCTCCCCCTCTCTGGTTGTTCGTTTGGCCGTCTGCTCAAGCCGTCGGCGTTACCGTGACTCCTGCCAGCTCTGTGCACAATTTCCTTGTTGAACTCTGCCAGGGTATTCTGCCACCTGGCCCACATTCCCGTGGCGTCTTTGAAGGTTTGCAACCACTTCAAGGCGGCGTGATCTGTGCGTAGCTTGAACTTTCTTCCTATCAGGTAGTGCCGGAAATACTTGCAGTAGAAAACCACCGCCAACAGCTCTCTCTTTGTCACGCTGTAGTTCCTCTCCGACTTGCTCAGCCCCCGACTTGCATATGCTATGGGTCTCTCTACGCCGTCTTGCACCTGCGACAATACCGCCCCGATTCCTGTGGCACTGGCGTCGGTATCTAAGATGAAGTCTTCCTCACTGCTAGGGTAGGCTAGGATGGGGGCCTCCACCAATTTCTTCCGCAGTGTCTCGAAGGCAACCTGGCATTCGGTGGTCCACAAGAAGGGTCTGTTCTTCTCCGTCAGCCTATGCAGGGGACGGGCAATTGTCCCGAAATTCTGTACAAACCTCCTGTAGTACGATGCAGTCCCCAGGAAGCTGCGTACCTCGGTCTGCGTGGTGGGCACTGGCCACTCTCTCACAGTCTCGATCTTCTCAGGGTCCGTCATGACTCCCTCCTCCGTCACCACGTGCCCCAGGTAGTGTACTCTCTTCTGGAATAAGCGACACTTGCTGGGCTTGAGCTTCATTCCCGCCTGTCCTATTCTGCTCAGGATCGCATCCAGGCGGTCCAGGGTCTGCTGCTCTGTTTTCCCGAAGATGATGACGTCATCCAGGTAGATGAGGCAGGTTTCCCACTGTAATCCCGACAGCACGGTTTCCATAAGCCGCTCGAAAGTACCGGGTGCTGTACTCAAGCCAAAGGGCATGACCTTCCAGGAATACAACCCCCCGCTGGTTATAAACGCGGACTTCTCTTGTGCACTCTTGGACATTCCCACCTGCCAGTAGCCGCTGGCCAGGTCAAGGGTACAAAACCACTTGCTTCCTCCCAAGGCGTCCAGTGAATCGTCGATTCTGGGTAAGGGGTAGGCGTCCTGGATGGTGTGGCTGTTCAGACGTCGGTAGTCTACGCACAGACGGGTCGTGTTGTCTTTCTTTTTCACCATCACCACTGGTGCCGCCCACGGGCTCGCCGACGGCTCTATCAGGTCCCTCTTCAGCAGGTCGTCCACTATTTCCTTGGCTTCTGTCTGTTTCCAAAACGGGAACCTTCTGGCCGGCTGCCGCAGTGGTCGCAGGTCTGGGGGTGTCCTGATCTCATGCTGGACCAAATGTGTCCGCCCCAGGTCGTCTGGCCCACTAGCAAAAGCACTCTGGTGTTTGGTCAGCAGCTCCGCCAGTTTCTTCTTCCCTTCCGACGACAGGTGTTCACTTCCCTCTTTACACAATGGCCGCAGGAAGTCGGGCATCTTTTCTGTACATCTTTTCTGCTCTGGTTCTTTCTTGGTTTCCACGGGGACGGGTGGCTCTCCGGCCACCGGGGTCACTACTCCTGCTGGCGTACCCTTGTAGATCGTGATAGGTTCGCTGGTGGTATTGAGGAGTCGGATGGGTATATAATCTTTGCCCACATCCACCAGTGCCTTCCCCACCATAACGCCCCTCTGTCCCATCTTCCCCTTCGAACTAGGTTCCACCAATCCTGATCCTCTCACTCTCTCCAATTCTTTCGTGCGGCCGCAGATATACCCCGTGGTCAGGATTTCCTTTCGGGGGGGTATCACCACTGTTCTGTCCGCCAGCACCTTGCAACACTTCGACAGCCCTGATATTCTCTGGCTGATGTAGGGGACTGTTTTTCCTCCCTCGAACTCGACTTGTTGAGTATGATGGTTCACCATGATTCCACCCGCTCTCTGTAGTCCTATACCTAACACGACGTCATCGGCTATCTCGGCGATCATGAAGTGTCCTACCAATATCGTTCCACACAAATCCACTTCTAGTTCCACTTCTCCCCGAACTGTCACTGGTGATTTGTCGATGGAGACTAGCCTCTCTCTGCACTCTCTCAGGGCTAGGTCGTTTCTATTCGGGTGGTTCAGGTAGACCTCGGGCGAGATAATCGACTTCGTGGCGCCGGTATCCAACAAGCATTCGTACTCTTTTCCTCCTATCTTTCCAATCATGTAGGGGCTCCCCTCATCTTCCCCGTCGAAGTGTATTTTCTTGGGCGTCTGTTCTACTCCTCCTGTGCCGGCCCTCCTGCCCCGGGGGCGGCACTCGGTCCGTTTCCCGAACCGGTCTTGTTGGGACAGTCTCTCGCCATGTGACCTGGCTGTCGGCAGCTATAGCACAGGAACGGCCTCTGTGGTCCTCCAGCACCCTCCCATCTTCTGGGCTGCAACTTCAGGACGAGTTCTTCCAGGGCCTCTAATTTCGCTTGGATGGTGTTATCCGCAGTGGGTGTCACGGTCCCCACCTGTCGGGCTACCGTGGTCAGCAGGGGTTTTCCCTTCAGCTCTTTCGCGCCACGCCCACTTTCGGTGCCCTCATACTTGATGGCTAGATGCACTGCTTCCTCCAAGGTCTGGGCATCCCCTCTGGCGGTCAAACGCTGTATCTTCTCGTCTGCAATCATCTCGATGAACGCCTTCTTCATGAGACGATCCTTCAACTTCCCTTCTGCGTCGGGGTAGGCCAGGGTGAACAGCCGTCTACACACGTCACCCAACTCCTGCAGACTCTCTTCTGGCTTCTGGCGACGCTGCGCCAACTCCATGGCGTGTTTCTCGGCCTGGTCATCCGATGCGTAGCGCTGGTCAAGAACCCTGACGATGTTTCGGTACGAGGATCTCTCGGCGTCGGACAGGTGCTGTACCACCCGTTGGGCTCCTCCCTTCATAGCCGCGATAAGGCACAGGCTTTTCTCGCTGTCGCTCCACTTGTTGAGCTTCGCTGTCGCCTCAAAGTGCATGCGATAATCCACCCATGACTCGCTCACCCCGTCAAAGCGGTCCACTCGGGCGTTTCGCCAGTGCTCGGATGTCTTCGGCCGTTGGGGCTCGCCCGTTCCCTCTGTCCGTGCTGCCATGGCCCGCTGCGTCTCCGCTATCGTCTTCAACGTTCCTCCCATCAGGGCTGCCATGTCTGCTATCACCTGTTCCATACCAATCGGCTCTCTCTCTCGCGGTGATTCTGTACCTCGGGTCGGGGCTGTCGTCCGCCCCGCCCCCACAATTCCCTTCCTGGGAAAGTCAATCACCCCGGAGCTGCTACTGGCCAACGGCACTTCCATCAGGGGCACCGTAGTGTCCAACGAAGCGTTGACCGCTCCTCTTCTACTCGCCGAGGGATGGCCTGGTGGTGCTCGTGTACCGCAATCAGCTTCTGTCCTCTGCTCGGCTCTGGAGGTCACCCGCTCCCCTGTGACGTCACGGCACGGTCGATCTGGCGCCACCGACTCTGCATCTGACGACGAATCTCCCGCCTCTGCCTTGCTATCTCTCTGAAGAACCGCTTGTCTCTCAGCTACCGGTCGCTCGGACGGCCACTCTGTCGCTCGGGTTGCACCAAATGAACGATCTGCTGACATAAAATCGTCCAAACGGGCACCCGAGATCTGTTCTCTGAAAGTGTTAACGGTTCGCTCAGGCGTAAGAAAGGTTCGCTCAATGCGTAAGGAATCGGTTCGCTCAGGCGTAAGAAAGGTTCGCTTTATGCGTGGTTTGGACGATAATTCTGTGTCTTGAGGTGGACTCAATGCCACTTTTGGTGAATGTTCTTGCCACTTTTGGTGAATGTTCTCGCCCAAACTCCGATCCCGATCTGTTGGCCGCCGCCATCGCCAGTGACTGCGCCGCCAGCCACGGCTGCGTGATGTCTACCCCCTCGAGCCGCAACGCACCGTCCGCCTGTTCCTCCACCACCTCGACAATTTGCTTTCGTTCCGCTTCACCTTCCATCCCCACTGATTATTACTACCAACTGTGAGTTCGTTCCGACAAAAAGTTTCGAGAATTTCGCCGATAGTGTTAAACACTATCCCACCGCTGTCACCAAAGAAGAGTGTGCTATATGTAGCGGAATGGATCCCTGGCCGAAGGGATGATCCGACTGACAAACAGAATCACCTTACTTAAATAAAAGGTTTCTTAGTTCTCTCTTGAAATGAAATAAAGCTCAGTTGGGTTTTCTGACTCTTACAATAACGCTTAGCGAAGGTTGGGGATGGATGTGGTGTTGAAGAGAAGACGGGACGAGCAAGTATAAATCAACAATACAGTTTAATCATCACAGTACAATATACATACCACCGCACTCGTTCTCTATACAGCAGCATCAACACAATAAGTCCACTCTATGTAAATGACCATCACGACATCACAAGTCCACAAAAAGTTTTTGATCTCTCTAATATCTGGTCTCAATGTCTGGTAAATCCGGATGTAAATACACACTCTGCTCAGCTACAGTTCTTCTCTATGCTGTCATCATAATCCTCTCTATATACACATAGTAATCCGTGAACAGCTTCAGTCTCTTTCTGGCTACTTGACCTTGTAATCGTTACTCTCTGGGTAGTCTAAATCCAGCTCTCAAGCACCTTAATCCGTCTGTAAACACCTCTGTCGTTAACTCTACTTCTACTCTACTCTAACTCTAATCTAAGACTGACGTGATTCGAATCTAACCTAGTTTCCCGCCCTTCCTTCCAATCGCACGCGCGGTACATCAATCGTTGAGGCCGCACGAGCGCTACGTCACAGAGCACTCGAAATAACTAGATACTTTGTCGCACGTCTAAATGCTAGGCTCTGCGAAGGCGGAGACCCAGCTTACAATAATAAAAGTGACGGAACATGACCTGTTTCTTAGCCCTGGGGTCATTCCGTCACAATATATATATATATATATATATATATATATATATATATATATATATATATATATATATATATATATATATATATATATATATATATATATATATATGTATGTATATATATATATATATATATATATATATATATATATATATATATATATATATATATATATGTATATATATATATATATATATATATATATTATCATTACTACTATCACTGTTATTATCATCAATATACATTTATTATTATAATATGTATATATATATATATATATATATATATATATATATATATATATTTATGTTTATATATATATATGAATATATATATATATATATATATATATATATATATATATATATATATATATATATATATATATATATATATATATATATATATATATATATGTATGTATATATATATATATATATATATATATATATATATATATATATATATATGTATATATATATATATATATATATATATTATCATTACTACTATCACTGTTATTATCATCAATATACATTTATTATTATTATAAGTTTTATTACTATCTTAGTTGAATAAAAGAAGGGATATGTAGTGAGAGACCAACTAACATATGCGCTATGGGGAAGCGCTGAAGACCTGACTATGGCAGGGGTCTCGAATATAGCTTAAGTGTGACGTCACCAGGAGACAAAGACAAAGGAGGGCTTTCATATCGTTTACATTACAGAGAAACTTCGGCACCAAAATGCTGCGCAGAACGCAACTTTTTGGATATACAGTAGGGACATTTAATTCCTGACCCAGTCGTCTGGTTGCCCGCAAACGACCGCCTGCTCGGCTGCCTGGTTGCGTTCAGACGGCCGCGCGAGATAATTAGGCATGCATATGCATGACCCGGGCAGATGCGGGCGACTGGCCGCCCGCTTCCGATGCAATAATTACGCCGTATCAAAACGATAGACGGCGCCACTTGCGTGACCTGGGGCCGACTACACCGAAACTTAAGTCAGAACTTAGCTACGACTTTTTATATTCTTAGCTAAGACTGGTTTCGGACTTAGCTAAGTTTAAGACTTTTGTTGGACTGCACAAAGATCTTTAAGTCAAAACTTAGCTAAGTGCGAAATCTTAGACTTTGTTTAGTCTTAGACGAATTTTTATTGTTGTAGGAGGCCTTACAAACACATGTGCATGCGTAATACCTGCCCCATCCATATCCGGTCACAGCATGTTGTTGTTGTGTTCTGTATAACTCATCGGACTCTCATCTTTAAGTCATATTTTTGAATGCTTCCAAGCAATGGACGTCGGATTAAATGATTTAGAATTCGTAAGGACATGTTGATCATTTCATGTATTTCCTCGGATGAGAAATTATCCCAGCACGCTGTGGAAATTGAGTTATATGTACAACTTTTAGGAGACAATTTTTCAGTTGTATGATCTCTAAATCTATGACTATGTTGAATTAAAAAGTGAAGATCTAGTTCCTAGCATAATGTAAAGTTCTCTCGTTAGTGGAGCTGGTATCTTGTAAAGTTTAAGTGTGGCGGAAGATGAATTTTGCAGCCACCAATTCCCAAATGACTTGTATTTATTAAAATGTATCACCAAACAGTTAAGTCAGTACTGGTATATATATTTATGTCTCCACCCAGGCTATAAGGGGAGAATAGATGTATTGTTTTTGGCACAGTTCTTGTCGGCATCCACATCCAAATTGTTAAATATTAACATTTACATTTTTATTCATTTAAAAATGTGCTGGCATAGAAGAATATATTTTTATATATTTACAATATATTTTCTATATTGCGCTACAAAGGTCATTATAACACTTTGCCTGTATATAGTGGGGATTATAAGCAAGACATGACAGTGATAAGGAAGTGTGTGTTAGGTGTTCTGTGTTAGCCTTGTGTTCCCTACTTGTACATAGACGACTTAACTTAAAAACAAACTCCTCTCTTTCTCCAATCAGGGACCTGATTCAGATTTAGGGTCTTTCTCCAATCCCTCACCACATCAAGCTACTGATCTGTTTCTTAAAGGATCCATCAAATAGGTCTCGTTGATCACTAGTTGTTTGTGACTAGATGGCAGGGCAGGAGGAATGACAGCAGGACGATGGCTGATGGTGGAGTGATGCAAATACATAAATCACGCATGTTGTTTGCCTCATCAGGAATCCTACCTACTATCCGTAGCCTGCATGGTCTGGATATTTTTAGGCTACTGGTGCTGGAGGCTAATTTGACCAATACAAAATGATGCAAAAAAATCTAAAAAATGACTGAAACCCTGGCACATGGTCACTCTTCTGAGAGTACTCAGCGAGAGCTTTCCAATGAATACCAACATAATCGGGTGTAAAAATGTTTTCAAAAATCTTTGCATTCTTATGCTTTGGACAAAAGTAGCTTCAGCATTGGAAGGATTAATGCAAGGACTACAAGCATTATGCAGGAATTGGAAATTTTCCTCTCTCTGACACCTAAAAATACTGGATGAATCACCATCACTCTTGACTAGATATCATTATGAATGATCTCAATAGGAGCATTAATCCAGGATTTCATTCTAAATCAGAGAAACCCACCATCTCATTGGTTTTAAGCAAAACTAAAAAAGGGACAATTTCCAGCAAGATAACCAGCATTTTGAATTGTGAAGGTAGATTTGTCAAACTCCTTGAATCCCTCTGTATCCTCTAATGGGCCTTCCGTGCCCTTACTCTAGCAGTTTTCTAGCATTATCCTACGAATCCCCTGGCATTCCAAATTTAGGTTTTAGGTATAATGTATGGTGTATAGAAGTTGGGAGATGGATGGCTATTAACCCTTATGCTAGTGGTGGCTAATTTGGCCAATAAAAAAAGATGCAGAAATACAATTAAAACCCTGGCACATGGGTACTCATCTGAGAATCCTCAGTGAGAGCTCTCCAATGAATAGCAACATGGCAGGGGTTAGATGGATTTCAAAATGTTCTTTTGATGAAAGTAGACTTGGATTGGTAGGATTAATGTTCCCCTTAATATAGAGCTATTAAAGGAATGTGTTTTTAGCCACCTTTGTCCTCAAGTCAAAAAAACTTCAAAGTGGTCCACTTACTCCATGTGATTGGGAGATGGTTGATGTGAAGTGTTAGCGGGTATTGTGTGTCCATTTGATGGGAAAGCAAGGAGTCGCCCATTGTTGTGACCTCACACCATATGTGTCTTGGGCATTAATACATATTAAGAAGTCATTTCTTAAGATCTTACGACACTTTTAGAAATCTCAGTTTAATTTTCCTCGAATCTTGCCAAAGGAAAGAACATAGCACAGTGATCATCAAAACCACTTAAAATCATGGGATCATCAGCTTAGTTTTTTTTCACAGATTTTTGAAAAATGAATGCAATTCATGTCACAAACATCACTTTCTCCACAAATGGTGTCTTTCTTTGGTAGATTTATCCCTTCAGAGATACTGACACAGCCTGAAATACTGTTCTGCCTTGTTTAAATTACTTTTCTGCTGTAATATATGAATTATTGGGCAAAATCAAGGAAATCAAGAAACAAGTTACCCAAAATTGATATGTAGGAATTGCCTAGTATAAATTTCACCAATTTCTGTCTACACTATATACACAATGCTCTTAATAAGAAGACATAAAGAAAATGATAGGTCATTGTGTTAGTTTCCGAACCACAGATGGTCAAAGTTTGTTAAAAATTGGACTTTTTGGTGGCAACCTTTTATGAAAATGGTAGAAAAGAGTTACTCAATTGTTACCATATATACCCATGCTTATATTGTTGAGCAAGGGAACCCCATTTTATACTATGAATTATCACACATGCCTGAAAACGTGTCAGAAGATCAAATTTAATGAATATGGAAATCACTGTAGCCAAAAACAAAAAACTCACAGGATACAATTTATAATAGGCAGGTATAATCAGAATTGGTACTATGAAATGATTTATTTGTATATATGAATGTGCATGATTTTCTAATACCTATAAATCATTATGTAGTAATTATAAATAATTTTATAGTATTCGTGAAATATTTTCTGGTATTTAAAGGTATTTTTATACATACACGCCTTACTGAGCACTCCAAAGAGGTTTGGCAAGTTTGTAGGGCAAACTCAACCGTTTTGACACAAAAAAAGTGGAAAAAGCGGCATGCCAGACTCAAGTCAGACAGACTATAGGTGCCAGGGTCTCTTCTATGGCCAACTTGTATGACTGAGGGTGGGGTGGTCATGGGAAGGTCTCCTGGAAATTTTGATTTTATACAAGATTTATCCTACACATATCCTGCCTGCCACACAAACCAGAAGTCAGGAATACACAACTGCCAGGGTAGATCAGATAAGGGAGGTCATTCATGTGCTTTAATAGATACACATCACAGCATGGTGCCTCATGAGACCTCACTTCCTTGTCATCTTTCATATATAAAAAAAATATTCAAAGGTGAAAAAGTCCTGTGTATGATACTTCTGGAAATAACTTAAAAGTAACCATAGATTTACACATTCTTTGACGGAAAGTTGATGGTTTGAATTCCAATAAAAAAAATCTCAAAATATTTTCCAAATGGAGTGATCAGATGAGACAGGGCCATTGTGGTTTCAGAAAAGCATCACAGTTGGCTGCCTCTCTTCTTAGGAGGCAACTTTTTAAAAAGCAGGGCTCTATATTAAGGGTAATGCCCTACTTCTCTTGGCAGGTGAATATTTTTCAAAATGCCTGAAGGGTAGGTAAAATCCCCCAGTTGTTGAATCCCCATAGCCCCAATCAAGATATTGTAGTCGTAGCTTTGATAAAATTGCTGCAGTCTTTTCCGAAAACAATTATTAATTTGTAAGCTACTTTTTCATTGTTATATTTCACTTTGGAACTGTACCAAAGTATAACTGATGTGTTAAATGATAATATTCTTGATATTTCGCTGACCATGATCACTTTTCCTGTAGTCAGCCGGGCTACAAAGGCAAATATTATTATAGCCCAACACAATTTTCTGTAGCCTTGGGCTATGGGGCTAGTGGCTATATAACTGGACCCCTGATTGATATATGCCCATTGTTTCAATATTATTTGATAACTTATAAATAGGTACTGTTTGAAATTAAGAACACCATGACATATCACATATGTATGATTTATTTCATGGTTTACCTCTTACATCTTGCACCCTGTAGGGAGGGTACTTTTGTAGCACTGCCAAACTTAATTCCTCATCAAAAGACTATTTTAATGGCAATATATATACTTTATAAAGGGCTAAGTAATCAAATACAAACAGTCAAACACAGAACCACAAGACCTCGAGAGGTCTGATGCATCTCACAGTCTCTGGCCTGCGGCCCTCAGTTGTGAGATGCATCATAACTCCAGAGGCCTTATATTACAAATAAAAGTAATATGTATTTCTAAGAGTATTAAATATTTGTTTAAATATATTGACTTTAACAGCAAAATATTTTTTTTCTCAATGTAAGATGAAGAAAAGAATGGATGTGTAGCTAGAGACCAATTACTACATGAGCTATAGTGAAGGGCTGGACTCATGCCAGGAGTCACTAATCTGGCATCAGCGTGAGGTAACGTGGCAACAAGGACCAATCCGAGCTCCTGTATCAATTACATTACAGAGAAAGCTGATCGCCAACAACAGCTGGGCATGCGCAGAGCACCAATTACGGGCTATTAGTTGACCCTGGTTGAGGCTAGCCTGTTCAGGTTGACCAACTGGTGTTTGGTCATCTAGTTCATAATATAACAGCCATTGAGACCTCGCCAGGCAGCGATGTTGGAAACGCAAGACCTCGGAAGGTCTGATGCATCTCACAGTCCCTGGCCAGATGTCCTCGGCTGTGAGATGCATATGACCGCCCTTGACCTTGGGTTGTCCAACCCAGCAGCCTGGCTCGATCTCAATCCCAATAGCCTCATTTGTTGCCCTTAAGCACTGTCATGGTAACCATATGTAAAGAACTTGTCAAGGAGTCCTTGTTTCCACAAATTAAATGCACTTTTTCCAGATTGGCAAATAATTGAACAGTAAAACATTTTTTCATGCTAGTATGCTAAAAAGGTATAACAGCCATTGAGATCGAGACAGGATGCTGTGTTGGGAAGGCCAAGGCCTTGGGAGGTTTGGTGCATCTCACAGACTCTGGCTTGCGGCCCTCAGCTGTGAGATGCATCATTCCTCCGGAGGCCTTTGGGGTCTCAACACAGCAGTCTGCCTCAAACTAAATCCTATATTGCAAAATTGAAATAAAAGTAATATGTAAACATATTTATAGCCACACAGCGCAGCCAGGGCTGGACAAATTGTTTTCTGACCTCATTTGTTGCCCTCACGCATTGTCATGGCAACCATTTGTAACCAACTTTTTAAAGCCCTTGTTCCACAAGTTAAAGGCACTTTTCGTCAAAATAAAACAGCAAAATATAGTTTTTCTTATTTTTAGATGAAGAAAAGAATGGATGTGTAGCTAGAGACCAATTACTATATGCGCTATAGTAAAGGGCTGGACTCATGCCAGGAGTCACTGATCTGGCATCAGGGTGAGGTCACGTGGCAACAAGGACCAATCCGAGCTCCTGTATCAATTACATTACAGAGAAACCTAATCGCCAGCATCAGCTGGGATTATAGGCTTACTTGACACTGGTTTAGGCTAGCCTGTTCAAGTTTCTATTCCTGATTCCATCTGTATTTGGTCATCTAATTCATATTATATCAGCCATTGAGACCTCGCCTGGCAGCTATGTTGGAAGCGCAAGACCTCGGGAGGTCTGATGCATCCCACAGTCCATCAGCTGGGCATGCACAGATCACCAATTATGGGCTATTAGTTGACATTGGTTGAGGCTATATATATATATATATATATATATATATATATATATATATATATATATATATATATATATATATATATATATATATATATATATATATATATATATATACAAACATTCATTCACACAGGCCTATACATACAATAGCCTAGAATGAAGGCTATAGTACTCCAATATCCTATTCTGTCACTGCCAACTTACACTAAAAAAATAGTGCCAGGTGAGATGCACCTAGAGCAAACCTGACCACCTGAGATATACTTGCTGTGTAGTCATGCTAAAAATAAACACACAAGAGACAGAGCTTTATCAGCCTTGAATCTAGGTCAGTTTCTGACCAGTTGGCCCTGAAGACACAAGGTACTTTCAAGCTGTGTGCTTATCAGTGACCTTATTTTCAGCTTTACCTCAGCAGGCTGTAAAAGACAGGTTGGGTAGTGGCTCTGGTGGTAGTGGTGGTAGGCAGTGCAGGACATAGGGTGACAATAACTGGTATACTGGCCAGTCAGTAACACTTACCTGCATGTGAACAGTTTACTACCTACTAAGTGCTAAACTGTTCATAGTTACTACTTAGAAATTTGATATAATTTTTTTGTATATAACTTCTGCATTGTGCAGACACTCCAATAAATTCTCCAGCGGCTCCTTCAAATTTCTGCCAAAAGATGTTACTCTAGCCATTTCCAGCAATGCTTTGTCAGACAACTTTACAAATGAATCGGTTGAAATCAGCTAAACCCTTAGGCTGATGTTGGCTAATTTGGCCAATACAAGATTATGCAAAAATCCTGAAAAATGATTGAAACCCTGGCACATTGGTACTCATTTGAGAATACTCAGTAATAGCTATCCAATGAATACCAACATGACACTGATGACAGGAATATTAGATGTGGACATATATCTGTAGGTTAAAGGGGCCCTATAAAGGCTCACATACATATCAGCTTTATGAAAGAAATACACTTCAAGAACAGGATGCTGCCCTTCTTTCTCTCTCAGTGATCCCATGAAGGTAGATTTTTGCATAATGCCATCATCCTTCCAAGACCCTGGCAGCCACTGGCTGCGGCCATGTTTTTCAAGTGCTATCAGCTGTGACTGATTCGGTGGCAGAGATCACATCCTGTCCCCTAGCTACCTCTGGGCAGTGTGAGTGTATCATAAACAGCAGTGCTCCTCACAAGAGCTCTCTGCACAAGTTGCATTAAAAAGTATCAAACAAGAAAATGGTAAAATCATGTGCAGCAATTGGCTGTTAAAAAAAGACACGGTAGTGAAGAAAGCTTTCATAGATTTCCTAGTAGTAAAGTCAGACAAAAACAGTGGTTAGCATCCATGAAACTTTTAAACCCACCTGTCCTGAAGCATGCAGTTGTATATAATATCTGGTAACCAATTTTTATAAATCTCTTATTTTAAGTTTTTAACCATGAGTTGCTTTACAAATACAAGCACAGGTATATGCATTAAATGTTTAATATTAAGCCAGCATGAGAAGGGTATATATCATTCCCTACCTTACAAAATTGAAACAGCTAAGGTTATAGTAGAGCTGCACTCACAGAGGGAGATCGACTCATGAGCTCACCACCATTTTGACTCATGAGCTCATGAGCTGGTGGATGCACGGTTTTCTAAATAAATATTCATTATTCAGCCCAAAATACTTACTGATGGAGAATTGCTAACATTTACATTGTTATTTGAAATAACCTATTTCATTTTAAAATGTGGCTGCATATAAGAATACATAGCTATATATTTACTTATTGCTCTCTATCAAGCGGTACAAAGGTCAGTATAACGCTCAACACTGCCTTTATACATTGGGGATTGTAATGCCAGCGATAAGTAGTAATAAGAAAGTATGTGTGAGACGCTCTGTGTTACGTTTGTGTTCCAAACATAAACGAGTTCGCGAGTTGGCGACTTCAGCTCGAGCTCGGCTCGCCTGCCCTAATGCTCGAGCCACTCGAGTTCGTGAGTGGCGAGTGCAGCTCTAGGTTATAGTCAGTCATGACCCCATTTTCACTGAGAAGAAATACATTTCTAAACAATACTGCAATATAGAGGAAGGTTGAAATCAAAATATCTCAAATTGCAAGTTACCCTTTTTTGTTTATTAGGAGAGAATCAATGATATTTTCATTTACTCTTTACCAACCTTCTCTTAATGACTTATGTTTAATAATCATACTCTTCATTATTTTGACAAAAGACATATGCCAGGGAAATACCATGTAGGTGTTTGATATGTGGATATGTAGCAAGAGACCAATTACTATATGCGCTTTAGTGAAGGGCTGTACTCGACTGGTGTTAGTGATCTGGGAATCAGTGTGAAGTCACGAGGGAACAAGTATCAATCAGGGCTCTAATTCACATTACAGAGAAACATGTGCACCAGCATCATCAGAGTAAGGCCAAAGAACAACTTTTGGACTATTGGTTGAGGCCAGCCTGTTCAGGTTGACTGGCTGGTTTCATATCCACTTGTTTTTATTCATCTAAGGCATCTCACAGCCGAGGGCTGCAAGCCAGAGTCTGTGAGATGCATCAGACCTCCCAACATGTTGGCTTTTCGAACACAGTAGCCTGTCTCGAACCCTTGGCTATTACACATTTAGCAAACTCAAATGAAAAAAATGTTTTCTGTTCAACTATTTGCCAATTTGGGAAACAACACTAACAGAGCCATAGCTGGCCTGAAGGATTAGACTAGATTTTATTTGTATTATATGATTAAGATTGAGGCAGGCTGCTGTGTTGGGAACCCCAATCCTTGAGAGGTATGATGCATCTCCTTAGATGAAGAGAAGAATGGATATGTAGAGAGAGACCAATTACTATATGCGCTATAGTAAAGGGCTGGAAACGACAGGGGTCTTGATCTGGCATCAGGATGAGGTCACAAGGGAACAAGGACCAATCAGGGCTCTCGTATCATTTACACTACTGAGAAACCTGTGCGCCAGCATCATCTGAGCATGCGCAGAGTACAATGTAAGGGCTATTGGTTGAGGCTAGCCTGTTTAGGTTGACAGGCTGGTTTAATATCCACTTGTTTTTATTTATCTAAGATCTAAGGTGTAAGTGACAATACATGTAGATTGCAGCATTGATCACACATACACGTGTGAAATTTTACAAATATGCAATAAATAACAACTCAAAATTCTAGAAAAAAGCACATCAGAGGTCAGGCTTTGCTTAAAAAACTAAGAGACCGCTGGACTTCAGGTTTTCAAATCGCCATAGCCCAAGATCTCATAGCCCTGGAATTTCTAAATGCTGCAGTCCCACTACAGTCCTTCCCTAAAACAATTATTGAAGGCGTAAACTTTTTTTCACTGTTCTATAGCATATTGTCAAATGGTGTTCCTCAAATATAGCTCTTAGCATTATCTTAAAATTTCTCTTACCTTTTAGTCAGCCAGGCTACAAAGGCATATATTATTATAGCCCAACACAATTTTCTGTAGCCATTGGCCATGGGGCTAGTGGCTAGCTGGACCAGAAATTGATAAATATGGTTGGAGAACTGATATTTGGGACGGTCAGAGGTTTCTGTTGGTGGCCCTACTGATTTAGCTGCCAGTGCTGAGCCACCCGGGCGCTGCGAGCGTCTGAGGACGCCCGGCTTGCCCGCGTGTATTGACACCCAGACGGCCGAGCGGCGATCGCATGCCTGGGCATGAAATCTGCCCGGAGGTCCCGCTGGTTTGCATACGGAATTAAATGTCCGTACTGTAGATAAGGGGACACTTAATTGAACATTTGCTTATATCCCCTTGGCTATTTTGACTTCAAAACTTGAAATTGTCTCCCATGAACAGTAAGAAAGAGATCATTTCATTGGCAATACCATTTTTGAAATAGTATTCAAGCATTCCGTAGTTTATAAAATGAAGTATACCCTTTGTGACATCTCATATCACAAGATGTCCTAATGCTATAGTTTAAGGAAAGTTGCAGCAACTTTATGGTGTTTATTACTGAAACATGGTTTGTATTCTAAAACCAAAATTTCACTCACTGATGCATAAAAGACATGTATGTGCCAGTCATTTCTGACTGCTGGTAAAGCAAATAGAAATTCGCCAGAAGATCCTCAACCGTCATGCTGAACGTGTCAGTAAATCACATGTTCCTTACTCTCAAAATAAAACCATTGAAGTGTATACTCATAGAGTTTGATATTAGCGGCCATTTCTGAGCTACTTTGAACTCTTTAGCCCAATTCATAAACACTCTTGGTTAGAGCATTTGTAGAGAATTTGGCTTTATGCTTTTGAAGCATATTTAAGAAAATATGTTCATGCTGGTCCACTAGGTATCAAAGGAAATATTAATCAGTATTCATATAACAACTATCCTTCAAAGATTTTGCTCCATTGTGTTATTTTTAAATGTACCTTGATTCATGAAATGGACACTGCATTAACGGGATAAAGTAGTTGCGTAGGACTCTGGGTAGTTTTCCACTACTTAAAATGGAATACATTGTTCAATATATCCCCCACTCCCTTCTCTGTCCGTTCATATGCATGGCCTACCTAACTGAATCGCCTCTGTGGAGGATTTATAGACATACTTATTACCTGCAAATCCAAAGATTAAAATGGACTGTACAATGTATTCCTCCACGACTGAATCATATGGATGGCCTACCAAATTGAAAGCACTTAGTTGGGACCGAGGAAAGCTTTAAGCCTACCTTAAACTTTGCAAAACTCTGGTGATATTGGTCATGTTATGTTTGTCATGTCCACTACTACTAAAGTATTTCAAATAACATAGATCTTTCACAATGCATATATATGTAATGCATTCATGTATGTATGTATGTATGTATGTATGTATGTATGTATGCATGCATGCATGCCGTTATGTATGTATGGTTGTAGTTATGTGTGTATGTTTGTACGTGTGTATGGGTGTATGTATGCTTGCATGCATGCGATGTCTTTATGTATGTATGTATTTTCATATGTATATATGTATGTATGCAGGTAGGTATGCATGCAAACTTTTTTGTTTGTTAGCATATATGCATGCATACATGGATTCCTGTCAGTAAATGTGCGTCTACAAGTTTGTTTGTGTTTATGCCCAGAGGGGACATTTAAACATAAGTGATGCATGCGCATGTATGCAGTCAAGGGGCATGTCTGCTAACTTTCATTTGCAAACAAACCATGGGCGGCAAAATGATATCTTATCCTATTGCCATATTGGCTATATTAGACCAATTAATGGCAACATGTTTCATGTGTTGGATAAAATACCACCAATGGTCCTACTCTCAAAGCGGTTGATGAATAAGCAAATGAATAGGAAAACAGATAGGTGGTTCTCATAAGGAACTAAACACGGGACCTGTGACATGCTTGACTGCTAGCCTACCCATTAGTCCATTAAGCCATCTCTGAATATGTTGCTGTTTAATGGAATTTATAACATTTTAATACATTGGTAAAATTGTACATCATTTCCCCGGTCACACAAAATAGTTCTTTTATGGCGCATGGTTAACCGTGCAAAACTTTCGCTATCTTCAGTGACTCATCAACCAAGAATTATTTGTATTAGACAATATAGAACTAATATTGTAATGCCCATAGACCAAGATGGAGAAAATGATGGTTCTTGCGGTTGTAATATAGTAATTACAACCGTTGGATATGGATTTTAGTTCAACACTACTTTTCCCATTAAATTATAGTAATGATCAGTTACACAGGTGGTTACTTTAGAGGGGTTCCACTTTGTAAAGCTAAAGGTATTCGGTTTATAGTCTTGTATCCACCGAAGCGCTCACACGACCTTCCTCCCCTAGCAGGCACTGTTCACGCAGAAACCATTTCAATCCCCGGGGGATATTCCAGAGCAACTAGCAGCATATAGCGCACACGCTCTAAGCACCACCTTATTTATGCTAGGTACCCATTTTGCAGCTGGGTAGACTGAAACAATATGAAGTAGACTGTCTTGCCCAAGGACAGACCAACGTGCCCAGGCCGGGAATTGAACCAGCGACCCTCTGATTACTAGTCCGACACCTAACCAACTGAGCTACTTTGTCCCCTGTATTTAAACCCAGAGTTGAAGCGCTTGTTCATCCATATAAGCTATTTCTAACCTAACATTTAGGGTTACATGAAAGACCATGTGGAGCCTCCGAAAGTATGAAATGAAAAGTGTAATGTCATTAAGGGCTTGACGCATTGCTCATACTCGAGGTGCGTAGTGCCTGGAAAAATATAACGTTGGGTTGGATATTGAAGGCCTCCAGCGCCAGTTGTTATAGTTGAAATGTTTAGTGTTGAGGCCGGTAACGACAGTTCACGACATGTAAAGGTGTACTGATAGAATTAGTTGTGTTGCTTTATCTGCAAAGGGATTAGGTCGGGCAGTTGTTTTGGCGCTCATATTTGGATTCTAACGACATTGGGTTGATTTAGAGCTGGGTAGAGGTATAGATATTGGTGCCATATTCGGATGCCTCTTTGACGAAGGTAGATCCAATTGATCTTGGGACCGTATCTAAATTTGGGTGGTGATTAATAAAAATGGCCAAGAAGAAGATACCAAGAACTTACACGTAATGTTAGGCACGATCCTATATAGAACAACGGTACCTAACCAGGTCGGGAAAGCATGACTACAATTCTCTTTTTACTGATCGATGAAATGTGCAAGACGTCTTTGCCTAGCTGATAGAGTAGGCATTCTGTATTCTTTTTAAATTTTATCGATTTAAAATAAAGATTACTTTACTGTACTTTTGTTTAGTTTAGTTTACTTAGAGATGACAATTCTTAACAATGAAATATTGGTCAAAATTGCCGATCCCAGAAAGGTTGTCTGCTTGAAATCTGTAGTTCACTATAAGGCCGATGCCGTTATGTTGGGCGCTGACTAAAACAATATCTTATCTTTGCATTATGATAAACATTCCCACAGTTGGGTTACATGAAATAAACTGAAATAATAATTTTGTCAGGAAAATATATAGTCTTAATGAGTGTATTACTTTATAAGTATATGTTAAAGAAGGAAATGTTCCCTTAAGTTCCAAGTGCTTGGCCCATCCCTATGATGTTGCTATTGTCAATTGCATGCACACTTGCTGCACATGACTATTACTTTATGCAACTTACACCCATTCACCTTCTATCTGCCGTTTCATACATCCCCACCTGCTGATCAGTGCCCTATTATCCATGTACCTTCCACCTGTACTTTGGGTTTGGATCTGTGCGCCCCCACTCACTTTTTGGGCGCACGCATCCTCACTACACTGACAATTTCTACTCCTCCTGCGGCCTTAAGCGCCCTGCCAAAACACTTGCCTTCC
Source organism: Maea johnstoni (assembly GCA_963942565.1). Classification (NCBI taxonomy): domain Eukaryota; kingdom Metazoa; phylum Annelida; class Polychaeta; order Spionida; family Magelonidae; genus Maea; species Maea johnstoni. The sequence goes on along the minus strand of OZ012695.1, from coordinate 1,630,101 downwards.
CCCTTCACTGTAATTGCACTGTACTCAGTATCTCTTTCAACGGGGCCCTCTCTGGGTGTTCATCTGAATAGAAGTGTCTGGCGACATTCTGCAAAAATGTTCTCACATACGTGCACATGACGTCCTTTTCAAATGAGCCACATATCATTTGTTTTGTTGTGTATCATATGTAATAAAATGTGTTATATCATTTGTTTCGTGAGAGCATTGTCTGATTCTGTTATATTTCCAACCAGTAATCTTATTAGTAAAGCCATCGTTACAATACAGTTTGTTAAATATCTTATATTCTTGCAGTTACCAAATTGTTGTTTTATTTTCATCTAGTCGTCAGGCTGTTTCAGGCCTATCTACACATCCAGTGAATTATGACAATGGCCCTGTTACCAGGTAGCCCTAGAGATATTGAGGCATCGAAAAGCGCCAGTTTGTCTTCCAGCGAACAATTTGTCTGGTACTGAGTGACAAATCCAGTAAGTCTAAAATAGTTTTTGATAGTATCTGAAAATTTTCTTCAACAAGATGGTGTGTGTTTGGAAAGGACACAGTTTCTCATATAGTGTTAGCAAATTCTGCCATAGGTCTAACAAGGAGTACACATTCTTTGGCAAATGCCTTCTCAGAGGCTTCCTAAATATCATTAGGAGAGGGCTGCAAAACGTGCTGATATCAAACCTACTGCCTATTCCCTAAACCCGGAGAAACTAACTGTAGGGGATTGAAGTTATACAGTCTTTAGGATGGCAGGAAAATAGCATAAACGGTATTGCTCATTTGTCTCCTTGGTATGGAGATCGGTAATACATTTCTTATCTGTAAATTTAGATAATAAAATTTCAAAATCAAAAAAGCAAATATCTGTATTGAAAATATCCATTTCGTATTTGATTAAATGTACTGAGTTAAAGAGGTATTCCTAAAAGTTTGAACCTTAACCCTAACCTTAACCCTAAAATTCCTTTGTATTCATTCTATATCTACGTCCATTAACCATTATTTTATGTAATACACGCACACTTATACTTGGTTGGTGTTTTGTGTGACTAAATGTAAAAATATCGCACATTAGTACACTCTTTGACGTGTGGTGTTTAGGCATGCAAGCACCCCTTGTTTGGCAAGTATCACTAGCATGTACACTTAGCTGGAGAATAATGCCATAACTGATATTGCTGTACACACTCCCTAGCCCTCTTCTTGCATATTTTATTTGTGTGCTGTTTGCGATAGATATTAAAGGTAATAAAGGTAGTTCCTAAATTGACAACTAGAAACATTGAATATATTGTATCCTTGATTTTATACTGCAAAATATATATTGATGGTATGACATTAAATCAAATTAGTGAAAAGAAAAAATGGAATAGAAACGTGATATTAAGAGAATTGCTAGGTTGGCAGGCATATAAAAGATAAAGCACCGAAGTACAGAAAAGCCAAAATACTTAATTCTTCATAACTTGAAAGAATTGCCACAAAGGAATGAACGAGAAATAAATTCAAAGAATCCATATAGCAATTTCAAATATGAGACACATTTGAAAATGCACTGCTGAGCAAAACTTAATTAACTTGTGAAGTCAAAAGTTGTACAGTCTCAAATCTAGTTTAGAAGACGTGTGACGTTTTATATTCCGATAACTTATCAATTGTATTTTGATTTATTTTTTAAATCTAGAGATGGAATATGTTCACAAAAAGAATGAGCATATCAATAGCATTATGTTATTGGATATTTGCATTGCACAAAAAACTAATCCAACCATAGCAGTCAAAATACGAAAACGGTTTATTCTTAGTCACTGGTAAAATAGAAACAGGGTGAATGGCTTTTCTAAAAGCTTATGCCTACTATCAACATTAATGATGTACATGAATCAATATAGATTCTGGCCTCTATAGAAGTTAGAAAATAAGTAGTAACTTTATAAATCAACACTGACATAATTTGAAATGAAGACAACGTTCACATCTGCGCGCGTGCGTAAGAACCCACATAGAAATATGCCTATAAATAACACATACAAGTTTAATTAGCACCTGGTAACTAACTCTTGTATGTAAATATGTGTACGCTCTAAGCACGCCATTGGCCAGGCATAGTTGCATGCAATGTTATTGTTGAAAGACTTTGGTGTAAGTTTAAACTTATCAAGTTAGCCAGCTGTGCGCACTATTTCTATGTTACTTGTTATTTTTGTTATCCTGAATGAATACTTTGTCGAAAATGTTGTGTATACGGTATGATTTCGTACATCGTAAATGCACTCAATAAACATCCAATTCAATACTCAATATATACCTGAGAATTTACTTTTTAAGGGATCTCATGGATGTCCATGCCAAATATCATTGTAGCCAAAACTGGGAATCGTGCAGCCAAAGGAAGGACAGATTTTGCTCGTGTAATGATACTAATAGTAGTAGTAGTAGTAGTAGTAGTAGTAGTAGTAGTAGTAGTAGTAGTAGTAGTAGTAGTCAGTGATATCAATGAAATTGGCCCTCCTTAGCATTTGAAAAAGCGGTCTAACCAAGAGCTCAGTGGCCTAGCCGTTTGTAAGCATACCCTGCGTTATTGATCATAACCTTTGCTGGGCTTAAAACGTCGGTGGGACCGCCTCGTCTTAACCCTCGTCACTGCGGCGCTCTTAAGAAGGTATCAGTAATAAAGGTCAGTCAAGGGTGTGGATGGTAGGTTTGTGATGTGGCTCAAGATATCCCACTGATACCTTGCAATAACAGGAAACAGCAAGAAATATACGCCACTGTATAACTATTTCAAAAGAAAGTATAACCCAGGATTGAATAGGGCAAAAGTAATCCGGAAAGTCGTGTACCAATACTAGCCCTGGTCATGCTGAAGCTATGTAGAAGATATGCATTTGCTTCCGCAAGTTAGCTATAGTAGAGCTGATTACAACGTTATATCCTCTTTAACAAAAGTAGGCCTCCATTCAACATTTTAAATCCTTACCGAAAGGTTTACTCAGATTATTCTAGAATTTTTCATGAACTTTCCACCAACTATTTTCTGAATGATGAAGACCGTGAGAGACAATATTCTATGTATTAGAGTTCTTCCATGATACATTCAGATATAAAATACGTTTAGAGACAGATGCTTGACAATAAACAGTTGCAAATATCTACTGGGAAAAGTCACCATTATTTAGTTTTCATATTTATGTAATAACTTTTAGACATATTGTATACGTATCAACCTTTACCTCAACATATACACATAATATACTGCATTTTTAGTATTCACAAATGTATATTAACATATCAGTGACCACTTGAAATTGTAGTACATCTCTATGGGAAGCCGTTCTTGCAGAAAAGCACTATTTGTCATTAAAGACAAATGAATTGTCATTAAAGACAATTCATTTGTCTTTTAAGACAAATGAATTTTCTTTAATGACAATTCATTTGTCTTTAAAGACAAATGAATTGTCTTTAATGACAAATAGAGATATTTCTCAGGTACAGAGGGGGGCTGCATCCCGTTAAGTACTGTATAACGGGTATATTTCCCGGGACTTTTATTTCCCGAAAAAGGATGTTTTCTACTTTTTCCCGTTTTTTTATTTCCCGTCCTGCACATGGCTGCACTGATATTAAATTTACCGAAAGTGTGTGTTTTCGCTTTTGAATCTATTAGTGCAGACGAATGTTGTATGCACTGAATGTGCCGTGGAATGCAGAACAACAAAGCCATCCCAGCTCAATTGAGATGATATGGCTGACTCTATTGTTCTGAGCATTAATATCAATTAGAGCATCATAAATCCAAGTCGGACCGGTTCGTGGGCAGGTGGAGAAACTTTGTGAGTACTGCAAACAGTACTAGAATACACTCAAATTATCAGTCCGCCTGAATTTATCCATTGAGGACCGGTTCGTGGGTAGGTTGGCAACTGTCTGTGAGAGACTGTGAGTACTGCAAACATGAGGCATAATCCCCAAACCTGCCAAGGCCGGTATAAATTTACGTCACAAAAAGCATGGCCAGTTCGTTGGATGGAAAACGTATACGGAGATGGGAGTTATTTCATGATAATTCATATATAAATAATTACATTTTCATTTAGTTCAAAGATTCATTTATTTACAAAAAACTAGTATATATAACGTAACAAATTCATATCTTAACACACACTGAGAATTCAGACTCAGACACATCGTCATCTGCGAACACCGTCTGCCACACCATACCAACAAAAATGATTAAAGATAACGTTTTTATTGTTCCCGTCTCAAACCCATTCGGTAAATTCGGGAAGATTAAGCACACGTTAACATTACCCTTTATACAGTATTTCGCGGAAGAGGGGGTCTTTTTTAGGACCTCCACATGTCCGTGATTTTGTAAAAGAAGGGTACTTTTTTGTACCCAGGTACGAGGTATGGAGGATGAAATTCCCCTTACGAAATATACGCGGCTCTGACGCCGAGTGACTCCCGAAGTGACTGGGCTTCCGAATCTGTAGTTCATCAATATTGAACCTTACTTATGCATCTGATGCTGTTGCGGTCGATGTTTATGTCTGAACTACCGAGTCTGCTGCTGTCAACAGGCAGAGGATTATAAAATCTAAAGTTAAAATACGTGTTCCCAATTCAATGTCAGTGTTTTTGATAAAAGAAAGTGTGTTTTTTACTTGAAAAAGTCAGCGTTTCGTTTAAAACAAGGGTGCTTTTTCGGCCAGAAACAGTGCTTTAGGGGTATTTTTAAATTTTGGTAACTAGCGTATTTACCCCCTAAGTACTAAAAGCAAATTATCCCAGGGGAATGCAAACAGATAAAGGCATATATGTAAACCGGCGACTATCTGTGTAAACCACCCTCACATATTTAAGCTCCTATGGTTGTCGCCTTTCTGCCGCCACAAAACTGCTATCGCCAGATTTAGAGAAACTGTCGCAAAATCTGGCGAAAAAGGCGACAGCTTGGACAGCCCTGGATCTTAAATATAGACGGTAACCAAATCCTCTAAAACATCAGTCGCATATGAACATTTTTATGTGTCTATCAAATCTGTGATCCACCCACATGATTCATGCCAGATGTGTCCCATCTATTTGGAAGTCTGTATATAGTCACTTTTTCCTTCCATCCTGTGACAAGTTCATGACTGGTCAGTGGTCAATGGTTTTTGTACATGCCAGTGGGTACCGCCATTCTGAACTGATGAGTTGAACTATGAATGCACTACTTAAGAGCAAAATATGAACGAGACCCCATTAGGATTTCTGACAATCACGGAACGTTGTCCACCAGAGACAGACATTTTATTTGTGAACAGTAGCGGTGGCGGCTCCATGGTGATTAACATTGTAAGCTCCACGTTATACCAGTAATTGTTCTCGGCTGCTGATCTGTTGCCATATGAGAGATGCTACACACATAACTTGGATATTGCTTCTTTAAAGGTTTTTACTCCAAAATCACTCACAGCAGGGGTCAGATACATTTCATACTAAAACAAAACATTTGATTATCATAGACCTCCTTATAAAATCATTTATGACAAATTTTGAGTTCCTACTATGAAAATTGCACATTCCAAAAGCGAATCCCTAAAATTACCTGCCCCAAAACGTAGCATGTCATAAAAATATGCAAACATGACTCACTCTCGCACCTTCTTGGTTAGTTTTCTAAACCAGAACTATTTAGGTGAGAGTAAGGAATAGTCAACAGGATGACTTTTAAGTTGTGAGAAATCAAAAAAAAACCTACTATTTTAGAGATTTTTACCCCAAAATCAATCACAGCAGGGATCAGATAGATTTCATACTAACACAAAACATTTGATAATCATAGACATTTTTATAAAAATCATTTGTGGCAAGTTTTGAGTTCCTTCTATGCAAATTGCACCTTTCAGAAGCAAATCCCTAAAATCACTAGTTGTAATGCCATTTTTCTGTAAAATGCCCCAAAACGTAGCATATCATGAACATATTCAAACACAACTTACTTTCTGTATCTACATCTTCTTGGGTAGTTTTCTAAACCAAAATTATTTAGTTGAGAGTTTAGAATAGTTCACAGGATGACATTCAAGTTGTGGGAAATTACAAAAATCACTCATTTCTGATGATTTTTCCCATAAAATCACTCACAGCGGGGAATTCCTTGAAGTCACGCTAACGCAACATGTTCTAAGATTAGAAGCATCCCCTTGAACACATTTGTAGCAAGTTTTGAGTGTTTTATCTCAGGAAATGAATTTTCTAGAAGGTAATCACCAAAAACATGCTTTTTTGGTTATTTTTTGCATAAAATGCCCCAAAATTACCTTATGCAGCAAAATCAGATGGGTGCTCCACCCGTGCACTAATGCACACACTATGTAGAGATGACGACTTGTACCAAAAAACGCCATCTAAAGTATGATTCTGACATTTGGCCACCCGCCTAAAAGTTTTTTTCAATTGAAAAGTTTTGAGATATTATTTTCCTTTTCTAGTGTGTGATATATTTTCTTATAATAACCTGCTCTGTGAAGTGGCTGTTATATTCTCTCCCAACTACCCCCCCCCCCCCCTCTGATGTCGAAATCTAAACAAACTGATAATGAAAAATGTCTGTGATATTTTACATGCTTCCGACTTCTATAGAAAATGAGGGAAAAATGGAAAATATGTCAGTAAAACAGTCGGGTTACTTATTTTTTTGATTTCCAAATCTGAATACTTGGTGCTGACTTCTACACAGTAAGCTTTTCCAGTCCTCTCCCTTCGAATTTGGCAACTGCATTTCAAAATGTAGGTTGAGTATGATTTGTTCAATTTGTTAATGATCTTTAGCAAGTGCTATAATGTAAGAAGTGATAACGGGTGGTAGGTGATTGTGGCCATACAGTGCCCGGCAGAATGCGTAGCCAAAACTAAGCCTGCAGGGTGCACTGTATGACCATAATCACCCGCGATCAATTCCTACAATAATGAGCAAGGAATGTACCATTCTGAACTACAAATAGTATACATCTCAACAACAATTCTATAACCATGAGACATAGTCCACCATTGAAATACATTTCGTACGCGTCGATGGCTGCCACCACTATGACCTGTTAAGATGAGCTATGAATGCAAAACTTTAGATAACAAAT